>NW_011627509.1:1265056-1385800 GCF_000204515.1 Acromyrmex echinatior | reverse complement strand
GTCAACGTCTGGAGAATACGGCGGGTGGGATAGGACTTCCCATTTCAACGTTTCCAAGTATGTCTTGACCACTTTCGCAATGGGGTCGAGCATTGTCATGCTGCAAAATCACTTTATCGTGTCTCCCATTGTATTGCGGCCGTTTGTCTTTCAATGCTCGGCTCAAATGCATCAATTGCGTTCGATATCGATCGCCTGCGATTGTTTCAGTCGGTTTTAACAGCTCACACTACGCCGAGCTGGTCCCACCAAATACAGAGCATGACCTTGGAGCCGTGAATATTCGGCCATCGACGTGGAAGCATGGCCGGGAACTCCTTATGATTTTCTGCGCTTGGGGTTCGTAATGAACCCATTTTTCGTCCCTAGTCACAATGCGATGCAGAATTCCCTTCCGTCTTTGCTTTTCAAGCAGCTGTTCACAAGCAAACAAACGCCGTTCAACATCTCTCGGCTTCAACTCGTACGGTACTCAATTTCCTTGCTTCTGAATCATTCCCATGACTTTGAGGCGTTTTGAAATGGCTTGTTGAGTCGTCCCAGTTCTTTTTGATTTTTACAAGAGTCTTGATCAAATAATGCCTTCAATTCTGCATCTTCGAAAACCTTCTCTCTTCTACCGCTATGCTGGTCTTCGACGTGAAAATCACCGTTCTTGAAGTGTTGAAACCACTTACGACACGTTCTTTCACCAATAGCGGCTTCACCAATATTAAATATTTGAAAGCATTCAATGAGCCTCAGCCGCAGATTTCTTCATATTGAAGCAGAAAATTAAAACCTCCCGCAAATGACAAGAATTTGGCTCGTAAACTGATATTTTCAATCGAGAATAACTTTATGATGCACAAATCGATTAATGTTTCTATGAGGTTATGTTGATAGATGCCCAAATTTATTGTATGACGTCTATGATCTATTTATTTCGATCATCACTTACCGCTAAATAAAAACCATTTATAGGAAAACGGCGGAAGCAAAGTTGTACATCTAATATAACAGGCCGCGTCGTTAAAAAAAACATCTTTCCGTCGAATATGGCCAACCCTGTATGTTCACCGCTGCTAAGTTCGCGACATCTTATATCTATTATTTTATATTTATATTTATCTTATATTTATTATTTTGCAGGAAATGGAGAAACGCCAGGAAGAGGAGAGAATACGTATGGAAAATATCCTTTCAGGAAATCCTTTGTTGAATTATTCTTCACAGAGTGGAAGAGTAGATATGAAAGTACGAAGAAGATGGGATGATGATGTTGTCTTTAAAAATTGTGCACGTTCCGAACCGAAAAAGAAACATGATGTTTTTATTAACGATTCTCTACGAAGCGAATTCCATCGTAAATTTATGGAGAAATATGTTAAGTAATTTATTAATTATAAGCATTGTAAATAATTTTTTTACGTTATTGAATAAAAGTTTATTTCTTCTCATTATTCATATTGAATAATCATTATTAACCAATCCTAAACCAACAATTGAGCGTACTAGGGCAGCGTTTTCTCCCCAAATATGTGATGATAATCCGAGCGATGATGTAGGGCATTGTAGGATACTTCGTGAATTTGAGGGTCCAAAGAAATGCGGTTCCGGAACATCCTTTATAAAGCTTGAAAGAGAGGTTATGGGGCAGTTTTTTAGCGGGTAGGCGATGTCGTTAGCATCGATGCAACGATACATCGAATCCCGCACACCCGAGGAACTCGGACCTTGGGCGTCTTCCAGCCATCCGCTTATGTTCTTTGGAATTTAAGCGGTTGGTTAGGGTAAAGAAGATTTTTCTCCTCCGCGCAAACAAAAAAAAAACAATTGAGCACAATTATGATTAGATTATCTGTGTACAATTTCTTGTTGCTGATTTTGAATGCAAGATGATTGTAAAAGAAACACTTTAATGCATAAATATTAAATAATTATAAAAATTCAACCGTGCAACCTCGTAATGTAAATGTGTGTACTCTAAGTTATACTAATGTCGATATCATACTTGATGTTTTTGCAAAAAATATTCAAAATAAAACGGTAAAAAAAATTAGAATTTTTAATGCGTCCCACGCACTCGTAAAGAGAATGCTTGTGTAAAAGTAATATTAATTCTTTTCATACATGTCTTCTTTTCAAGAAAATTGATTTTGAAATTCGTCAGACACACACATAATTGAATCCAACTTAGCTATTATATTACTAAAATTAAAAGAGGAAGAAAAAGAATGAAGGAATGAGTGAATTGTTAGCAAGAAAAATCAGAGAATCAAGGAATTTATTAACCTATATAAAGTGGGAAGCTATACATATATCGAGACTATTATATTTTTCGGATAAATTTCGTAACATTCGAGTCTACTAAACGAGATCAATAACTCGATGAAAAAAATTATACAACGCTCAATAAAAAAAAAAGAAATTGAAGATAAAGATTCACTCTTTTGACTGCTGTAAATCGCATTTTTGTATGATTTTTATTTCACGTCATAGACCTTTGTAAAAAAATTTAGATTGATGTATCCATGATACCTTGTACAAAATTTTAGATTTGATGGGTATCCATTTGTATCGGTATAACTTCGTAAAGGATCAGTTAGATTGAAATATCAATTACCAATTTCGAAAATAGAGATTTTAACCTTTAAAATGCTTTAAAATACTTTTTTGATTTTTTGTCTGCGATGATTTTTTTACCGAATTACAGTTATTTCGAATATTATAAAATTTTGAACATGTTCCAAAGTGTTCCCTATTTTTTGTTAAGTAGTATTTTATATAATATATTAGATCACTATTGCACACTAATCGCGCTGTTCCTTTCATTATTTTTATTTTGAAATTTTATATTCGTCATATTGGATGTAACATTTTGAATTTTTTATTTTTAATATTAAATTTAAATTCAAAGAACACAAACAATATTTGTAACAAATCTTTAAAAAATTTATTAATTCTTAAATCTTGGCATTATCGTTACAGAAAATTATATGAACAGAAAATTATCTATCATAATATCACGTTAAAGTTATATTGAGGCAAGAGTAAAATACAACGAAATATAATAAATCTTACTTAAGAAAAGTTATAAAAGTTATCTTTCATACTTTAGTCAGGGAATTTTTTCAAAAAGTTACTGGGAAAAATCAGGGAATATTTTTCCGTTTTATTTTTATTAACAATGATGTGATTAAAGAATATAATAAGAATGCATCCATTTTTATATCATCAATTAACTATCTCTATTTACAGTACATCATTGATCATCTATTCTGCAGAGATAAATTCTCTAAGAGATCTCAATAAAAAAAAAAGAATTTTTATCTCCGTAAATTCTTGATTCCATAATTTTTTAAGAGACTTGCGCGATACATACGGTTGAGTAATAAATGAAAAATAAGGTAAACATCTCTTCGATGGTTCATCTACATATAAATGTCCATTTCTGATTCTGTGAAGTTCATAAATCCCTGTGAATTTTTGCCAATCTACTCCCTCTTCTTTTCCTGTATCGAATCGATATTTACTCGTCTTACCATTTCTGTGATAAACCGTGCGTTTTCGAGTCGCGGTCGTTGCATGTGCGCGTATATGTTTTTCGGTAGCGGATAGCGCGATCCGGTCTCGGGCGCAGCGCGCAACGAATCGCGCGCTGGGTCAAGTATAACCGGTCCCGGAGGGCCCTGCGGGAGTGCGGGGCCCTGCGGGAGTGCGGGGTCCCGCGTACGGGCAGCAAGCAGTCTACCGATGCAGCTGGTTAGCGCGTGCGTCGGTAGACTTCTTGGCACCAACTTGACACAGACATAGCCTCAACCAACTTGACGCGCCCAGCCATCTCACAAAGAGATATGATACAGCCCAAACAATATATTCGAAATTAATTTATGGATCGATGCAGTCACTTTGCTTGGTGGAATACTTAATTGCCCCCGTAAAGATCGCAGGCATCGTCTGCTTGGAATGACTTGTAATTTATTTCAGAATTCAGAAATTCGCGTTCGGAAATTTTATTGTCTTATATTTCGTTTTATGTAATAAAATATTTCAAGTATATGCAACACAATATACATACATATATATATATATAAAATTAAAAATAACATTTGAGTCTGAATTAACGCGAATTAGAAATCGTCCACACACACACACATACACACAAAGTGAAAACATTTGAAAAGCTTTCTGTCTTTTTCTAGTTTTTTGATTCTCCCAATAGATAGAAAGAGAGAGAGAGAGAGAGAGAGTAGAAAATTTAATGAAAGATTTGTCAATCTCTTAGAATCTATATATCGGATTATGTTTCGAAACAGATTTATACAAATTTATTTGATGAGAATATTACATTAGAGATTTTGGTAAAGTAATTTTCAAAATCTGAAAGTAGTATATTCGCAGGAAATTAAAATTAATCTCTAATTTGGAAATAGAAAATTTTATTTTGCAAATAGATAATTTTTTTTGAGTTTTTTTAATTAGATGCGATTAAAAAATAAACTCCGAAAAATAACTACAGCTGCATATTTTTTCAGAAAAAAATTGTTATTATTCTATTCTCTGTTTTTTATTCATATAATTGTAGTGTGTTTTAAATAATTTCCGAAAAGATTAGATAGCGAGAATAAACAAATTGGAAACGAAAAGGAAATTTCCCAAATATTATGCATGTTAAGATAACAGTTTATTGAGAAACTTGAAGGTTTCTTCATTGATTCAGCTTTTCTTGTGATAGATAAACATGACGCAATGGGAAAAATATGCTAAAAATTTTTGAATTTTTTTCAGTGCAATCTTTTAACAACTGAGCATCTCAGCAATAAGATAACAATTTATTTTAATATATATTACCCAGATAACACGCAATGTCTAAAAGATATCTTTATGTTATCCTTTATAGATATTTTTTAGACACGTACATTTCAAAAAATGTCTTTAGAATGTCTTTGATATATGTTTTAGACATGCAAGCATTGTCCAGGTATATCTGTTTATACAATAAGTAATCCTATCACATATTTATCTCTTATCTATGTCTTTTCATATGCTTCTATAGGAATACAAGAAATGTACGATCCGATAAAAATATCACTTTTCGAAGAAATTGGAACGTGATTATTTGCATAACTCTCCCGTACGAAAAGGTGAATATATTCATATTTATATTCCTGTCGAAATCATATGAACAACTTTTTTGTACTATCTAACAATGCATAAAATTATACAACTTAAGTTTACATAGGGTCGATGAATAAAAATTAAAAATTGGAAAGTCTTTGTCTAATACTACTTCCATTTTATTTCATATTTCATTTTTGAATACATTATGCCTACAAATTAATCTTTATATCTTATCTGTGATGTTAATAACAGTTTGGTCTACGTTGAAGATATTAATTATATGCGTAGAAAAATCTTTTAAATAAGAAAGAAAAAAAATAAAAATACATATTATACTATATTGCAGTGAATGAAACAAGCAATTTAAGGGAATCCTAAAGACATCTGTAAATAATGTTTAATTTTTATATAACAATTACTTTTTCCTTTTTTACAGATTCAAAAATCATTTTTCAAGATTAAAATATGTACATTAATACATGGCTGTGAGATAGAGTTTATATCAAGAATGATAAAAAATTTTGATTGAGATTTTCATTTCTTAGTTCGATGTTACGCTTTAGCGTTGTCACGTCGTGACAACATTTGCTTAAAAAACTATGCAATTTGTATTTATTGTAATTGTATTGAAATAGTATAGTCTGGTGGTTTGCACGAAGGAATAACGGAGTTTTTAGAATTGAACTTAGACGTAACGTTTTACAAAAATTTATCACTCAAAAAAGATATTCGTTATGAGTGGCTTGTATCCAATCAAATTATATCCAATCGGATATATCACTTATATGTCAATGACATGTAAATCGTCTGTATATAAGTTACTAAGTACTTAATCCGTAAAATAATCATTTTTAGATCCTCTTAATAATTAAATTAAAATGAATGAAGCTCATTTTTGACGATTTATGTAATATAATTTGTTTCAAAATTCAGAATGGAATTTTATTCATAATTTCATGTTTCACATAACACGAGAATTGCATTTGAAGAATCAGAATACCGACGTGTACAAAATATTTATTAATAACGCGATAGAATTCTATTTGTGATTTTATATGTACACGAAATCTGATGTAGATTTTAGGTATCTTAAAATGAGAATTAAGATTTCATAATCTTCATTGAAGATGATATGAATATATCGAATTTATTTCGACAAGATAACTATAAGTTCGAAAATTTGAATAGATGCCGAGAAAGCTGGCAAAAGTTAACGGTATATCGATATTTTTATTCACGCTGCTCATATCACCTTCATTTGATATTTGCGGCTTGATTTCACTTTCACCACCGGCCGCCACTAATCTTTACTTTGCCATTCCTTTTACACCTTATGGGATACATCACATGCGTGTATCTACGATTTATCAGATAATTATGTTTATATAATTACATCGATCATATCTTAAAATAATTGGTAGTTTTAAGCAATATAAATATATATCATAATCTAATCTTATAAATACCATCTCGAGACTCGTACGACTGTACAGGCTTTTCATTGGCAAGATCACTTATGACCAGATTTAAGACGATCTTGAATATAAAATCAAATTATGAATTACCACTCTTAGCCTACAAATATACTTCGATTTCGTGAAAGGAAATTCTATTTGTGGAAGGAATGTCAATAATAGATGTAACATTTTCGAAAAGGCGTCCTACAAGAGCTACGTAATATCATTTTATTAGCCATTTTATATATTTAATTAAAAATGTTTTAAATTTAATTTTTAAATTACTTGACGCCCCTTATGATTGATCATATTTTATTGGTGTTAGTAAAGAACACAATCTGTAATCTGAAGATGTTATTCACGTAGAAAAATTTTTTACAACTTCTCAAGCCGCCATCGCGTCCTCTAGTCCTGGTCCACGATACCACCTCGTTAAAGAGTCGAGTTATCGGCGACCAGTCCTGGTTGCCAATACTAACCGCCTACTCGTTCGTCAGGGGCGGTCCTACCTCTATGATACAGGAACGTGCAAATAATGAACCAAAGACTCTAGTATGTTTCAAAAATTAAAATAAATCGGTATTTTTTTTTATGTAATTATAACAGTTCATAATATATAAATATATTAAACATAAAAATGTTCATATATACATATATAGATGTTTGTACAACTATATGTGTATGTATATAGGATGTCCTAACCAAAAAAGGGCGTACTACTGCACGCCCTTTTTAAAAGCTGAGTGATTTTTATGAAAAATTTCAAAAATTTTGATAAGTAAATTGAGCATGCTGTATCGAAATATTTCCAACTTCAGATTTCGATCAGAAATGAACTATCCAGACTAGATATTAAATCTTTTAAATGTAACATGAACTTTTTATTGCAAATTCAGATTACATGCAAAAAATAAGAAATTTTTAGCTCAGACAAAAATTTTGTTTGAAAATGTTTTTATTGATCTTCAAAAGATTTATAGAAAGTAAGTAATGAAAAAATAAACTTTGAGACCCAACCATATATAATATATAATATAACCATGTAATTAATATAACCACATTAAATGTAATATGATTTTTGGAATTTTTCTTGAAGTGTCAAGTTACAAAACGTTTACTGCTTTTTTTACGTTTTGTTCCAATCTATGCTGTTTAGAATGTTTCCTTGCGCTTCAGTCATTCTCCTTTTATATTCGACTTAGTCTCCTTTTTGTATTACTCTTTATTTTTGTCAGGGAATTAAAAATTATATTAGAAGATGTATTTAATTTTTAAATAACGAAAAATTAAATTAAGAAATAGAGAAAGAGAAAGACAGAGAAAGAAAGAGAAAGATTATAAAAAGAATTCAACTTCCAAGAATTAATATCAGCAACTTTTTTATTTTACAAAATTTCAACTGAACACCATTTAAGCCATAACAGACAAAAATCTTAAGCAGTAAAACGTAAATAGCAAGCAAATCATTACAGTAGAGACCATGAAGTCATAACGTATAAGCAATAACAATTTTAATATGTTAGTTCCCTTACTACTTAAGTTTTTTGTGTGTCATGGCTCTTATTCCCTTTTGTTATTATTTTTATAATGATTTTTCATAGTTACAATTTATTTTATTTTTTTATTTCCATTTGATATTTTTATATTTCTGTTAACATTATTATAATATTATATATAATATTAATATTAAAAAAAATTACAGAATTTGTTAAACAACTTCTATTCAATCTTGCTGTGTAACCTTTGTGAAATTCTCGCAGCAATTATATAATAAAACAACAATAAAACTTTATTTACATACGCGAAGAGGGAATAATAAGCGAAGAGGGAAAAGAGAGGAAAAGTCGACGGATCAACCCTCGGGGAAAGGACCGAGTGGGCCTTAATACGGACCTGGGAGGCGGTGAGTTCGCTAGAGAGACGACTCGGGACGACGACTGGCATGGGCCAGACAAACAGACTGGCACTGGCATCGTGAGAGTCGCCAGACTCGGTAGGAGTCATCCGCGGTGACCCACGATCACTTACGATTCACTGACGACGGATATTCAAGCTGGTTCCTCGACTTTACGACAAACGTTGACGAATGTTCTATCGCATTCAGCAAGATCGTACGAATATTGATTCTGGAACTTCCCATTCGAACGAGCACGATCGTTCCTCATCATGTCAACGATTGGCAATCAACTGAATCAACCCTGGTATTTGTCAGTTCTGCTGGAATCGTGCTCCTGCGACGATAGAATATCTCGGAGTATAAAGTAAAGTTCTCAAAAAGTGTCCGATAAAAATAGCTGAAATAAAAACACAGCTAAGTGATCACCGTTTTCCTCTCTTATATTTATATTATTATTATTATTATTAGTACGTTTAGAGATTCGGATTAATGATTTTGAATTTTTAATACAGATTCGGAGTTGTAGCGCTAATGTTATGCTTTATGTCGCGAAAATGTTGAAGAGCAAACAATAATTAGAGATTTTAATAGATCTAAAAACTGTGTACAAGTAATTGTGTGATAAGCAACGTAAACTTTATTTTTGAAAAAAAAACAATGATACCGTAAGAGTGTGATTGATGGAAACGCGCAGCATATCATCAGAGAAAACGCAATGCACAGCAAATTTCCTGCTTTCCTCATAGAAGTTAAATCCCGGTGCAATCGCAGTGACGTAGAATCTCTGGCATGCACTGATAACAAGAGGCAATCAGGACAGCGAGAATTTTACGGTACCAGTGGACGATACAACGGAGTGAGTCGTAACACGAGGTCACCAAGCCGTTAAGGACATTCGAGGACGAAGAGCGTTATCTGCAGCGTGTGGGTTCGCGCGCGCGCGCACACGCGATGTCCATTCCTGACAACGAAATCGCAACACGCGCAATCGCTGTGCCGGGAGCGTCGTTGATCCAGATCACCATTCACCAGGATCCGCATCGATCAAGATCACCGTTATTCAGGAATCTCGACCGTCGCGTCGGTTCGCGATGGGATCGTTGAGAGTCCCTAGATTCTTATAGTTGCTTAGACCATGAAACTTTTGAATTAAACTCGAATACTTTCAGCTCGGTGACCTTTGAATTGTTTGCTCATGGTGTTCGAAAATATTTGAATAGTCTGGATCTTTCGTGCTGTTGCTGAAGCTATACGAAGATACGCGCGCACTTCGTCGTTGAATTGAATGCGACGAGAGAAAAGTGGAAGAACTTACTTTCTTTCGCAGGTAAATTCGCGGAAAAAAGTGAAGAGAAAGAAAGAAGGAAGAATTTACCAGACAGGGAAAGAAAGAAAAATTAAATAACTTTTAGTGATTACAACATCAGCCGAAGAATTTTGTTGGAAGAAAGAGGGACGAGGAAAAGAAAAGTCCAGGAGAAGGCTAAGGAATTAAAAAGGAAAGCAGAAAGGATTAAAAGACACTGACTCCTCCTTGACATCATCATGTCAGCTCAATCTTTTTCTACTCTGCTGATCCTCGCAGCGATCCTCGGCGATTTGACCATCGGTAGCGCCGAGAGGATAAGCGGTTTATACGTGGACAACGGCTTCGATCAGACGGTGGTTCATCGTGTAGTCAGCCAGCGTGAGAAATACGAGGTAGAGCATGAGATTCTGAATCTGCTGGGACTCCCGGATCGTCCACGGAACACCATCGGTAGGACCCCCCAAGTGAAGAGGTCGGCGCCCAAGTTTCTATTGGATATCTACAAGAACGCCCTTGGCGAGGACGAAGAGGAAAAGCCCGTGGCACGTAATCGCAAAGCCGGGGAGTTCGACCTCAGCGGACAGGATCTGAGAGCGATCGATCAAAGCGATGTTATCATGACTTTCGCGGCTCACAGTAAGTTCGAGTTTCTCAATTCATTTGATAGGTGCTTACTAAAGAATAAAGATACCGTAACACTCTAAACTTAAATAATTTTGATTGGTCAATTCCATTACATTACTTTTCTGAGATTCTATTTTCCGAAGTTCCAACTATAAAAGAGATTTACTCTAATGAAATTGATAGATTTATCGATCAATAACTTCAATTATTAATTATATATGTGTGTATGTTATTTTGTTACATAATTATGTTGTGTATATATTTTATCTCTCTTATTCCTATATATGTATTTATTATATCATTATATAATTATATTATATATTCACGATTTTCGTACAAATTAAGTTTCGGAAATATGCGAGCAGGGAATGATTACTTAATTCTATTAGGTGTTGGAATTAATTCGTAGCGTTTTACAAGTGATGGGAAGTACTTTCATTAATGTATTTTTTAATGCTCATGTGAAATAAATAACATTCTTTCATTAAAAAACGCTACGAATTAATTCCAACACCTAATAAATAAATTTTTATGTTTTTTTTGTCTTTATTTCTAACTTTTTGAAGTTTAAATTATATCTGCGTCTATCTACTTTGAACTTTACACGCACACACACATTTAATGTCTCTATTAACATATTTGAAAAGAAGAGTTTTTATCAAGATAACTGGCGTTAAATCGATAATAACTTAAATAAAGCAAAAATTGTTGAGAGATACGTTTGGCTCAAATAAATATCTTCTTCGCATTTCTCGCCATCATTTGCTATTCACATTAGGATATCAAATGTAAGCGTATGTGAAGTTAACCAATTCAATATTAAAACTTTATTGTTCTGATTAGAGTTCCCGGTTCATTTTGAAGAGACAAAAGCCAGTATTCATAGTTGATTCTTATTTTAAGATTATCTTAATTAAGATGTTAATGCAACTCTCTGATTAGTTCATGATAGAATGTACTTGAGAATGTACTTAATACGATCCTAAATATAAGATCTGACTATGAATGTCGCCCGTTTAATAAAGAGTTCTTTATTAAAAATTCCGGTTAATAATCTTTAATTTAAATTAAAAAATGAGATACTAAACTCCTATCGAGATTCAAGATAATCCTGAGTGGCTTAACAGCTTTATTTTGTGAATATCTAGAGTTTTTGGTATATAAAAATAAATCCGACCATAAAATCTTTTTTGAAAAATTAATTTTTAGATATAATAAATCCCTATTTATATATATTTTAATTATTATTTTATCTATTTCCAAGAATTCTTAACGATTAAAAAAATATAAACCCAAAAATAAAAAAGATCTGGACTTAAAACAAAATTTCAGAAACAGGCAGTAAAAACAGGTATCTACTTATATAGCCATCCAACTACATTGAGCCATTAAGATTCTTTTGTTAGAATTTATTGAAAACTATCCAGAATCTCATTCAGAATTACTCGGAATTCTTGAAAAATTTTTGACTTCAGACTTAGAAAATTTTCGATCACCGTTCAAATGTCGGATGTCTTGTAAACCATCCAATCATCTTGAACCATAAGACTTTATCAGAACTCATTTTGAGAATTGTTCAGAATGCCTATCAAAACTACTAACTCTAACAAAATTTTCAAAACCAATGATCTGCAAAAGATACTCGACATATGAACGATGATTAAAAATTTTTTGGGAGTTCTGAGAAGTTCTGATTGAAGTTCTGATTGAAGTTCGACAATTCTCGATGAGTTTTGACGAAAAATCTTGTATATTACTCAAGGTTATTAAATCAATAATTTGAGAGAAATGTTTGAATAGTGATAAAAAATTTTCTAAATCCGAAGTCGAACAATTTTTGAGACAATTTCCGAGTAGTTCTACGATTGGATGACTATATATAAAGATCTGTTTTTATTACCGATTTTTTAAAATTTATTTGTCTTAAGTTTAGATCTCTTTTACTTTTGGATCTATATTCTTTTTAATTATTGATAACTATTCGAAATAGGCAAAATAATAATTAAAATATTACAGAGTTTTGTATCCAAAAATTAATTTTTTTTAATTTTATTTTTTTGGAATTTTTTTTTATGTGTGTGTCAAGAATTCTAGATATTCACTAAGATTATTAAGTAGTTCAGAACTACTTGAACTTGAATTTTATGATTATTTATGTGGAAACATTTCATTTTGCTTTATATCCATTTCTATCAATATGAAATAATTTAAATTTCATTTTAATTAATTTATTTTCATTGCCATTTATCTTTTTTTAATTCTTAAAATTAGAAAAAGATAAGAAATAAATTAAACTGGAATTAAAATTTATCTACGTTGATAAAAATGATGAATGTAACGCATAACGAAGATCTTAAACGTCCTGTCTCTTAATCAAACTCTAAAACACAAAATATTTCTTTGTCTCGAATTCCTCGAATTGCCAAGTAGTTCTAAGAAATTTTCCACCAATTCTTTAACAAGGAAGATTAAAGCATAAGAATACTTTTTCTTCTCTAGCACGTTCCTGAGGTGTGAAGTCATGATAAGGAATGTGAGGCGCACGTAATGAATTCTCGAAAATCTCAGTGCGAACTCGATACGATCGTTGTTGTTTCGCGACTCTGCAGTTTAAGTACAAAAAAAATTGCCACAAACCCGATAAGGAATCTAAGAATCTCTATTCTTCCCTTTTTCTTCTTTGCTCATCAGATTCCCCGGAAACCCGTTACTGCTCCTCCCTCTCCCCTCTTTTTCTCTCTTTCGTTCTCTCTCTGCGTGTTCGTATGTCCGGTTTTCTATTTTGCTGTCGTCCTCGCGTCGAGGGAATAGTGAGGAATGTTCTAGGCTGTTCGATGCGAAATGCGACGTGCATATAAATCGGTTATAACTACAAATAACATCTACTGTGCGAAATAATGACAATGTGAAGTAAAGACAAGGCTAGGGCGTATATGTAAGAATAGAAGAACGGAAATGGAGAATCGGAATGAAAGAAACAAGGACAGAAAGAATTGATTCAGAATGCATCAATCGTCATGAATTGCGCACATGAATGCAGACCCGGTCTCATGGGCTATACGTCTTACATACAAAGTCTTCTCTCTTTTTCTATCTTCTTCCTACCGGCCATGTTGCATGGGATACCCCCCTGGGAAAGACGAGTCAATAAGCATTTCTCTTTCCTCATGCGCGAAGCCACGGGCAGGTTAAAATGTCTCAACTTGGAGGCTCGGGCTCGTCCTCCTTCGGCCTTTTGCTCTTTTTTCCACTTCGTTCCTTCCTCACGCGGACAGCGTGACGGCCGGTTACCCGGAGGGAGACGCACGGCTACGAATTACGAAGATTAGGATGCTGAATCCTGCGAAGATAGATGGATCCTCAACGGAACTGAATGTAACAGATCTGTGCGACCAGGGGAATTTCTTTAGCATGATGTCGATGCCCGTCTGAACTTTCCATTCATTCGTAATATATGTGTATCTCTCCTTCTCAATTCCTCTCTCTTCGTTTTAGCTCTTGACTATAGAGATAGGACATTGAGTCTATATATCATGTCTAATCTGATTGCTGGACAAATGATAGCGTAAAACTCGAGGGGGTAACCATTTAATGTAATCGTGGGACAGAGTCCTTGATCATTATAAAATATGAAATCTATGTATCCGATTGTATAATATTAAATAAAATCGTATATTTTACCAAATGACTTCATATGTAGTGAAAAAAATTATTTGTAATCAGATGAAATTATATGAAATCAAATGAATTCATCATGTAAGCTGTGAGACAATATTTCAGTGATTACCCCCTCGGTAAAACTGCTAGAGAGAGAGAGAAAGATAGAGAGAAAGAGAGAGAGAGAGAGAGAGAGAGAGAGAGATATGTTTGTAAGCAGACATTTTGAACAATTAATGTAATTAAAAGAATAAGACTCACATAAAAATCATAAATGTCTAATAATTTTATTTGTTACAATATTAATAAAATTCTGTACATATCTCGATAACTGAGCCTAATTGACATATAATGTACATGAACTTTTTTGTTTAAAATGAATTCTAAAATATATTCAAGAAGTTTATGTCGCGGAAATCTATGTACTTTTTTTATCAAAGATTCTAGTTAAAAAATAAAACCACAATATCGCTCGCTGTGTTTTAAGAATTAAGAAAACACACACACATGTGATAAACTTATTCTTTTTTTTCACTGTACCATACGTGTACTGACAAGCGCATATGCCTTTAAGAAAGACGCGAAGGGGGAGGAAGAGCGCAGCGGTAGTGGCAACGGCGATGTAAAAAACAAAAACGCGGCTCGCCACAGAACGCTCCATGGACGGTCCCAAAAGCTATTTGGGACCACCCCGAGAGCTGAGGAGGCCCGGCAATCTGGTACCGTTGGAATGCGACCGTCGGAACGAAAAAACAAAACAAATTTTTATGTCCCCCTTCGTTCCTCTCCTTGCCTCACGTCCCTGTTCGGATCCAAGCCGCCCACTTCAGCGGAGGCATTAGGCATTACTTAGAGCCCCCCCGAGTCTACCGCGAAGGAAGGATATGTCTCCCCCCCCGAGTCTACCGCTCTTTCTTTGCTCTCGCAGGGCGGCGACCACTTTGACGGTCAGAAAGAGCTCGATTTCACGCTGCGAATTGTCCACGGATCATTTCTAAAGACCTCCTTGAGGGACTCACAAGTAGGCTCACTAAAGATACCTCAACTTGGACTCTCGTAGAAATTTCGTTTTGCGATAACGAAATGTTATCTCCCCATTGAAAAAAGGACTAATTGGCATTCCATAGACGTTCCTGTGGTTTGACTGAGCTCTGAGTCATCAGTTTCAAAGTTTGCATCGATAACCTAAGCTGACACTTGTTTCTAAACTAATAGTTTCTAGACTATTCGATAGAAATGTTCCTCCAGTAAAGATGAAGAAACAATTTCTCAAGATATATATCAAGAACTTTTAAACGTAGGAACTATATTCTTCTTGAAATTTTGCACTATTACAATCAAATTATTTTCAGAGCATTATTTTTTTTTTAGCTATCTAAGAACATGGTATTATCATATATATTTGCATAGTTCAATGATTTTCAAAATTTATCTTCTCGTTTCGATATCTTCGTTTGATAAATAATGTTCTTAAAATTGAACGTGAATATACATAAAATACACAACATGATTCATAAATTTTAAAATAAAAATTATATAAAAAACAGAAAAATATTTTCAATATTTTTTATTTAAAATAAAATCTTTTACAATCAATATACATTATTTTGCTCTTGTTTTCAATCTTTGCAAATTGAATATTCTTTTTCATGTGATTGATCACAATCGTTATATCGATTGTAATTTCTAAAATATCAAATTCTTTTAATTGCTGTTTCAATTTTGAAAGCAAGAAATATTAGAGAGCGTTAGATAAATAGGATAATGAGTGATGTAAGATTATAAGTTTTTTAAATCATTCGACATTTTAAAAATTCAAGCTATCCTGTGACCGACCAACTGAAGACAATTACAAAAGAGAAGTATTTAATGTATCAAATGGAATTGAAACGAGAGCAAAATGATGCATTTATTGAAAAGAATTTCACTTTGAATACAAAAAAAATATTTTTTTGATGAATTCTTTATTTTATATGATTTTTATATCCAAATTTATGGACTATGCTGTGTATGATTGTTGTTGCGTGATTATAAGCGGCCATTCTGAATAATGCCTGACTGATCGCAGACTTGTAATTTAAAATAGATCATCACGTCCCTGGGGTGAGACACGAACGTGGGAAGAGGCTCTGGTTCGATGTGTCCGAAGTACCACCTGAAGAATACATAATTGGCGCTGAGCTTAGGTTGTATCATAGTGCACACACGAAGATTCAGAAGAGTCATGGTTCCCATACAATCACGGCGTACCGAGTATTGAACACTAAAGAAGGGTAAGAAAAATTATCCATTTTTTTTGTATATTTCTAAACGCGTTAAATTCTATATTTTTATATTTCTAGACGCATATCATGTAAAGTAGATGGATTTAAAAGAACTAAATAATTATCAGATAAAAATCTAGAGATTAGATTGGAATTTCGGGAAGCTTAATGAATGTTAAAGCACATCTTCGTGTTGCAATAATAAAGTCGAAACGAAAAATAATACTCGCTATTCACTGGCTTTTGTGCCAAGGACGCCTAGGTTAGACCAATTTCATGTTCCTCCAGGCATCCTTCGCAGTTTTTGACATCGTCATCGTATCCCTAATTAGGAGGTCCTTAATCCTTCGCCGAAAAAGTCTCAGGCATTTGTTCTACCTGAAATGCAGAGAGAAAAACTTTGAATATTCCGTCGAACATTCTTTTTCGTATACCTTCGACTTCTTCGTTTTCTTTATTTCTCATATCTATATTATTATATCTATATGTATTTAGAGGACAAGAGACATTTTAGCTCTTTTTCTTTAGAAAAATGTATTTATCCTGCTTTGACAGCTTAGGAAAACAATTGTGCACGGACGATGTGCAGAGTGGATAATCAGAAATATATTACGATATATATGTAATCATTAGCCGTAGGACCACCGGCGGGGGCCATCCGGTCCGGGTGGGAATTGAATCGTAAAAAGGAAAGCGTGGTGAGTTAATCTGAGAGGGCAAACCTCCACGCCTGCGGTAAATGTCGACGGTCTGTCTAGAGACGCTCTATCTAATGGACATGCCGCTTCGTCCTACAAATTGTGAGTCACGAGACACCCCGTCGCCGCTAATAGCCGTCGTAACTGTGCTTTTAAGTACACTTTTAAGCTCCCATTTTGTTAATATGAAAAGAATTTCCCGTTTTCACAGATTGTCATCTACTTACTATTTAGAATTTCCGATACCAAAATCGTGAATCCCTAATTGTCTTCCAAGTTTGATATGAAATCACCTATGAAATAACGAGCTTACGATCGAAAATTTCTTAAATTGCAATCAGCGATTTTTTCGGAAAGAATTGGATAAAAATGATTTTACGATAAATTTGTAAGCTCACGAAATCCTTTTCTGAAATTTCGTTTGAAGAAATAAATGAAAGATGCTCGCTTCTGAAGAAGCTTAGCGTAATCGATCTCATCAAGACTCTTTAGACCCTCAAATTTCTAACACATCAGATACGAAGGTCCAGTTATCCAAAGTTTAGATCTTTCGTTTCGCAAGTTCGGCTACTTAGTACAGGCTCCTTAGTCTTTTGATTTACTACCGGAGGATTGAGGAGTGACAGCCGGCTACACACTCTTACGTTCTTTCCCCCTTCCCCGAAACTTTTGGCACTGGCGACCTGAGCCTGACCGATATACAGGCCCCGACAGGAAACGCTATTCCGTAAATTGAGGTAAATTAGCCGTGGAGACGGGCTAACAGGCTCTCTTCGCGTGTTTCTTCGTCTCTTCTGCCTACGCAGTTGCGCTCGATCTTTGCGTCTCTCTTCTTCTCACCCTTCACACTAGCTCTTTCGGTTCCTTCCATCAAAGTCAAACTATGCGTGACGCATCTTCCATCTCCTTCTTTTTCTTCCCCTACCTCTTCTTCCTTGCGAGACAAGCTGGCGACTCGTAGCTTTCGTAATAAAACCTCTTCATCACGGTACATTGTTAGGAATATTAATACGGAATGCTGATGATGCGTGTTTTTGAAGAAGAATCACATTTAAAATTGAAATGATAGGATTAAAATGACAAGTCGTTTGTAAGTAAAAAATTAAAGCAAAGATCTGAAAATTTTAAAAGTTTCTGGAAGCCTGTTACGATTTCTGAATCCTTCCACTTTGTTATAATTTTTGTTTTTACAGATATTTAGTTTAACAATTATTTATATATCGCAATTTTAAACAAAAACAATAATTGTCAATGACAATAAAATTTTATTGAGATATTAATCCAAATAAATAATATTTTCATTAGTCAATCATCTAGTGTTTTTATTATTGAAAACTTTATACATATAATTTGTTCAAAGAAATAAATTATTTAAATATTTATAATCAAAATCTGAATCCGTTAAATTAGTAAATTAATTTTACTCGATTTTATCAGTCGATTTATTGGTTTTATTAAGTAAAGGATCATTGAGATTCGATTTCGAAGAACACAAGAATCTCATAGCCTGTTCAATTACGATAATGGATTTGCGGAAAAATGGTAAGAGGTAAATGTTGCGAAGATCATTTGCTCACTGAACAATGATCGACGTGTTTTCTTGCTAAGAGCTTGAGGCTCTTATTGATGCGCGGCACGCGCTGTTTCACGATTAATTAGAAATTACAATACGAAGAATCACGACAAAGCATTTGTGACGGGCGACACGTCGTGCGTGACAATCGAAGTTACTGAGCGTATATTATTTCCATCGTGTTTACGTGCACGGAATACCTATCAATTTTTAATAAACAGAAGAATATCTATCATTGCACGATAATCAGCGTATGTGACAATTTTATGTAATACAATTGAGATTAAAATCCGCTCCTCTTAAATAAATTGTAAGATCGAAATTTTAAAATACGTTCCAGGATTTCATGAAAATTTTTAATTTTAAGAATTATTTTTAATTTTAAGAATGTTCATGTGCGTATATGAATAATATTTGAGGATACGTAGTCTTACAGAATTGATTATTTTTACTCTCTTGTGTGTAACTCTTTTGCACTCAGAAATGGTAAAAAAAATCACGATTTTTAAAGTTTTTATTTCGCGGCATTTTGTGTGAATTTAAGCAGACTATCGATTAAAAAATTTGACACTAATTAAAAAAGTGACACTAATAAGTTTGTATATTTATTCCTAGACTGTTCGTTGTAGAAACATAGTTTCTTCATTTCAATTTCAGAATTCGAGAATTACAGTACATTGATGCCATAAATATTACGGACAACAAAGAGGGCTGGCTGACATTGAACATCAGCGAGGCTTTTGAACATTGGGTGAAGGACTCAAAAGAAAATCGAGGACTGTATCTCTCTGTGCATCCTGCTGATCGTTCAGGTAAACATTTTATTTTTTCTAGTTTTCTTCCATTATTTTTGTCTCTACAAAGATTTTTCATTCAATATTTGAAGTAACTGAATAGAAATCAAGTTAAGGGTACCAAGTTAAGAAAATCCTCATCTGAAATAAAGTCGTCTATTTTATCGAGTCAATACCACTTACATTCACACACACATGATTTACGTGACATTGACACGTCACTACATACTGAGAGTGCTTTCCATTTATGCCCTTTTTCACCAATTTGTAGATTAATTTAATCTCGTTAGTCTTCAATTAACTCTTCATCTTTTTCTAATTTCAAAGCAAAAACTCAGAACACTTATGGATTAAATCACAAGTCTACTATTATAAACGTATTTCTATCTAAACTTCTCCAGCTTCTTAGAAATAGCACACTAAATATAGAACGACTTCCGGTTTGATAATAAACATGTTCGATGTTTATTGAAATCGGATCGCAAGCAAAGTATAAGAGAGAATTCAAACTTTAACTTTTGATTATTCGGAAATGCGTCTTTTATATCTTCTCAGGCGACAAAAGAAGCAATAGGTAATTGAAAAAGAACAACTGCCCATCAATTGTATACAAGTTTATCAGAAGCCAAATTGACCAACTTTATTTTTATAAATTTCTTAATTTTAATATCAAAACATAATTTGTTTATAATTTCATCAGTTTTCTATTTTTTATTTAAATCGATTTAGCTTTCGATTCAGTTTGACTTTCAAGAATCTTATATAATATTTTTAATATATAGATAAGTATTTTATTGGATTAAATGAAGAGTGTGCTCTTGATTTTCATATATCTGATGGTCATGTATATTTGTGTTTTCTCAATGTATATTACACCTGTTCAATGTTCTCACCACAATACTATTGTAAATGCTGCGTGTGCGTGACACGAAAGATTAGTAGCAAGTTAACAACTCTTGAATATCGATTCTCTTCCTAGTTTTTTTGTGTTTATAATTCAGGAAGAGAGACAATACTTACTCAACTACTCTTGCGTCTTATCATAATTTAAATTGACGGAAAATTGTATTTTTCATGGAATTGAAGATCAGAGATATCAAGATATTAAGGATCTCTTTCCTTGATATCATGAAATGAAGTTTTTTATTAATTCAAATAATTAATTAAAAACTTTAATTATATATTGAAGTCAATGTTACAAATTTACATATAAATGAAATGTCGAAATATAATTTCAAAATAACAGACGGCATAAAGTTTTCTTGGAAATTTTATTCTCATGTAGTTTTGTCGCGCTTAATCATCCAACTTTTGCTGTCCTTCTTTATTTCTTTTTTACAATTTAATATAATTATATATTATAGAAGAAAGTGCAATTAGTATTGTATCACTTTTAAGAAGTTAAACGTTTTTAGGTTTTTTTTATCTTGCTCGTTATTTACTCGCATACTTTATTACCATTCGGGATACTTAATCTATGAAGGCGTCGCCTTGTCTTCCCATGCTGATAAGATATACTTACGAACTCGAGAGAAGGCTCATGTTATTTTCAAAAGAACAGCAGTGAACAGGACAAAAAAAAAGAGAGAAAAAGAAAAGAGAAGAGAGGAAAAAGAAAAAAAGAGAAAGAGCGAGAAAGAGAAAGAGCGAGAAAGAGAAACAAAAAAAAGGGAAAATTGATTTTATCACTAAAGAACTTCGCACACTTCTAATGAAAGAACCGGCTTCTGTGTTAAATTAGCTAAATTTTTTATATTGATTGCTTTATGATGCTTATCAAAAATTTCAATAATCTCAAAAAAAGCTTAATTTATATGAACCATTCGAAACTCTGAATTGTCTACTGTTAATTAATTAGGTGCTCATAGCACAATTAATTCATTAGTTAGCGAATTTATATTTACCAAAGCTTTATGACATGATTGACGTCTGTTCGAGATTCCGCTACAATTTTGTAAATCTGATAATGACTCATCATGGACAGATCTAACCGACATTGATCGTTGAATATATAACTTGCTAAGGATCTCCAAAGAGAATAGAAACGTTCAAGATTTCGTAATAAAGCTACACATCATTTATTATTACGAAGTATTTTTAAATTAATTTCATGCAAAAATATTGTAGAGTTTAAAAAATCTATTAACTGATCTTATCTTGACTTGGCGTGGCAGTTTCTAAGTTAAGGCAAGATCATTTTGAATTTTTAAAATGGAAACTCTTATATTTTTATTGCATATTCTTGTAATTTATTTTAAGAGCTTTCCAAAATACTATAATAAATTATTTTTTCATTAAGCACTCTTCGAGTTATAAGACTTGAATTTATATTCTTATAGATGCACGCTTATACACATGATAGACAAAATTTGGGACGCATTGTAAAGTGGGACAAAGAGTTAAAATTTGAGTTCCTCCTAATTTGGGATTGGTCATTAAGATATATATATATATATATATATATATATATTATATATATGTATATATATATATATATAAAACATAATCTGTCATATTATTATATTTTATATAAAAATTTTAATAAGTAGTGGTGGATAACACTGAATATTAATGTGTATATATAAACATCAAATCAAGTGTACAAACAGCATGCGTATTTAAATATATGTACATCTATACGTGTGTATGTAGTGTGTGATATGTGTGGTGTGTAATGTGTGTAGTGTGTGGTGTGTGTTTGATTGTCATGTGTGTGTGTGTGTGTATGATTTGTTATTTGCCGCGCCTAGATTATTTCATTATTTGCTCTCTCTTTCTTGATTTGACTTCTATCCTCTTTCCTCTTGTCTCGCTCTTCAGAATGCGCAACCGGTTTACCTTTGATCGTTCAATATAAAATACAAGATCGAAGAGTCACATGCCTCTCACGAATCTTTACATTTGATTTCTGACTACCTTTCTCTCTCTCTTTCTCTCTCTCTCTCTCTCTCTCTCTCTCTTTCTCTGTTTTTTAATTTTCTCTCGCCGCATTTAAAAAACCTATGAGATTCTTCAAAGATATATTATCTGTATCTAAATTTAAGCCTAAATATAAATTAAAGATTATTACATATTCTTCAGCTGTTAGATTCGTATCCTCGAGCGAATAAATGATCAAGTCATTACGACAGAAATTCTTTATTGAAGTATATAAATGATATGAAATACCTATTTTATGTCAAAATATAAGTACAGAGAGAGATATACCTCAATAGATGATGAGACATCAGCAATATCGACTATTAAGTAAAATTATGAATTCAAAGATTTATTATAGGTCAAATTTATGACAATCTATTGGTGGTAATAATTGAAAGTGATGTTCTTACTAATTTTTAAATATTATTACAAATAAAATTTAAGTTTCGTTTCTAATTCAATTCGGTTTGTATACAAAGAACGTGCAGAACTAAATGAAAAATTTTATTAATCCGATGTAACCCTCTCACAATGTCCACGATTGCGACAATTAATGAAATCGAGTTCCAATTTTTCTATCATTTTTCTTCTTATTTTCCTCTTATCATGCTCAAGACTGCTAAATTCAGATGAAGAACGAAAGAAAATCATTCGCGAGTGATTCTGACGGCCGACGTTCAGTGAATGTAATCACTTTTGATTTACAGCTGCGAATAGATAGGCGGCAATTGCGTACCCGCTTTTGAAAACCGCAATTATGTTTCATTACGCGACTACGTTTGTACGAAGATAGGTGCAGATTTAATCTTTTATAATCTAATTTTTTCGTATTTAAAAAAATAAACATAACATAACATGTTACTATATATATTAATATATATATATATATAGAACATATTGACTTTGAGATCTAAATTAACAATTAATTTTTGCCTCGGTGATCTAATGGCTTAGGACGCTCGTACAAAATACAAGAGATCCGGGTTCAAGTCCCAGCCGAAGTAATATTTTTCGCAATAAATTTATTAACAGTTTCAACATATTAATATCTTTATAACATAATGTTTGATGGTAGCATCAAATTATTATAATAAATTGCTTGTCAATTTAATTCGCGATTACTCGAGTAGTTTTAATTGCGTTTATAGTCCGGAAAAACAATTCGACGCAGTTCTAAAAAGACTATAATATGGTATATATGTAAGTACATATATAGTGTATATTAATAATTCAAGATTTAATTATTTAAAGCAATGAAGATCCAGCTTCGATCAGTATAGGCATTTTAATTTCTAGTTCGTACTGTCTAAAATAAGGTTCTTATTATTATTTCCATACTATGCTCAATTATAATGAAAAAATAAAATTAAATTAAAAAAATATAAATATACGAATATGCGATTACAAAATATTATAACATGACGTTATAGAGGATTAATACATTAGTAATAGATTATCGCACCGGTAATAACCGCTTGAAGGAAAGTGTTGTCAATGCTAGAACGAATGGGAAGGATGATAAAATGACTTGACACAGAACTTGAATACGTCGCCTCGAAGAGACACGCTCACAGCGTGCGAGCACCATTCTCGCCGCGAGCCGGCGCATTCCTCGAGAGCGGCGCAAAGTGCAACAACTGCGACGGTAGGTGTCTGCCAGTGTCGGTCAATTTACTAGCTTTCTCGGACTCGCGCACACTCGAAATACATGATATCCTGTGGGGCCTGTGGTACCCTGCCGGGCGCGAGTGCTCGCTGCTTGGGATCATTTACATACGATCGCTCGCCGCGACGAGGTCTCTCCTAGTCGTCGACTCGCATTCCCGATCTGACCGCGATGGCGCGATCCCGATCGATGAGATTTATCACGGGACTTATCTCCTCTTTCAAGACTTTATTTGTCGAGAGGAAATAAGCTTGCGAACGAGATATAGAACCGGGCGCGATAACTTTCTAACATGCATGATCGGGTTATCGGCGAAGTTAATTATAATGAAAAAGGATTTCCAGATTTCGATTATGAAATTGAATAGATGCGTAAACATCATTTGATCCGCTTGAACCGATACGAATTTCGTAAGCACACCGAACTCCACGCAGACCTGGGTAGCGATACCTACCTGGGTAACTTTTTCACTAGAGCGGAAACGTGAAAAGTGTAAATTTTTATATATGTATGTTCGTACATATACACACATACATACAAAGATTTTTCACTTTTCACATTTCCGTCCTAGGGAAAAAGTTACATGATTGTTACCCTGGAATTTTTCAGAGTAATTAAAAACGAGACGTCTAAAACGCGTTGGAAGTGAATGTCTACGAAGCTTGGCTCGACTTTACACCGAGATTCTTGAGCGTTCAATATTCATGAAGGTTGACTATTAATAATCTTGAGACCCGCGTGCGCGCAGGCCATTCTAATAAACACATATACCTGATACTTACGGAATAAAGATTCGAAATATGTGAGCAAGAGTCTCTTGTTTTCGCAAAACATGATTTTCGCAGAACGCCTCTAGTCAAGAGTGCATCGATATTTGTAGCGACTTTCAACATTTATTCTTCTTTTTCTATTCTCTATTGTTCCTCTTCTTCTTGATATATGTTCT
Source organism: Acromyrmex echinatior (assembly GCF_000204515.1). Next base: position 1,360,893 of record NW_011627509.1, on the reverse strand, counting down.
TTTCGTATATCATTATTTTATTCTTCTATATTATTTAATCATATTTCTATACTACAATATATACTTTCAAGAAAAATATTCCTAAAGAAAAATAAGTTACTAGTTATTGCTATTAACTGAGAGTCAGTTAATGATTTCATTCATTTATTTCTTCAATTGATATATTATAGCGCATGAAGTGAGACCAGAGGATATCGGAATTATGGGATTCCGGGGTGATCCAGACAAGCAACCCTTCATAGTGGGCTATTTTAAGAGTTCAGGCGTAAGGGAATCCAAGGTCCGACAAAAACGCGATGCCAAGAGGAAGAAGAAGAGTGAGGCCACCAGTTGGGATTACCGGAATAATCCTTATACTGGTAAATTCGCGTATGGAATATTGCAATCCTAATTTAATTTATAATATAATAAATATAATAAACAATTTATAATATATAATAAATATGATAATAATAGTAACAATGATGTAATAGTATAATTTGCACATATTTATATTTATGTATAATTTATATATAGAAAAACAAAAAATATGTATACAATATATGTATGTATATGTATATAGCACATATGTATATTCAGAGTGAGAAAAAAATACCGGGACTCCGAGATATCTCGAAAAAATATAAGTTTTATAGAAAAACTGTTTCAGATAAAAGTAGGGTTTAAAAGTAGGGTTTAAAACAATCGATTTAATGATTCCGTTAGTTCGACGTGTCATCGCCAAAGTAAGGACAAAGTTAGCTTGAATTTTTTAAATAATACTCCCTGTTTTTTTTATTGCACATTTTTACAGCCCTTCTTCAAAGCTTTTTCAGAGCACCATAATTTTATCTTTATTTTAAATAAACAGTTTTGAAGTTATCGAGTTTTTTTTATAGTAAAATTATAAAAACAAGATCGGAAGATAATCCAAATCCAGCTTACAAAGGCAAGGTCGGAAGAAGATTCCAAGAAACAATTTGACGTCTTTGGACGTCCAAAATATGTTTAGAAAAGTCTTGTTTATGTTAGCTGTCTAAAATATGTCCTTATAGTGCTTTGAAAAGAAAGTTTCTGAAAAAGGGCCATAAAAAAGAATATACAATAAGAAATAGAAGATTTCGTTAAAAAAATTCAAAGTGACCTTTTCTTGATCTTGACAACACCACTTAAGCAGCGAACTGATAGGATCAATAAATAAACTTTTTTAAACCTTACTTTTATCTGAAACAGTCTTCTTTAAAATTTATCAGTAAGAAATAGAATAATAGAAATAATAGCCATAACGTCAGCCATCAAAGTTAGATCTTTAATACTTAAATAATTTATGTAAAATTTTTTCGAGATATTTTGGGGTCCTAGTACTCTCTCTTTTTTTATTTGTCTTTTTTCTATATTAAATTTCATAAATAAAAAAGATATAGGTATATATATGTGTATAGGTATATATATGTGCAGTGATAAAAGATATGTTTTCGCAGATCCTGGAGCACAGTATTCACGAACCTGCAAAATACAAACATTATATGTCAGCTTCCGCGATTTGCAGTGGCAGGTGAGCTATTAATTAACATATCTTTTAAAACTCTGGTTCCTCACGGCGCACCGCGACGTGATGGTGGCTGTGTCGGATTACGGTGTCACAGGCAAGGAATCGTATGTTTTCTACGAATCCGACGTGTGCGGTGAGGAACCAGACGTCATAAATTTATATGTGCATTATTTCTTATAATTTGTTTTGTTGCATAGGATTGGATTATTGCGCCGGATGGGTACGATGCATATTATTGTAGCGGGGAATGCAACTTCCCATTGAACGCTCATATGAACGCAACTAATCACGCAATAGTTCAAACTCTAGTGCATTTGGTGAGCCCGGGCAAGGTACCCAAGCCATGCTGCGCACCCACCAAACTTTCAGCCATTTCCGTCTTATATTTCTTGGACGAGAGCAATGTCATCTTGAAGAAATATAAGAACATGGTTGTTAAGAGTTGCGGCTGTCATTAGATTTTTCTTTCCCAGCCAATTGATAGAATTGAAAAACAAACTCATTGATGCAGATGCCAGCTGAACTAGATGATAATTTCATAATCAAATGAGCAATATTTCTTCATTGCATTTTATTATGAATTTTATTATGAAAAATCAGATGCGATCTTTGAGCCTTTCGAAAGTATAAAGATATGTAAGACTGCTCTAAAAAAGAATTAAAATATGAGATTGCTCCAAAAAAAAGTTAATGAATATTGATGAATATTATAAAAAATATTATTTTTGTGTATTGGGCATAATTTTATCATTTTTATACAAATCAACGTGCCTGATTGTTGTTTAATCATTGCATGTATATACGATGTTAAATCGTAATAACACTTAAGAGTAGATTATTGAGATCATTTTGAGACAAAATTCTAATACCATAATTTTCGAGGCTGTAATAATTTTTATGTTATACATATTTAAGTTACAAATATTTGTGTTGTAAGTATTGAAAGTTAGCGAACCAAGTTATTTAAAATTTGTGCGTTCAAATATGACACAATTCACAGTGCTAAAGACGAACGTCGACTGTCTATTTCATCAAGATATTATTATGTGGATACGTGTAAAAATAATGTATATTTCAAGACTGATAAATAATTCGTGCACAGTCTTGAACTGAAAATGTAATTATAAAATTGACGTAAAAATATTATTAGACACCAAAATATGCTTCAACAAAATATGACCTTTTTCGCTCATTATGTCAACATATGATGTCTAGCGGTCTTTGAATAACCTTGGAATTATATTGAAGTTTTATGTGTTCTGAAAAATTCTTGGAAAATCCCTGAAATTTCAGGGCTGGCCTAGAATTTATTATTCTTTCATTCTAAAAACGTCAGAGCGTGAAAAAAAAGAAATAATAAAAAGAAAGTTGTGTTTGGAAATAAATCGTTCTTTAAAAGTGCAATAAGTTATCAATAGAAAACTTGAGTTTATCTAAAATAGAACATAGTAAAAAAATAGTTTGTGTTAACGTTCGTTTGATTATTTATTTAAGGCAATAAATAGTATTGTTTCCAATTTGTTTGCGTTTTAATTCATTTGTATAGAATCATAACTTGAATACAAAGCGTATAATATTGCACAAATTGTTGAAAATTAATTAAATAATGAAAATAAATCGATGAATAAATCCTGGGAAACCAGGATTTTTACGTAAAATGTCCTGGAATTATCTCTGAATTGACTAGCTAGATTTTGCTGGACATCATGGTTGAACATTTCTCGAATTTCACTTATTATTGTTTATTTATACGTCAGCTGAAAAAAATGTTTTCAGAAAATATACTATTTTTATTTTTTTTTGTGATAAGTATTATCACATTCCTCAATAATAGAATTGATGAAATGCCCGTCATGAAACGAAGAAATTTCAGGTTCGAATCATGATTGGGATGATATTTTTTATCATAAATTTTTTATAGTGTTTTAATAATACTCATAAGCATATCAGTATTATTAAATTGCTTGTCAATTTCCGGTAAAAAAATTTTCATACATAATTATATAGAACTATATAAAATTATATAAAATTACATAAAAATATATATATATAATTAAGTACAATTCATTATATATAGTTATATACAATTTTATGTAACATCATCGAACTTTTATATATAATTATGTATAAATTCCTTATGTGTATTTATATAAATATACATAATGATTCATATATTTTCATATATATTTATACATGATTTATTATAGTTCATATATAATTTCATATAATTATATATAATTAGAAGTAAGTATATGTCTATATCATGAGATGGACGTGCCGCTCATAACAAGAAAATGATCAGGAGTCTTATAAAAAGGCATATGTAAATCGAAATAGCGATTTTCCTGAAGGTTCTCAAATTTCTCTTTTAGAATGTACTTTTGAAAATTTTTTAATCATTATTTTTTTTAATGTATTTTAAAATGTGATGCTCATCAATAATACTTTAGCAATAAAACTTTTCTGTAAATTATTTATAATTTTTACAGTAGTACATGTAATTATGTATAATTATTGTATATATAATTATCTATCATTTATATGTGGACATATATGGTTTCATATATGGTTTTGTATAATTATACACAATCATTTATATGTATATAATTATGTAAAAAAATTGTGAGGTAAATATTAAGGAAAGGAAAGCCATTTCCATTTTTGGCATTGGCCTTTACATATGTTGTCAAGGTCATTCTAAGTGACCTCCAAGAAGTTTTAGTTGGCAGTCGGTATTCGTTAAAAAGTCATTAACAAACAGATTTAAAAAATAAGTTTTATTTCTGTTTCATATTTGAGCGTGCGACTTGATTCGTTAATGTTAAATACTTATAACTCAAATACTATTATAGTCTCAATATTAGAATTCTCTTAAAATAATCTCAGAAAATAATCTCAGAAATTTTTCCTTAAGCGTTATTACATTTTTATTAACCATTTTGTATGCGTGATTTTATTTCAATAATATAAAGAATTAGTCATAAGGGTATGTATCTAGAATGAACGAATCAGATAAATTTTGAAGTAACTAAGACATGCGAGATAATTCAGATAATAAAATCTTTTGATTTAACAATTTTTTAAAGATATGTGAGACCAGTTTTACATCAAATCGACGATAAGCTCTACTTCATAGTTTTTTTCATCGCAGGTACAATCGAATGTCCGTATTATGAAATTATTAAAAAAAATAAATTATTAAATGGTATTCTTGAAGCTTTCTATCAATTTTATTTTAATAGCACAAAAATTATTGTAGCACGCTTTTTCTTTCGCTCCCTTTCTAAGTGTGGTATCACATGGCAAACATGAATACTAAGAGAAAAATATCACTTTTCGAATAATCTGTACGATAAGATATTTTATTATATGGATATTCAATCGTAATTATGAGTTTATAGATGTGAAACTAAGAGTACAGAAATAACACAAAGGAAAAGAGTTGTAAAAAGATTTCATGGGTAAATCGATTTAATTCTTGACAGAGAATCAGTACTCTCTTGATGGTACCAACGATTACCAAATAATTTTTGTATTTATAGCATAAGTTGTGAGTGCATAGATGTACTCAAACGTAAATGGCGTAAGTTATTAATGACAAAACTTGTTAGTGCGTATTACACGTAAACATGTATAAAAGCGAACTATAATATATACTCATGTTAATTTGTAAGTTTTGTATAGCGTCATTGTAAATACACTCTTGTACATACTTCCTATGTTTCTGTACTTCATATTTTATGCATAAATACAAATAAATTTTAGAAATATAGGGATTAAAATTTCTCATTCAGTATTAGCAGTGATTATCGGATGGCAAGTTAAAAATAGAAAATACAAAATAGGTCTTTCTTTATTTGAGAATGTAGGTATATTGTTCGTTATTTTTTCGAAATATTATGGCCGACGAAGAATATGAGAGTTCCATTCAAAACCAAACTTTCACATCGATTATTTGTCATTTCCAAGAAAAGTAAAGATACAAATTACGAATGGGGATTGCTTTTTAAATTTTTTTCCTATATCAGTCAGTATTATATATATATTATATATATATCATATTTATACTAATTGCACTGCTTTTGTTACCTATATTATTAAATTGAATATTATTATTGAATATGTTATAAATCAATAAATAAACAAATAAATAAAATACATAAGACATATTTCCGTTTTTATCTCGCGTGTAGTAAATTCTATCATAGCTTCTTCGAACAGACATTTCATCACGTTTTTATACTTAAAGTCCTGACACTCACGTAAGTCCCGTTATTAATGCCGTGTTAGAAAAAATTTTACAATGGCAATACTAATTAGTCATCATGCGATGCTCTAAATTCGTATTAAGGCTCCTGTTTTCTTCATAATAACCATATGAAATTATGACGTCAAAAATGTGACTCTTTTTTTTGCAACATAAGTCAAAATAATTTTATCACAATAATAGTATTATTATTTTATTGAATGGAGTGCTCAATAGTGGAAGCGAACATAACAAAAGTAACATTGAAAATACCAGTTGCATTATCCGCATAGGTCAAGTGATAATCTATAGCCATCTTTTCCATACAATCATAATATCCGTTTATATCTTGAGATGTGATATAATGGATACATTTTGAGAGGAAAATATACAAGCCTACATATAGTTGTAACATGGGATATATGGTATAATATAGTAATCAAATAATTAAAGTCTCGTCAGCAAAGTAAAGTTTGACAATTTATTTAATAGCGCGTCTAACTTGAATTGTGTTTACGTGTCGCGATCTCGCGTTCTCAAGATCCATTCCTCTGCTTTAACTTTGTTCGAGATCGTTCTTATATAAACATATCTTCTTTCGAAATATGATTGTTAGTCTAATACATATCTAAATATTATTGTTAAATTGAGAAAACAAAAATAGACCGAATTATTATCTATACCTACAGAAATGTAAAAAAAATATAACAGGATAGAAAAAACATTTGTGTCGATCCAGAAATAAGAAAGAACGAAAGAAATAAGTTACTCGTTTAGAAAACTGGCTATTGTATTCCGTACTGATCCTACTGTATATACAATATGTATGCGTCATATGTATTATGTATTCCGAATAGCTGACTCGAACCTTTTGTCTCATGTTATGGTTATTTATAGCTTTCTCGAATATTAATCTTCTTATTACACCAAATTACTGCTTTCTCTCTAATGTATGAGATTGTAGCGATGTAATTGCCACAATGATATTCAAATGATTAGGATGCGTATCAATATATAAGTTAAAAATTGTGATTGAGGATTTAAGAGATAAAAGAACATTTTGAACATAGATATTAACAGCAGAAAAGTAGAAAAGTATACTTTCCTACCTTTCTTACGTTCTTTTATCTCCTATAAAATAGGACAGCTCATAATTAGAGCGAAAATTTTGAGAGATTTAAATGCAATCCATTTGTTATTGATCAATTAGCAATTTGTTGAAGGATTATTTAACATGGTTGTAACAAAAGACTTTGAAAAGCTTGAAGAAAGGGTCTACATATATAAAAAGCTTGGAAGTAATGACAGTAATATTATAGAATAAGTCGGCAACAAAAAGATTGAAAAGTAAAGGCTGCTCTTTGTATCAAGAATTGAACTAAGATATCCTGATGAAATATTTGATATTGAAGAAAAGCTAGGAGAAGAATTATGGACAAAAATCTTTTGTTGAGATTGATTTGTAAAGAATAAAGAACGAGGGAGCAATAGAGAGAAATTCATAATGATGCAGTTTGACAATCAATAGTTTATAATTTATTGAATTGAAAGCTTTAAAAAGATTTAAGGCTACAAGTGCTGACACACAATGAGCCATTATCAAAAGAGCATAATACAATCTACTAAGTGAAGAAGAGTTGTAGTGTGATACTAAGAAATGTTTACGAAAACCAGAGTGGCATTCGGGAATTTCATTATATACTGAATATGTTATATATACATGTTATTTATGTATTTTATATATATATATATATATTATTTTTGTATGTAGTTATTTTGTTTAGAGAAAGTTTACATTAGATTTCTAAAATGTTGTATAAACTATATTTTACAAACCAAAACAAAGAGTTTATGGAAGAGTATATATACTCGCTACTTCATAGAATTAATAACTGATAGTAAGAAAACTACAGATGATAACGACGATTAGATACAATTACGTTCATTACTACTGCACGCTTATTAGATGACCGCTGGTTAGTCATGGGATTTTCAAGTTGATGTTATTTGAACATGTGTGTGTGTGTGTGTGTGTGTGTGTGTTTGTGTGTGTGCAATTAATTACTATTTTTTAATAATTTGTCTACTGGACAAAATTGCTCAATGTAATCATATATTCAATTATGCAAATATTATTTAATCAAATATTCGTTTAGCTGCGTAAATATCATTATTAGTATTGCCGCAATGATTAATAAGCAATTTTCATAAATAAAAAATTATAGTTGAATAATTGCAATAATCAACAATGACAACGCAAGAGTCAACAATGACAACGTTTAGATCACGATAGCATTAATTCTGAGAAGCATTTATTTTATCGTCTTAATTTATCCCGCGGTAAAACCGTGGCTTTAAGTTTTAAGTGCAGACGCCAGTGTGATGTCATGCCTGAATTATTTAATTTCTCAGCAATGCACACAGAAGACAGACAGCCGTGTATATTCTAGGAAAGCTTCTTTCTTTGTGACATTTTATTAGCTACTATAATACCATTGAATGCCATAATTTATATATTTGACTGGCTATTATAATACCATTGAATACCATAATTTATATAATGCATAAAAAAAAAAGAAAGAAAAAATTCTACACTAACTGATGAACTCTAATTAATTACTTAATGATAATAAATTACTTAATGATGCTAATAAAATTATAAATACCTACGCTTCAAACTATGTTCGGAAATTTTTCTAGCGAAATATAATACAATATTACTTAGAAAGTCTAAACGTGGCTAATATTACTTCAAATATGTATTTTTTGCTTTGATAACCAAGCTTTAATATGGATATATAATATGGATATATAATATGGGTATATAATCTTAAAAATTATGTTAAAAATATTAAAGATACACATAATGTTAAAAATATTATTGCAGCCAAGTCTTTATTACAACTCGTAGTTTTTACCGTATGTTTTTCAAGTTTATTGACTCAAGCAGAATAAGCGTAATTGGAAGCCTGCAGATGTGGTCAATGCAAAGTCCTTAATTGTGATCGTTATTGTGTTTATTTTTTCATCTTGCGATTACTTTGTTTGTCTTATGTATTTGCCTACATCGTTTTTGTCTTTTGTTAATTTGCTTTATTTCAAGCTTTATTTTGCATTATTGTACTTGTAATAATTTAATAGTATTCCATAACACATAGTTTCTTTATAAATATATAGAAATATTTAATAAGCTTAAGATAAAATACATTTATTTTGAATATCATTTATTACACACATTGGTTTTGTGCCGTCATACATGTATATAAAGTTTATCATATATATATAATATATATATATATATATATATAAAGTTCCTATAAGTTTAATGTCGCGGTAAAAAATGTATCTATAGTTAATATCGCATGACAAGAGATGAAGGCGTCGTGGTGATAAACGCGTACGTGCTTCATTCTGTTCTCAGTATGCTTGTGTCGATCGTAGGCGACGGATGTACACTGTTGTGCACGCGTTCTTTTGAACTCGACAAGTGCTCCGGAAATATTAATAATGAACGATAAAGATCGAAACACGCTATCAGGCAAATAAATTTTACTTTGTGAATAAATACTGTGTAAATAAATTATTTTTATTTACTCCTAAAGAGCGAATTAACATATATTAACATATATTAATTTCTGATATTTATAAAAAGTGAAGTTTATATCTAGAATAGAGTATATATGTGAAATGAGAAGTAGTGAAAGACGAAGTGTAATTTAAATTGATAAAGTGATATATTAGTTATAATATAATATAAAAATTTTGATAATTGTGTTCGAAAATTAAAATATGAAGTAAGGATTATCTAAATCAGGATGAAGTATGTTTTTTTTTAAATATAAATTGATCAAATATCGATAACAAATATTTATTTATTTATCAGTATAAGATTCTGAAATTTTAAAATTATGTTAATTTGATTCAGGAAATATAAATTATGGTAATTAATTATGCAAATAAATAAAATATTTAATGTTATTGGAATTACAATAGAGCTAAGTAAAAAGAATACGAATTTCAAATAAAAAATTAACAAAAATATATTCGATATTACTTACGAATACATTATAAAATAAATTTCTGTTGTTCTTATATTACACTTTTAATAAAATTTAATTATGCAATGTGTACATAAATATAAATTTTCAGGTAATAGAAAATAATCTGATTAAATTGGATTCAGATAGAAGTTAGATAGAAGCGAAAATTAGATTAAAAAATTAGATTATAAATTATTCTATTTAATATCAAACATATTATAAAAATATTAATTATGTTTTATTGTCAAAACTTATCGAATTCTTTCAAAGATTAGTATCATCTGAGAGTTCTTTTCGGATTGAATCAAGATTTTCTCTTAATCCTTCTACTTTAATTTTGAAATAAACATGCTCTTTGTATCTTTTGCTACGGGATAAGAGTGCGGAAAAATGATGAGGTTCAGATACAAAAGAGCAAGAGAGAAAAGGCGAGGATAGAGGAGGTCCTCTTGTAGTTCTCTGCCTTTAGGGGGGGGGAAAAAAACTCACCGGACAGGTTTTAAAATGGGACAGGACCAGTGTGGGATATTTAACGTCTCCGTATGTCGTAAATCTTCGAAAATGTACAATTAGGTGAACGCGTCTATTCCGCGAATGCGGAAAGCTTCTCACTGATTTCTTTCGGAGTTCAATATTTTTTTTCTCACAATCATTTAGACAGAATCTTATTATTTTTCGTTATATAATATATATCATATCGTCAGAAGTAGCGGGATTCGAGTATAAAACAAGATCAGTCCTCTATTATCTCCTATCTGAGTTCAATTGGCTGAAATGTGATTAGCAGATGATTGAAGTGTTTGTATCTGTCCGCTTATAAAACTCAAATGAACTTTATATATACGTTGGCAAGAAACTAATATGTGTAATAATGATAACGTATCAATAGCAAGAAAAGATTTTGCACCTTATCAATTGATAATAATAAAATTCTGATCACATCAGAATTTATTTAGCTAAACCAAACAAAAATGTGGGCTCTTCTGCTTAGGACTGTAGATACAAAGCTAATATTTATATGCTGGAAAAATGAATACTTACTTATTAATGAATACTTATCGAACAATTATTTATTAATAATGAATTTCTTTTTATACATATTAGAAATTCAATTTCGATGATCTTGTATTTAACGTATATGTGCAGACAAACAGTAAGTTCGGATCTATAATAGGTGTTTTAAGCTTTAAGCCATAAGAAATTGCAGTCAAATGTGAGGAGAATAATTGATTGTGATTCGTCCATTCCTTATGGCTTAAAACAAAAATCTATTATAGATCCGGGATCTATTATAATCATCGACATATAGAATGGACCACCGATGGCAGTGATGGGGATAGAAAGACGAGTAGAGTGGGAGGCAGATAAATAGACGTTCTTTCTTTGTTTACTAATTAGCCTGATTGGTTGCTATTGATCTAGTAGTACTGCTACAACTAATCAGGCTTAATAAACAGAAAAAGAACGTTCATCCATTTATTTGCCTTTCACTCTACTTGTCTTTCTATTCCATCACTGCCATCGGTGGTCCATTCTATGGCCGGTATTCATAGTTAGTCAAGACCGTCAGTCATTTCAAGACCATCTTAAGTTACTAATGCAGTCTTCTGATTAGTTCATGACATCTCAAAACAGAACTTAAAACGATCTTGAATATAAGAACTGACTATAAATACTGGCCTATATATCGAAGATATCTTTGCTAAGCTAAGGAAATTCAAAAAACATAATTTCACTCTGTAGAAAGTGAGAGATATATATTATTCTTTTTATTTTGGTATAATAAAATGTTCTATTTCTAACTACAAAAGATCTATCGAACAAAACAGTTTTATACCATTAAATTAGTTCATTTAATAAATTCAACAAATTAATATTGTCATAATAACTAACGGTTTGATTAATCATATATCAATAAATCATATGTCAATAAATAGTTTTTTGTCAGTGATAAAACTTTGATTGGTACAAAATATTTCTTTTAGTGTAGGTTATAGTACGATTAGTGATAAAGGTAAATGTTGAGAAGAGCCCAAATTTTAATAAAAAATATAAATCAATATGTTTTCGCGTAAAAATAAAGATTTGACAAGAAAAAAAGTGTCTCTCTGCTCCGCGAACCGAGATATTAACCTTTAAAGTCGACGACTATTCGGATTAGAAAATCTGTCAAAACTTCACTATGCTTTAAAAACATAAATTCTCTGCTAAAGTAGTGAACTTGTATTTTAAAAGCAGTGAACCACATTTGGTTTTCATGGCTCTAAAGCCCTAAGGCATATATAAATTCGCAGTAAATAAATTTAGTGCGGAAAATAGTTGAATACATTTAAACTTAAATGCCTAAACACATGAATGTAAGATACAATCTTTAATTTGGGTAGTTTCAGTAAAAGAGAAAATTCTCTATATTATAGGATGGAAATGTTGATGTATTAGAGAGCAAAAAATTTGCAGCAACGCGTAGCTTTTACGAAAGGATGGTTTCTTGACATATCATAAAATCGATGCAAGGATGAAGTTCTTCGTCTGTCATCAAATCAAATCGTGAAGATACAAATGAACATGTAAATCGTATTTGCGTAGAACTTATACGGATACATACACAATAATTCTCCCACTGAAAATCGTTCAATTTCCGCGATGACGTCCATGCTATCCGGGGAAGAAAACAACGCGATGAGGATGAAGCAAAAGTTAATGAGGAACGCGCCTGCCAAGGAGGAGACGAGGTCATTCCTGAATTTTTCGCGGGAGAACTTGAGCATCTCGCACTCCGACCTCGAACAAGGGTTCAACCGATCATGGCTCATAAGACCTAGCAGAAACACGATCCTGAGCGTGGCTGCCCTTATAGCTGCTATTCTCTGCCTCGGCCTTCAGAGTTGGAAGCTGTTGTCAAATACTCGCGAAATTGAGCAATTGAGAAGAGATGTGGATATCTTGAAGCATCGATTTCTGGAGCAGGATCTTATGGACGAGCTAAAGGCCTTCGAGGAACAGGTAGGTCTCTACAGTAAGTAAACAAATTGGCGAGCCTGATTGCTGAATTTTTCCTTTGTATAGTTATTCAGAAAAAGAAAAGATAAATTGCATTTCTTAAAATTCTATTTGCTTAGTGAAATTTTTTAATAATCAATGCAACTCGTGATATGCACAAGATAAGTGACAGTAAATTCTCCATATTATGTGAATCCTCGTGTATATTTTTTATCGATGAAAATCTATTTAAGTGCACTAATTTAACATAATATCGAGTATTATAGAAATATATCTCTTTCTTAATTATCTATGAAGCTATAACATGAAGGAACTAGAGGAAATCAAACAAGATTGTGATTATTAATTCAAGTAAATGCGTTCATATTTAATTAGCACTGGAATAAGGCTCTGTGTTTATTTAAATTTATGATTCTCATTAGGATGATCTACACAATATTGTCATTGAAATCATGGATAATATTTTTTCAATATCAAAATGTATTTTTTTAAAAGAAAATTTTTTATACTAAAAGCAATTTCTTCTCCTAAAAACAAACAAGAAATCTTTGTTGTTCGCATTCAAGAAAAATGCCTTTCATGTTTTGGGAAATAAAATTTGCTAAATTTCGACACATCTTTACATAAAACGAACAAATCTGACAGTAAAGTAAAAGTTATCTTAATAACGAACATTTAATTAAAATTATTCTCCTTAACATTTAATCACTTACATATTAAATAGATTATCACTTCTTTTTCAGCATACGCATCACTGCGCATCCAACCGAATTTACTATAAATAACTCAATTCAATTTATCGCGTCAATTATTCGATTAGAAGCTTTAATCAAATATCAAAATATAATTAACCTATTAAAGATACAAAAAAAATTGTTAAAGTTGTTTCAGTAAAAAAAATTTCTATACTGGAATTCCCTATTACATAGAGCGTTGTTCATGCTGCTTTTCGAGGCAGCAATTACTTTAATTGTCGTCAAAAAGGAAATCATACCACAATTGCGTTTCCACGTATCAGACGTCCGTCACTAATTGATAATACCAATTTAACTACGTGATCATATAGTTGCGTTGTTCAATGGAAGATTTTTGTTACACATACAGGATATTTACATATATAGAACAAGCCGCATAGTCCTACGAAACATTTTACATACGAATGTATAATGCATTGTAGCTGTATGCTGAAGAGTCTACCGAAGATAATGATCCAGGCGAGGCGGACATTGATAACGCTGATTACGACTCTAATTACGATGATGATGGTTCCGCATCGCATGACTATTCCGGCGACTACCATACTCCGTTGACTTATGGCGCCAGACCATCAGATTTTCTTGACATTACGTCTACGTCGATACCAATACCCACGTCCCCGGATCCCGGTGCCAATGAAGACATGGTTGAATTGCTGGCAGCCTTGCGCAAGGTGGAAGCGAAGCATGGACAGGACTTCGAGAGGGACATACGAGAGAATCATAAGTAAGGCGCTGGCAATGCATTATATATTATTTTTTTAGAAAATAATATTTTGTAACAAGATAAATTGAGCACATTTTTGTTGATTCTTAATCTGAAAATTCGTGATTTGTTAAAAGAAAAAGGTCGGAATGGATTATTAACAGATTATTAACACACTTACTGTCGTAGTGATTATCGCCTTTTTTAGTAACTCTCGATCGATTTTTTAGTAACTCTCTGCCACTTGATATAAAATTTTGAATCACATAAATGGTTAGATAATAATGTAAAATAAAAAGTATACAAACTCAATCCTACGATATCAATGCTGACAAATTAACAATGAAAAAATAGAAAGAGAATAGACTTTGTTCAAAGTGCGCTAATTCTTAAAAAAAAATCTCTCAATATTTACAGATTAAAATATTATGAAATATATTATGAAATATATTATGAAATATATTATGAAATAATTTTTTCAGTAATCATTTTTCTTATTAGCAAAAAAAAATTTATGGCACTACTATGTACTATGTACATAAAACTCAGTGGACAATGTTAACTATCCACTTTGATTGTATTTTTTATTGCATGTAGAACTATCGAACGAGAGCGCCTTAAAGGAGGACACAAAGGGCAATTGAATCACGAGAAAAAGACGAAAGACGTAAATAGCACCAGACACAAACCTGATGTCATTACTAGAGAAGCTACAAATTTAGAATACATCAAAGAAGGTATTAAATCAAAGCGATCGGTAAATGATGATTTTACGAGAGATGAAAATGGCAAACGACATAATACTAGGAGGATTGTATCCAGAACGCGTTCTTATGCAAACGGTGAGAACAACACAAATGACAATTCTGGGACAAATTCAACATTGTAAGTATTTATACAGCGTATAGTTTATAAATTGAAACGAAAATTACATAAAGTAAAGAACATATCAGAAAAATATTTTTGTACATTTATTATACAAAATAGAAAAGAATTCTTTACAATCAAGACATTACTTTGTTCTCATTTTCAATCTTCGTATCACTGTTGAGTATTCTTTCTTCTGAATTCTCTTTAATTGATAAATCGATCTTTAATTGAATCTTAAATCACAATATCTTGAATTTTTGGAATATCGAAACTTTGACTTTTCCACTGCAATTTCGATTTTTGAAAAATATAGTCAGAGAGATAAATCAAAAGCTTGAACTGCAATATGTGTATGCGAGTGTAGTAAAATGTGAGTTATCTCATTCTAGTTGAGCATTTTTATGAGTGAGGAAATTTTAACAAAAATGATACATAGATAAAATTCAAAATTTCTTTAACAAATATCTTTGATTTTGATCTTAATAAGCCTGATTATGTAAATTCTGCAGTCTAAGTTTTGAAACAAAAATCATAAAATGAAGGATACATCAGAAAAATATTTTAAACATTTTTGTTCAAAATAGAATTCTTTAGAATCAATATCATTCTGCTCTCCTTTTCAATCCTTGCATCACCGTTAATAAGTTGAATTCTTAGAAATAAAACGATCGTTAAGATTACATTAAATTAGACCAATTGAACATTGAGGAAGTAGAACGAGATAGAATGTAACACGGGATAAATAAATTTGATATTTTCAATCAAATTTATTTATTCCGTGTTAAATCAACTGTTTTCTGAGACAGACATCCCCCAAAGAAGTATCACGTCAATACGCTGGAGACGATTCCTTCGGCGCGCCATGATCGCTTAAGCGAGAGGATTACTCAACCTGATAGATATGAAAATGAAAACACGGAAACTGTAAGTGACAGAAGGATCAGCTGGCGAAATCGCGATACCTCAAGAAATAAAACTGAAATTCGACAAGCCGTTCAGGTGGGTAATAATTGTTAGGGGATTACACCGCGTAGATAAAGTCAGTGCACTAAATTCTTCATAATAGTCGAGTGAACAACACATAGCGTTGTAATTAAATTAGAAATACGAAGTGGCTGCAAGGGAAAATCGTCGGAGATTGACTCGAAGACATTTGCGTGCACCACGGCAGGTTTACGCTATCCACTATGGGGCGGACAGCACCCTCTTCTCAACGCAGGACGAGCACACCGGTAACGGCAGGGTACGACACTACGACGGCGTTTTCAGGGCATGGAAGCCGAGTGAGTGGGTTGCCGATCTTGGTATGAGCAGGCACTTCACACTTGCTGGCGATGGCAAACTTAGCGTTCATGAACCAGGCTTGTATCTCGTGTACGCGCAGATCCACTATCTGGACAGACACGACGAGAATGGCTTTCGCATATTGGTGAATGGCAGATCTATATTGCAGTGCATGGTAAGGATTGGAAAACACTAAGGAAGGAATTTTAGTAACTAATGATTGTTAGAAAGGCTCTATATAATGAATATATAAATTCAAATATATAAAAATCGTGGACTAAAAGAATCAAAAAAGTGGATTGATTTTCGCTAATTATTATTCAAAATAAATATGATAAACTACGTTTCAACTTTATGGATCCAAATGTATGTTATAGTCATTTCAAATATAAAAATTGTATGAAAGTATAAAATAGCAAATATAATTTTCAGGTGTATAGCCCAGGTATGGATCACAAAAGCCGCTCGTGTTTCTCAGCCCAAGTGGTTGTTCTTCAAGCAGGCGATCACCTAATCTTGAAGGATATTGGAGCAGCGAGATTCACTCTTTTCCATCATGATAAAAGTTTCTTTGGTTTAGTGAAAATTGGTGAATCGATACAACAACAAAGACATCCATAGACATCAGAAATTTTAAACGCTGTAGAATTATAGCTAAAAAGTGATATGCGATTTATAGTCATCGACTTTTCCTATTTTTAAAAGTTAGCTGTAAATTCGCATAATTTGTACCTAATGTAACATGTGTAATACACTTTTAATATGCGAATCATATTATTTCTTAGTAATTTAGTTTTGTAAACTGCATGATCTTTACCGTAGATTTTATATATTTTGTTATATTACACTTGTGCTATACATTATTTCTGTTTACACAGAAAATCTCTATGAATATTTTTATCTCTATGATTATTCTTTTTTTAAAATATTATACATATGTGTAGATCGATACTATTTGTATAAGAAGAAAATAAAAAAATATATTCTTTTATTTTATATGTATATATATATATATATATATATATATACATACATGTATAATAAAAAGTATAATAATATCAATTTGTAGATTATTAATAATATTTAAATATAAAAATTAAATTTTATTTGTTTTTTGTTTTCAAAATTTCAGAAAAAAATTCGAGGAATTAACGATTTTACAACCAAAAATTCTTTCCTTATAGCCAAATGTTTAAGAAAGTTGAAGGTTTATTTTATGAACCAGGAATCGCTGATTAACAGTAAATAGTTTAATTACTATTCTATTTTTAAAAAATTTGTAAAAAAACTTTTAACACGTTTTTCTCGAAACGTTGTTGTTTTATGCATAATGTTCCTTGTTTCATGGAATGTAAACAAGAATAAATAATGCATTATGCGCATTATGCACTCATAATCTATAAGGTACTACTTACAAAGCAATGTATAACATAGAGAAATCCAAATTAATCCAATCGCTATAACTTTCAAAATTACTATACATTTTTTTCAAAATTATATTGACGACGGAAAGAGAAGACATTTTCTCATAACTTAATCATGATACATACTATTTTGTTCCAATTCACTATAAGAAATAACACGATGACATAAAACAATATAACAATAAAACAATATAACATATTCACCCAATTTGTCGACTGACACAATAATTATATATAAGTAATATAAAATGATATAAAATTATCTATAGTTATATAAAAAATTTACATAGGTATATATAATTATATGTATATAAAACAAGAATTTTGTAAATTACATTCCAATCATTTTCAGAAACTTTTTGTGATTTCTTTCCAAAAAAATGTAAGATTGATGAAAATCAAAATATTATTTTATTAAAAAATTGTTGTCATATTATAAACCTTATAATAATAAATTAGTTTTTAATAGCAATATGTTTCGTTATAAGTTATTTTTTTAATATAGTATTGTATATACTTTTGAACGAGGACTTCCGATTGGGATCAAATCTCCCGGTGTATCCATCAAATCAACGATAAAATTTGGTTTCATAAGCTTGGTTGGGTAAATCGTTGATTGATAATTTCGAGAGAGAGAAATTTTTTCTCTCTCATGTCCGTTCTGATATGTGAAGACATTTGACTTGCCTAATAATTCGGTCATAATTCTTTTTTCATAATCTTCATTATTTTCATCCAAATGAGCATCAAATAATCCTTCTTCATTTGAGTTTTCCATCTGCAAGGTACGCGTATAATTATAAATAACGTAATGTATTAAAAGAATATACTTTAACGCAAGTAATACGTATATTACTTGAGGTATGGCTATTTCAATCCATGAGACACCGTATTCCCCACGTACGAAAGCTGTTGGAAGGCATATTCTATCAGCTATCGCCTTGAAAAGCATAGCTCGCTCGAGATAAGAACCAACACGAAGTTGCCCAAGCGGAATCATGTTCGTTTCTAAACATTTCTTAATTTGCTTCAAATGAACTTCAAGTTGCTGATCGATGTACCTAATTCCCGCTGAATCGACACCAGACATTTGACGCGCCACAAATACAGCTAACATTTTTGCACGCGAGAGAACGTATTGGATATTTCGATCTATATTTCTTTCTGTTGCTGGACTGTGTATTATAAGTTATTTTATATAAGAATTTGTTTGTGTAATCAAATGAGATATGAATTATTTTAAATAAGATTTTTAGAAACTCTACTAACACATCTTTTGATTCCTTTGCTAAGAGCATACGTTTGAAAAGTTCCACATATTCAGAAAAATGTGGATCACATTGCAATCGACCGAAGTTCGATTCGAGCCACGCATTTATGTCTCCTGCAAACAAACACAATTTTTTGAAGTAATACTCTCTCTCTCTCTCTCTCTCTTTCTCTCTTATTAACTCTCTTCATTTTTTATATAAAATCTAAAATTTTATTACTTTCGAAAGTGATCTCGTTCTGTAAAGTGTTCGATGTTGATAATTGCAAATAATTTACCACATAAATGGGCTCTAAGGAACAAAATTTGATTCGGAAAATATCATCCAATATGGGAGATCTAAATAAAATAGTTATGGAAACATTACAAATGGTAATAAAACGATAGTTAATTTATTTGCATAGAAAGAACAATTCTGCTGAAGTATCTAAATATTTAGATACAGATTTAAAAATAATTATATTGAACTATCTAAATAATTATATTGAACGCTTAAACTGATTGATAGAATGTTAAAACTTTTTATAACATTATGCTTGAGTGTTTTATATAACTTGCTAATCAAATATAATTATTAGATATTCGATCTATATTTATATATTAAATTTTTATATATTACAGCAAAATCACTCTGAAAACAATTCTCATTGTCTTATAACATTTCTAAGAATTTTTTGTATTTTTATAAAGATTTCTGAAACAATATACATTAAATCTATTTAGATTTAGGTTAGATTTTCTTTGGAAATTATGGAACAAGAAATCTTAGAAATATTAAAGTATTTAGAATTCATATTTATTTAAGAATTCTAAAAAAAGATATAGATTTTTTTTGTACTTCTAAAGTGTTCTTATAAAAAAACTGAGGAATTTTCTAATAAATTAAAAAACTATACAAAAATTCTAAAAAATTCTGAATTTCTATAAAAATTCTGAAAAAAATTTTTACTAAGACGTTCTTTTTGTATGCTATAACAAAAATTTACATACGGGCATATATTCGTTTTTGAGACATAAAATCCATTCTGAGTAAGATCATGTAAAGGCAAGCGTCCCGTAAGAGCGAATTTAGTCGGTAAATGCGATTTAAGAAGAATCTCAATGCAAGTGTCCCATAAAGGAATCGTTTTTGAAGATAAACGATTATTCAACATGCTATAGAATAAAATTAAATGATCACTATAAGAACTCTATGTAATAATTTCAATTAGCATATTTTGGAGTTTGACATCATCTTTTATGAAAGATCTTAATCTTTCCTCAAAATGTATATAAAATTGCAAAGAAAGCTTATCATAAACTTACTACAAAAGATATTTATTTTCTACGAAGAATTTTGCTACAGTTAAATCTGTAGAAATTGCTTGTATTAACTGTAGCGTAGCGTTTCTTACTGAAACTGAATAAGCATCAGTAATGAAAGTGAATATTCTTTGGAATCCTTTTGCTTTGAGAAAATAATGCCGTCCACTTTCTTCTAAGCATAGTGCAGAAAGTAACTTGCAGCAAGCGATTTTAAATTCATCGACAAATGGATAAGTTGACTAAAAGATTAATATTTCTTAATATTATATTGCAATAAAAATGAAGATGAGAAGAAAACATTTTCTACTAATATTATTGAAAATATGATCTTTAGCTCAGATCTTGAACAATTAGTCAAAATCAGTGTAACAACGTAAAAATATATTAGAAGAGAATACTTTCATATTAATATTTATTTTTTACCTCTAAAAGCAAACAAATTGTGTCAATAGTGTCAAAATTAATCATTGTATCTCTGAAAGTTAGATGTCGTGCCATGGCAAGCAGAACTTCAAGAGCAACAATACAAGTTTCTACAGGAACTTGTTCTATCGAGTGTTTTAACATTTGCCACAGATAATCCTTAAAAAAAGAAGTGATTATTATTTATATATTTATATTTAAGTGTAATTGCGCATGTTATTCAAGTAAGATAAATAAAAAAATCTGTGACGAATTATGCAAAGTATTCTTTCAAGGTATTTTAGATAATTCTTATTAGAAGCTATTCTGAATATTAGTATATTAATAATTGAAAAACATGAACTTATGAAATAGTTACTGGTCCATGAATATTTGAAAAGATATTGCAATTTGTAATATTGCTCATCAATAACTGTTTGATTGCTAAATTTGCGGCGTGTCTTGTAGACCACTGTAAATCTTCTTTTTTCAATAAATCTGAAATAGTATTATGTCTTTAACTTCCTTCTTTGATGTAAAAAAATTTTATCTACGTTTCTTCTTTATATAACCTAAAATAGTTTTAATAGACTCCGTGCTTGCGAGTTCTCTTGCAGCATGATCAAAAAGTGTCATTTTCCCAATTATGTAACAAGTAACTTCAACAATGTCAGATTGTATCGGTTGTCGTAAAGCATCTATTAAACATTCAATAATCTCGTGGGAATATAAAATCTATTAAAAAAGTAACTATAAATCATACAGTTAATTCAATATTTTATTAATTTTAAGAGGAATGTATTGTTTTCTGTGTCTATTTTATACATATTTAATCATAAAATTACTTTTCTTCCCTTGAAGGTATTTGCAACATGTACAAGAATTCTGAGCGCTTCTATAAAAAGTTTCGGATTTTCCATATGCTTTATGTAATATAATATTTGTGGAATACTTCCACTTTCAATAAGTTCATCTACGACAACTGGATTTTCGGCAGCAAAACGTAATATGTTTAGAGCTTTAACGTGCAAATCATTCCACTCGTCATTCTGGCCAACAATTAACATATATAATTATAAAATAATTAAATATATTTAAAATAATTTATTAACAAAAAATATAATTGTTCATATAAAATATATGTACTTTCAAAAAATCTAGTAGCATTTTAACTCCGTTTGTTTCATGAAATAAAGATTGTATATCTTTATCTTTATTCCTGCCGATTAAATCAGCAGTTACGTCTAGCGCAAGATGTTGAATTTCTGGATACGATGATTCAAAGTGTTGATACAGCGCAGAAAAATTAAATTTCTAAAGACAAGAAAAAATTGAATTAAGCGATTTCAAACTTTTTGTTGATACAGTATCTCTAACAAAAATAAAGATCAAATTTAAACGTAAGTCAAATATAAAGAAAAAATAATCGTAAAATAAAATCGTAATTTCATGAAATCTCTGAAAGGCTTAAATTAGAAGTAAAATGCAAAAGAAGTTTCATCTTCAAAAATTTTTCTTTTTTGTTCTAATTTATATATTCTCCAAGAAGTTTTGTTTCCGTTTTCCCTTTACATTTGATACCTAATTATTTACGCTTCAATTTTTATTATCTTCAGAAATATATAACAAACCTTGCTTTTTGAAATTTCATATGCAGCTATAGGATCATGCATTAAATTATGCAAAATCTCGAGATTATGCTTTTTTATATCCGGATCTGGTGATTGAAATCTTTCAAAAAGAATGCTCGCGTTTAAATGATTTGCCAGAAGAGCATTACCGTATGGATCTTCGGATAATTTTGCGAGCACTGCAGAAAGGTATTCCTGCATGAAAATATCTTCCTCTCTCATTAATAGCTTTGTAAAATGGCCAATACAGTTGGATTCAATCAAATCATTTATTACGTCTGGCACTACCGCCATTTCTGTCAATAGTTTCCCAGCAAATCTGTATTACAACAAGTATATGCATGAATAATTACGTTAAATGTATTGAGAAAGTTAGCTGATGTATTTAAAGGATTCTGTTGCTATTTCATCCTGTTTATTATTTTTCTTATATATGACAAGCAAAAGACTTTAAAAAAAAAACAGCATGAGAAAGTAGAAAATTTTTTTAAGAAAAATATGTATATAATATGTATAATAAATTTTTCAAAGTCATATAACATATAATTTACAAATTTTTCAAGTTTTTTAAGTTATAGATAGTGCTTTACCCTGTAAATTTCCGAAAAAACTTATAAAATTTAAAGGAGTTTAAGGTATTTTTTCAGAAATTTTTATAAATAATGTATAAAAAATTCTTAATTTTATGACAATTTTTTTATCATAGTATTACAAATATTATAATAGTATTTAGCACTATATTATAAAGATAAAGTTTTATTTCTACACAAACCTTCGAACAAATATATCTTCGTGCTCGATAATAGGAAGAACATTATTTACAATGCCGAGATCAAAAAGTATCTTTGCATTGTCTTTCGATTTATTAGCATACTTCGACAAAGACTGTATAGCTGTCAATAAAGCAAACTTATTTTCAGATTGTAATAACAATATCGCTGTTTCCGCATCTTTAGCATCAGAAATGGATGAATGGAATGAGTTGATGTATTTGGAGGATTCCGTTGCTCTTTCATCCTGTTTATTATTTTTCTTACATGACAAGCAAAAGATTTTTTAAACAAACTCTTATATCGCTGCAGATCTTTGTACAATAATTAAGAAGATTACAATTGTATAATTGTAATTACCTTTGAATCAGATGTTTGCTGCATATTTATTTGCACATTTGATTATAGTTGTATAATTCTGCTGTGACAATGACTAATTAAATTAAAAGGACTATCGATAAGTACTTAAAAAAATAAATTTTAAATTTTAATACTTTTTACTCTTATTTTTAGTTTCTCTTTATCAGCATTAGAATCCTATACGAAACGAGAAGTGACATTGATATTCGAGTTTCTGATTGGCAATTAGTATTCTGATTGGATATTTCTTTTAAAGTATAGCAATTTGCAAAGAAGCTATTTCGATGAAAATTAGTTCAAGATATAAATTAATGAGAAAAGAAAGATTGAAATTAGAAATTAGAAATTCTGAAATTAGATATAAAGTTTGAAGGCTCTCTATAGTACGCTTTTATTCTATGGATGTAGTACAGACATGAATCATATCCACTTTTGACGATACAATTTTATCGACAATGTCAGAAAATGGATGTAGTCACGTAGTTCCGAAACTGAATGTACTGGCGCTAGTGTACGAGCGATTTCGACGGCAACAGAAAAAAAGCCGGCATGGACTCTTTCGGGCAAAGAGAAACCTGAGAGAAGCCATACCAGTTTTTTTCCTGTTACCATCGAAATCGCCATACACTACCGTCAGTACATCCATTTTTAATTTGAGAATTACGTGACTATATACATTTTCTGACACTATCGATAAAATCGTACCGTCAAAAGTAGATGTGGTTAGGTCTCTGCACTAAATTTTCAGAACAGAAGCATGCCGATTATCCATAGGAGGGATAATTTAATCAATTTAATGGGTCCTTGAACGAAAAAACAGAAAAACAGTAAGAGATAAAAATTGTTTATTTCCTTATAAAATTTTGAGAATTTTTTGAGAATTTTTTAATACTGTATTTTCTTATGGAGATAAAAATAAGAAAATGCAGTACTAAAAAGTTGATAAAAAATTCTAAAAAAATTCTTAAAATTCTATGAGAAGAAAGTAAATGATTTCTGTGCAATTTTTCTGTAAAGTTGATAGTATTTAAGTAAAAAATTATTGAAAATCAATATTTAGCGATTTGTTTAGTGATTAATATCTCGTTAATTATTGCGAAAATCGCAAAATAATAGAAGATTTTGACTTAATTTAGTCAGCTCTGTCTGCTCAAGATGGTGATGCCGAACTTTAAGGATACTTGATATAATGCTGAAACATTCTTCCTCTTTTAGTTGAACTTCACTGATTATTTAAGTATGCCACTGAGTAATTAGTGACTATATTCACTGATTCAGATTTTGAGAGTACAATTTTAAATAATTTTGTTTAAATTTGCGGAAAATAAATTGTTTAAATAACGAGTTGAAATCTCCAATATAATTGGAGATGAGTTACAAACTTGTTTTTATTTCTCTTTAAATAAAGAAGAATATAAAGCAACGATACTTGAGAAGTGTCAAAATCAATGTATTTAAAAAGCTTATAGCTATTATAGGGAGTTTTTGCAATAATGTGGATTCAAATACAGTGAACGCTAAAACTCACGTTATTTTTTTTTTTAATTATTAGAAAGAAGATAACGTGACCTTAGCGTTCACCGTATCTGGATATTGCAAAAACTCCCCCCTATTGTCTTCGTTTTGCAACCGATAGGCCATATACATATATATATATATATATATATATACAAGCAATGCTTGCATGCTCGTGTGAAAAATGCATGCATGTGTATATGTTGTCCTTGTGTATATATTTCTGTGAAATCGTACGTTCAAGCTATGGAGTCGTAACGATATAATAATTTTACTTTAAATACGAAGCGCCACTACGATTTGAATGTTGAGATGTTGAACTATTACATATATTTATTAATGAATTAATTTCAAAAATGATAATTGCGTGCCGATATGATTGTTGAACTTTCAACTCACTCAATCTGAAATATTAATAAACCCCCCAAAATTTCCCAAATTAATCTTGAAAAACTGTAATAAACTTATTGCAAAAAATATTGCCTCGGCTGGGACTCCGGGAGTCGAACCCGGATCTCTTACATTCTGTGCGAATATGTATCATAATATTATTTCATATAATATTATTATAATATTGTATGAAATAATATAAACAATTGTACAATATAAACAATTAATATGCCAGTGATCAAGAAACATGAGTAGAATTATGAAAGTACTGCAAAATATAAAAAGTATAAAGATTAAAAAATTTACACGTTAAAAATGAGAAAACACGAAGGAAAATAAATGGAAAATTTTTTTGTTTGTTGATTAATAAATTAAAGATAAAGAAGACTGTTTATCATGCTAATCATTCGCTTTATTTTCTTACATTTTAAAATTTAGAACATTAGTCCCTTTAATGTACTTTAATCCATTAAAACATAAATTTGTAAAATATGTATAAATTTTGTAGTTTCGATTTTAATAATAACAACACAATGACGCATAAATGATAATACTGCTAGTGGTCAAACTTTATCTTAATTGATTTTTTACAATGTTTCGGTTCCCTCAAAAGGAAGGGATATCCTCAAGTGGGGATAGACTTATAAATATATCGTTGAAAACGTGCTTCATAATTCATAGAGAATGTAGAATAATTTCACAATTCACAGAGAGCGCAGTTCCGAATGTAAGTAAAACATTTCTTATTTTATACACATTTTAAATTCATTTTGACAATTTAATTTGAAAAATTGTAAGGACCATTTAAAGAATTACTTGTCAGTATCAACTACTTTAGGTAGCAATTTTGGTGTCTATTACAATTTGACCAAATATGAAACGTTGATACTTACATAATAACGCTACTAGCTACTTAGTCTATTGGTTGTTAAATATGATTATATAATTACGTTTCGGCTACTTTAGATTCGCTTTCAATTAATCAAGTAATTATAATATTTTGTTGTGGAATTTTTATTTGTGGAAGTGTCAAAAAATATTCATTGTAACTATTCATCAATTCGGAATTTGAAAACCATTATAGAAAAGAAAATTAATCAAAATAATATTGTTTTATGTCAAAATAATTATTTCAAGCCAAAGATCAAACATTTTTACATTCAAAATTTCTTTAAACATTTATGTTATTTATCTCATTTTCAATTGTCAGTAAAAACTGCAACGTAATAAAATAATCAGAGAGAAAGGAACAATAAAAAGAATAAAAATAGTATTCAGATATAAGTAGATTAATAACGAAAACTGTGTTTCCCCTCCCTCTCCAAATTTGACGTTAAAATTCTTACAGTCACGGACATTAGGTTTTTAATTCTAGCAATAAATTTTGGAACACAATCAAAATTCTAATGCAATGTATTACATTGTTATCGGCTACTTGCTTAAGAAATTGATTTACGTTCTGTCGATAAAATTACATTAGATTTTAATAGCTTAATTTTAAATTCCTGACTTCAATTTTATAAATTTATTTCTTTTATTATAAATGTAATCAGTAAATCGAAGTATGATAAATAGCAAAAAAGAAAAAAGTTTTTAAGGACAAAAACTTTATGTCAATTTCATTCATAATTAACAATATTGTATGCAGATATGCATATATATGTATATTCACATTAAATTGCTATATTATTACTATTATTCATGTTCTAGCGATACAAATTTTTTTTTTAATGTGTAAGTTTTATAATTCTTGAAAGTTACATGAAGTTGTTTTATTTTATTTTATAATTAAAAAAATTTTTTTATAGATTCAATGTTTAACATCCGGATTAGGACCTTCACTTTTAACGAATTTTTAAGAGACACACTTACTTATTCAAATAAAATCACGTACATAAATTACACCGTCTGCAATGAAAATCATAAGCAGTGAGGCCGATTCATTCATTGAAGAGAATTTATTGAATGATGAATGTGCGATAAATAACGTCATACCCAAAATAAAAATTAGAGAAGATAAAGATAGCGAATTCTCGAGCAACATTGATTCTTCTCTCGACAATTCTAACGAA
Source organism: Acromyrmex echinatior (assembly GCF_000204515.1). Next base: position 1,333,322 of record NW_011627509.1, on the reverse strand, counting down.
TGGAATAATTTATTGAACAGTTTCAACGAGCGCAAAGCATTCGTAACAAAATGTAAACAAGAATTTGACAACAGCAAATTACCAGAACACTTCGATCAGTGGACAATTAAACAGCAGTACGATCATCTAATAAGCAATATCAGCAAATATTTCCCAAACATACCCGAATCTTTGAAGTTCATATTGCCGGCGATGTTCGAAAATGGAGATTTTAGTGAACGAAGAGGAAATACGAAACCGGATTGGTTAATAATGGATAAATTTTATCGCGGACAGCGCTTTGCCGAACGTTATTTCAGCGTAATTCTTATGAGTCATATGATGGGTCTAATCCAGATATTTAGTTTCTCTGACGGAATCAAACCGCTGATCCTCAGTCAAGAGTCAAACACTCCGTACAGCGCCTTTGTGCGATACCTCAGGACGGCCAAGAGCTTCAGAAACTGGTACACGAGCGATCCTTGGTGCCAAGGTACACCAGCCTATCGCGATATCCAGAGAGTGCGAAAATTACACAGCGCCATGAGATCGAAATTGTGCAAGAAAAGCTTTGAGGAGATTGACCGAGACAGTAAGATTCAAAATGTATGGTGTCCTATTTTGAGAAAAGTCACGAAAGACTTCGCAGACACGTGCCCGATGGCGAAGAGCCAGCATTGTCCTTATACGATGACAAGAACAACAAGTCTGAACCAAGGTGACATGGTGGGCGTGATGTTCAGTTGCATGAGTTTGGTAGTGCTTTATCCGGAACAGTTCGGAATATATGCTAGCAACGAAGATTTGGAGGCTTTTTGCCATCTCTGGCGCGGTTTGGGCTATCTGCTGGGCATGAAAGATCAGTATAACTTCTGTCGCGGTAATTTACAGGAAGTACGCCAACGAACTAAAGATTTCATCGAGTACTGGGTAAAACCGAATTTCCGCGAGGTAACACCAGAATGGGAGCACATGGTCATGTGTATTTTTGAAGGCGTAGCTTATATGGATCTTCCATCCAATTACAAAGTATTTATGCTTCATCTCAGTGATATACTTGAACTCAATATGCCTCGCCTGTACGGGTCTTTTAGTCTACTGGAGAAAATACTTTATGCGTTGCAGAAATTTATGTTCTCTTACATGATGAAACTACCTGGTGTCATCTCTATCGTAAATAAGGTGATAAACGCGTGTCTAGATCGAGCAGCAGCTTTTAAAGGCATCAAACATGCCGAGCTTAAGAAAAAGTCATCCAAAATGTTTTAAGAGTTTATACCGCTTAAATTCGACAATAGAATCTTATAATTAATATAATTTCTTTGCTTTCATAGCTTTATATAGTAAATTCTGATAATCGTATAAATTGTGATAAAAGTTTAAACAAGCTGAAAAAGAAATAGATTTAGCTCCAAAAATAAATTAAAAGAATGTTATACATAAAGGACTCTCAAAATTAAAAAGTAAAGAAAACATTTCGGGCAAATCAGAATCATGCACAATAATTGGAATGCAAATTAATTATTTAATATATTCTTCTTATGTTAGTCAGTCTATGAGCCAAACGTTCAGACTTTGTGACTTGTGAACTGTTGTATATTCAACTTCACGTTATCTTTTATTTTATGACTATCGTTAAAATGTTTCATTATGTCTATGGTCTAAGTTTTTCTATTATTATATGTAATTATTATATGTAATTATTTTTATTTATTATTTTCATTAACACGCAATTAGCCACGGTTATTTTTATTATAACTTTTAATTCCTTTTGAATTTAAGATATTTAGTTTTGCAGTATGAATTAGCAAATAACAAGAGTAATGAGAGTTAATACGGATAATCAAATGCAAGTTTTGTAAATTAAAAAAATCTATAAAACTTGTGCTTGATTATCCGCGCTAACTTTCATTAGTCTTGTCGTTTATTAGTTATTTTTGTATTTTAAATATATAAGCAATATTTTTAAATATATAAGCAATATTTTTAAATATATAAGCAATATTTTTAAAAAATATAAGAATTCGCAATTTGTGAGCAAGTTACCCTCCCGAATATTCAGTTTATCTTTATACACTGAAAAAAAAAATTTGTTCAACTAATTACACACATTTAGTTGTTTGCAGATTTGATTAATTTAACAAATTTTATTTAATTGAATTTAATCGTAGTCTGCTTAACAATGAACAGTTCGTTAAGCAGACTACAGTTAAATTCGATTAAATAAAATTTGATAAAATAATCAAATCTGCAAACAACTAAATGTGTTTAGTTCGTTAAGCAAATTTTTTTTCTCAGTGTCCCTTTTAAAAACTTAAATTGATGTTACACACCAATCTACTTCGTATACTCTTAGATACTCTTCTTTCTTCTGGCCAAATTTAACTCACCTTTCGTTGCTTCTGGCCAATATTCTGGCTTCATATGCCAGAAATCGACAAGGAGAAATACTCCTTTTTGCTGCCGACTGCTGCCGACTAATATTGCCGGCAATAAGCGTAAGATTTTATGCTTATGTACGATACACGAAACACGAACGCGTCGCGAAGGGACCATCATGTCAATGAATTTGACTAAATTGTAATATGAATAATTATCAATAATAATAATAATTCCATTAATATACAACGAAGAAATATCGCGTTTATTCTAAATTAAAAATATAAATATTCAACTAAAATTAATCTGAATTTTAAAAATCTTTATGTCAATAATGTTTTTATTTTAAAAGTTTCGAATATTAAATTAGATTAAATTTTTTAATATAAACATTATTATATAAAAAAGAATACAACTTTAATTTAAAAATAAACTGAAAATGACTAAACCGATTATTATCCGATAAAATGCAAGGCTCATATACGTATTTTTAACGATTCGAACGATTCATTGCTAAATTTCATCTCAAAGCATGCGGAGATGAGAAATCAGATGATGTAAGATTCAAAAGGAATAATTTTCCCTTATATCAATAAATATATTTCTTTGCATTTTGTAAATTATTCGAATCATTTTTGTATAATTTATTATTTTAATACTAAATATTTTAATTTAACAAAACTCTGAACGCAATTTTAAAATAATTATGAGATAAAATTCTTCTATTTCTTGGCTTATTTTGAATCTTACATCATGTTACTACTTTAACTGATATAAAATCCAGTTACTACATATGGATAAATTATAAAAGATTAGGCTAAAGTCAGTGCATTAAAATAAACAATAATAATTAATAATCATAAAATGTCTTTTATGGAAAAGAGATCAATAAATTATATGCGTTACATTAAAATTTTTGTCGTTATTTTATCAGTAACATGTATACAAATAAGTGTAAAACAATAGAAAAATTTTTTTTTAAAACAGTACACATTATATATACATGTGTATGTAGATATTGCTTTTCAACAACTTGTATGAAACTTAATCCTGAATGAATATTTGGGAATAGGATAGATAGGAAAATTAATAAAGCAATATTTGTTTGTTACACTGTAACAAACGCTTTTCCATGTATTATGATATTCATTTAGATAACAATTTCATTCATTCTAATTATTATTTTATATAAACTTTTAATATTTTTTAATTTTACGTATTTAAATATTTAAAAAATAAATATATTTTTTTTTATTTATATTTCCAAGTGTGTCAAGATGTATATATATATATATATATATATATAAGTTACACTTTAATATTGTAAAAATACGATCATCGAAACAATCTATTATTTATTATATTTTTGAACTTGAATTATCAAACCGAGCTTGAGTTACTTCATATCAAAGCATTCACATTAACGTATAAATTTACAATTAGTAAAATTTGAGCTAAATTGAATAATCTTCCTGAGTTAAATAGTTTTACTTTATTCTTATAGTAAATTAACGAGATATTGTATAAAAGCAGTGACGAAATTTCTAATTATTCCCATGTCGCTACTGTTCTTGCACAATATTTCGTTAATTTAACTATAAAAATAAAGTAAAACTATTTAACTCAGGAAGATTATTCAATTTAGCTCAAATTTTGTTTTAAATTGTAAATTCATACATAAAATTCATTTGTTTGTTTTTATTTTAAATTATAAATTTATACGTAAAATTCATTAATCTATTTTGTAGACTCAAACTGGATGTAACGTGACATTATAAATTTAACAGTGCATGCACAATATATTCAATAATAAGAAGGCATTCAGGATTAAGTTTATCCTAATCTGTTCTAATTTATTCATTTTAAGACAATGAATGTATGGAATGCTATACATATATTTATCCATATATTTTTATTAAATTAATGCATATATGTATTTATAGATATATAATACAATATATTAATAAAATTACCACACATTCATTACCTCAATAAAAACATGAATTCATCACTCACCAACCCGACGCGCAACAGCGGAGTTACATCTGCAACGTCGCTTCGATGATTCTGTAATAAAAGAATATAAAATTCAAATTATAACAAATCAGGAAGAACACCAACAATATTTAAAAAAAACCCAAAGTTCTCTTAAAATAATCATATAATTTTCAAAATATATTAGGTGTTGGAATTAATTCGTAGCGTTTTTAATGAAAGAATGTTATTTATTTCACATGAGCATTAAAAAATACATTAATGAAAGTACTTCCCATCACTTGTAAAACGCTACGAATTAATTCCAACACCTAATATAATTTTTAAAAGCATCGAATTTTTTAATTTATCATTGAGTTAGCTATTTATAAAATAATTATACATTTTTAAACAGATCTTTTAAAAATTCGTATATATGAAATTTCAAAATAATTTTTAAATAATTCTTTTTTTAATTATCATTTTTAAATCATTGTAAAATAAAACAACTCAAGAAGAAATAGAAGAAAGATATTGATTTTATAAGCAAAAAATATTTACCGCAAGGTTGCTCCGCCGGTGCCCGATGTCTCTCCCAGACCTCTTCCTCCTCTCAGAATCGGGTTGATATCCTCTCGCACAGGACACTCGCGTAAAACACTCGCAAATAATACAGATTATAACTTGAGTCCGATAACTTGAACGGCACTCCCGAAACAAACGCGCGGTTCGTTCACTTTCAATTAAATCGGCGGACGAGGATACGTTAGCTTCTGCCGTTGGATTTTTACATGAAGAGAAAGATTTTACTCAATATCTAAAAATTTATCTAGATATATCATTCAGATAGATTCGAAAATTTTTAGATACTTAAGAAAAATCATTCTTTTCATGTATATCCTCCGAGTACTGAGCTCTCCCACCACGTCAAGATCATACCCGTGAGAGGGAAGATATCATCTGAAAAATGTAATATACAAGAGCTGAATCTCTTATTATAATGTCTGTAAGATACGATTAAAGTCAATAGGATGAATTAGAGATTAATAGAAAAGAAAAATATTTCTTTTATTACCGACAAATAGTTGTATAGTTATATTTTTTATATGGATTGTATAACGAAAGATGCACAAAAACAAAAAATTAATTAAATTATTAATTACATAAACTATATATATTAATTGTGAAAGCAGGAATTGCGTTTATTTGCATGAGAGTATTTGTATTAATGTAGCTTCTTTATAACTCGCGTAATACTGTTAGAATAATCGAATTATACTCAAGTGAGACAAAAATGTCACATTAAACAAAAAGAATTGTCGTTCGTAATTATCGTGAAACAGTAATAAATTCTATTTTTCCATCGCGTTTTGGTTCCAAATGAATGAACCGTACGAAATATCTATTCCGTGATATATGATTGTCATCTCGATTCTTTTATGAATAATTATTCGTAGAAGCTTGTGTAATCATATACTTTTAATTAGTATTCAGTAAAATACAATATTTCATATTATTTAGCATTTGTCGCGATTACGTTTGAAAAAGAAATATGAAGAAGAGCGGCACACGACACGGCTACCTGCCTGTACGAGCTTCGGTAATGGAATGTCTGCATATGATAACTTCGCATGAACGTGACGCGCTGTCCGCCCTTCCGCGCCAAAACAATCCTCAAGGTTGCGCGCCGATCATCTAACTGTCGAAATATTAACGCATTACAAAATTAATAAAATAATCTAGTCGTTACATTTTTAAAATTCGATGAATAGACTTTATTACACGATCTTTGCTTTATTTCTTGGATTCACACAACTCATCTATATCTTATAATAAATATTTCAAGTTGTGTTACAATTATAAGCGATTTATAACTTTTTGTTACACGAAATAAGCGCAATATAATATTTTTAACAAAAGATTGACGTATTTTACCTTTTTGTGACTCTTGAATCGTAATCCGATAATTCAATAAATCTGAATTTATAGATCGTACGCTTTCGATTCGAAAATAGAGAGTGATATGCAAAATCATCGACGTACTATCATTCACGACCATTAAAAAGTACCGGTCTAAACGTGAAAATTCGTAATTTCTAAACTATCATATATTTCGATGCATATTTAAAGCGTGTGATAGTATAACTATATGTCTTCAACAAACGACAGTCCCTCGACATGTTCACGAGTCACAAATTATGAGCATTGATCAATTCGCGTTCGTAAATACTTAATTTTCGTGGATTAATGCGACACGCAGAACGTCGTATTACGTGTATCTCGCTCCGAGGTCGCCGAGCGAATGCCGAAATGATGACGTAGTCAACACCATGCCGCGCGACATGCTCCCCCACCCCTTGCTTTACGCCGTTTAGATATCCTACTATTGTGAATGAAAAATATTCGGTTTATTCATGTTTTACATGATTTTGACGAACGGATATCGTCGTACATTTCGCGCTTTGCTTTGTGGCATCTCTGACACTAGTTTAATCCTATATTATTTGTGCAGTTCTTTTTATAAACGTAATTGATAATTATTCGCGTGTGTGAGGTATTTTTGATATTCAATGGTACATTATGTCTCAATGTTCATTATACTTTTAAAATATTTTAAATGATTCATACTTAAACTAAGAGGTTGATAATATTCTATACATCCTTTATAAAGATATATGCAAATTTTCTTAATATTGCGAATTTGCGCTCAATACAAATTTGGTTAAAAGTATTAAATATCTTGTTACTCATTATTTAATTTTTCAGCTAAAAAATTAATTTAAGACACTACTATTACTGCAAATTATCTTTAGAAATTCGTTAAATTTATGTATAATGCGATCATAGCTCGATAAAATAATTGTTACAAATTATTTAAAATAAAAAATATAAAATAAGTTTCAGAAACTTATTTAAAATACAAAATCGTAAAAATCGGTAAAAAAACTGACATCTTGTTTTAAATAAAAAATACAAAATAATTGCCGAATACTTATTTAAAATATTAAATAAGAAATAAGTTAGAAGTGTTGTTAAAATAATGAATATTAAATAACTCTTTTATTTTAGAATAAGACGTGAACGACAGAATCATTCACGTCTTATTCTAAAATAAAAGAGTTATACTAGTAATTATGTTTGGTAAAAACGGGCTGGAAATTTGCATAAAGAAACATAACTTCGTAATTTTATAAGATATTATAAGACAAAATTCACACACACACTAAATTAATTTGTTTGAATTTTCAATTTCGTTTATTAAAATTTAACAACTTTTATTTACATATGTAGAAGATGCGAAATTAAAATGTTTTCGTTCAAGGATTCATTAAACTACCCCTCCTATAGTCGGCACGCTTCTATCCTGATAATTTAGTACGGAGACGAACCACATCTACTTTCGATGATACAATTTTATCGACAGTGTCAGAAAATGTATATAATTTCGTAGTTCTCAAATTGAAAATGGATGTACTAGCGGTAGTGTATGGATGATTTCGACAACAGGAAAAAGGCCGACATGGGCTTTCTCAGGTTTTTCTCTGTACTTAGAGCTTAGAACAGTCCAAACGTCCAGACAAGCCTAGAATCTAGAATGGCTTGGAATAGCTTAGAGGATCGTTTGATTAGAGTTTAGAATGATGTGAATTTGTAATTTGGTATAACCTTGTAATCATTGTGAAAAAGTGTTCACTATGTCAGAGAAACGAATTAAAAATAATACCATAATTTTAATCTTTGTGGACTTTTTGCATTTTATGTCAACGGGTATTTGCAGATGTGAGATAATTTTTGCATCATTACGATCGTAATATTTATATTTGCATTTAAAGATATATAGTAAGTTTTAATCTTTTGCAAATAATTTATGTTCATTTGAGATAATAATTGGCACTTTATAATATCTATTTATAAAAAAGTATACAAGAATTTTATAATTTTGATTATCAAAAGGTAGTTATTTATTTTTATGTTATTGTTGCCAATCAATTTTTTCTTAACAATAAGTATTACTTGTGTCGTGATATTATTATATATGTTGTATTTATAGGAATCTGTAAAAGTTGAGCAGTAAGCTTATTTGTAAATTTATTGATATTCACAAAACAATTTCAAAATGAGTGAAAATGAATCTATGTATGGGACAACTTTGTCTCAAGAGTCTATCAAAGTGATAGCAGAGAGTATTGGTGTTGGCAATTTCCCAGATGAAGCTGCAAAAGATCTTGCAGAGGATGTCAGTTACAGGTTAAAAGAAATTGTTCAGGTTAGTGTGTGAATAATTTTTATCAAAATAGAAAAAAAAGAAGAGATTAATCTCAAATTCATTAAAGATTATGGATGCATTCTGTTTTGCAGTGTTTGTAAGCATCATACTTGTTTAATATTTGATAGACAATAATAAAGATGAACTGATGTTTACAGCAGGTCAGCGTGAAAACAGAATGCATAGTATATCTCTAGGTAATTATTTAGAATACCCTTTCCCCCTCCCTAAGATTTTAATAAAAAATTACTTATTCAACACGAATTTACTCAAAACGAAAGAATCTGACAGAAAAACGCAGCTGTCGGCCTTGTGAATCAAGTTATTAAGCATTAAAATTTAAGACTTTAGAGATTAAAATATCTATCGTTCTGACTCGATATAGCGCTATGTATAGTTCTGCTTTAATTATACAAATGCTCTGCTTTATATGTACGAATTCACTGTATTATCAGTGATTCATGAATTAAATATTTTTATATAACAGTTATAATAATCATATTTTTTTTTATAGGATGCTGCAAAATTCATGAGACATGGAAAACGTCAACGAATGACTGCACATGACATAGATCATGCGTTGAAAATTAAGAATATTGAGCCAACATATGGTTTTTTCGCCAAAGATCACATACCATTCCGCTTTGCATCAGGTGGCGGTAGAGAATTGCATTTTGTAGAGGAGAAAGAAATCGACCTTAATGAGATTGTAGCTACAGCTGGCGGACAGTCATGGCCAAAGCTACCTCTGGAAATTACATTGCGAGCTCATTGGCTGTGCATTGATGGAGTCCAACCTACCATACCAGAAAATCCACCGCCAGTATCAAAAGGTTTTATCTGATTCCTTGATTTCTATAAAATGTCATAATAAGAAATTTTCTTCGTACTTTTGAAAGTTAAAGAAAAATTTAAGAACATATTTCAAAGAATTTGGACATAATTTGTAAGTACTCTTAATTTTTCAATTATTATTACATTAATTTTTAACAGATGCCCAGAAATTGGAGAGTGTTGATCCGACAATTAAGCTTTCAAGTAAAAATCAAAACATTGGCGTTGGTAAACCAGGCGGTGGTGGCAAAAGTCAGAAGCTACGGAACATTGAAACTGTTCACGTAAAACAACTCGCAACACACGAACTCAGTGTGGAACAGCAATTGTACTACAAGGAAATAACTGAAGCATGCGTTGGGTCTGATGAAGCTCGTAGGGCAGAGGCTCTCCAATCGCTCTCAGCGGATCCAGGTCTACATGAAATGTTGGCTCGTATGTGCACTTTTATTGCGGAAGGAGTGCGGGTCAACGTTGTACAGAATCATCTCGCGCTGCTCATCTATCTCATGCGAATGGTCAAAGCTCTACTTGATAATCCAAGCCTTTATTTGGAGAAATATGTAATATAAGCCTTCATCTTTTATAAACGTATTAATAAACTATTATTTTTATTTTGATATATTAAAATATTTTGATTTGCAGCTTCACGAATTGATACCGTCAGTTGCAACCTGTATAGTTTCTCGACAATTGTGTATGAGACCTGAGGTAGACAATCATTGGGCATTACGCGATTTTGCTTCCCGGTTGATGGCGCAGATATGTAAAAATTTTAATACCTCTACGAATAATGTGCAAACTAGAGTCACCCGTATGTTTAGTCAAGCATTGGCAAAGAATAATCAGGTAATAGATATGTAAATAACATAAAGTACTTAATCAAGAAAAAAAAGAAATGATTTGAGAATAATGCAGATCAATCTTGTTGTCAATTTCCAATACAAATTCCATTTGCTATTTTGAAAGGTTATTATTTGTTGTAGACACCGTTGGCATCTTTATATGGGGCGATCGAAGGTCTTTGTGAATTAGGACCAGAAGTGATTAAAGCTCTAGTTATTCCTAAAATTAAGTCCATCTCTGAACGTATCGAATCGTGTATCGAGGGCCAAGGACTATCTAGTGTAGATAAAAATGGAGCAGGACATATCAAGACTTTACTTGTGGTACGTAAAACTAATTAAAAGCTGTAAGACATTTAACGCATCATTACGTGTAATGAAATATGGATATATTCTACATGGAATGAAATATGAATATATTCTCGAAACTATTATGCATTGTAAAAAAATGTTTCTAGAAATCAGTTGCTCCAGTCTTGAAAACAATACGATCGCCACCAGATTATGTGGATGAGTATAAACAAGATTATGGATATATAGGACCTGCATTATGCGCTGCAGTTGTAAAAGCTCGTACGCAACCGGCTGCTTTAACAACTACAGCTACAACTACGACACTTACTACAAATCAGCAACAAGGTTCTAATTGCACAGGAAAAACACTTGTGCAAACAGGTATGGAAATCATTATCGATGTATGATAGTGATAAATAATACTATATTATGTTATAATATATATTACAGTATCCAGTTCGAGTACAGGTCAACAACCCGGCCGCACATTCATGCTTGGCACGAGCAGAAGTACTACCGGATCTTCCGCTACCGGTGGACAAAAATTTGTTATTTTGCAGTCACGCTCGCAAACTCCTACGATCTCCAATATAAATACCACTATCAATACTGGTTCGATGCAGCAGCAACAACAGCAGCAGACACAGACACAAACACAACAACCACAACAACAACAGCAGCAACAGCAAGTTAAATTAACGCAAACTAATGTCGTCCAACAGAAGACACATGTACAGAGTTCCACACCGAAATTAGTTGTAGTGTGTATGGCCGCTAGTAGTCATACTAACACATCAGTGACACAGGTATAATCTCTTAAATTTATTCATTACAATAAAATGTACGTTGGTTATAAAATTTAAATCACTGTACTATAAGGCTCTAATGAATATAAATTCAAATAATAAATAAATAATTCATTCGAGCCGAGTTAGATATTTTGCTATTAAATATATCAGTATTAAACAAAGCCAGAAATAATAAATTAAACATTTCAATCTTACATATTTAATATAATCATCCTCAGTGTTACAAAGAGCATAAATTATACATATATCAATGAAATTTTACAAAGATTCTTATTATGCATATTATTACTTTGTATAAATGTTAACACATATGCTATTCAGTTTCATGTACTCGTATTGCGCATTTAATTATCCTTATAATTTTGCTCATAAATGATATAATTATATGATATGTAATTAACAAGTGAACAAGGAAAGTTCTTTTAGAACAAAGATGTTCAAATTAAGAAAAAAATAACTTCAAATCCATTATACTGTCCATATTTAACTTACTCAATCCTCAAGTTGACCAATTCATTGTAGGAATTCGAATATAATAGATAACTTTCTCTATTTTAATTAATTATAACGCTTATTTCATTAATTAATGCTTTCGATTTTGTTTAATACTGATACATTTATAAGTAAAGACATTCAGCTCGGCTTGAATAGCCCTTTATTTATTATTTGAAAATGTACGAGGGCAAGTCAATAAGTTCTTAGAAAATCTGTCAGAAGGCACTCGCAGTGTCATGTCACATTACTTTTTGACAATCTTTAGCTGCATCTTTCAGCTGATTACTGTCAAATTTTGAGTGGAATTCATTTCTGTAGACGATTAAAGCGAACAACTTTTGTATTTTTTGCAAAATGAAAAAAAAACGAGTTTCGTGCAGTGATCAAACATCTACATATGAAAGGTTTAACGCCGAAAGAAACCAAAGTCGAGTTGGATAATGTTCATAGCACATCTGCACTAGCATTTGCAACTGTACAATTGCGTGAATGAATTTAAACATGGTCATACATCTACATGTGATGCACCTCATTCGGTCCATTTGAGGCTGCTACGCCAGAAATCATCGATAAAGTCCACGATATTATTTTGACTGATCGATGAGTGAAAGTGCGCGAGCTTGTTGAGGTCACAGGCATATCACATGGCCCAGTGATTTCAATTTTGCACGAACAATTAGGCATGAAAAAGCTATCGGCAAGTTGAGTGCCACGTTTGCTCACTATGGACCATAAGCGCGACCATAAGAGTGACGATTTCAAAACAATGTTTGGAGATGTTTCAACGTAATCCAGATGAATTTCTGCGTCGATTCATTACTGTGGACGAAACATGGATTCATTATTTCACACCCGAGACGAAGGAACAGTCAAAACAATGGATTTCATCGAGTGAATCAGCTCCGAAAAAGGCGAAGACCGTGAAATTGGCCGGAAAGGTGATGGCCACAATTTTTTGGGATGCACGCGGTATAATTCATATCAATTACCTTCCATCGAAGCAAACGATCAATGGCGATTACTATGCAGTTTATTGGACCGTTTCAACAATAACCGGTTCAACAATATTTTAAAGAAAAAACGTTTCCATTTGGCGAAGAAGAAAGTGCTCTTCCATCAAGATAATGCACGCGTTCACATGTGCCCGGCACCGATGGCCAAATTCAACGAATTCCGCTACGAATTGCTTCCAGCATATTCGCTAAATTTAGCCCTTTGCGACTATTTCCTGTTCCCAACCTGTTGAAGAAATGGTTCGGAGGAAAAAGATTCATCACCAGAGAGCAGCTCATCGTCGAAACAGAGGCTTATTTTGAAGGACAAATCATATTATTCGGACGGCTTGAAAAAGTTGGAGAATCGTTGGATCAAGTGTATCGAGCTGAAAGGAGACTATGTTGAGAAATAAAAATGAATCGATCAAAAAAATGTGTTTTACTATGTTTTTCTAAAAACTTATTGACTTGCTCTCGTGTGTGTGTGTGTGTATATATATATATAGATCTATAATTAATTCCAACACCTAATATATATATATATATATACAAGTAGATTAATATTTTTAAGCACATTGGTTTCTTATATACAATTTCCAGAAACTTGGTATTCAGCAAGTTTTTTGGAAGTCATCGTTAATAATAGATTTATTCACGTTGTATGCTCCAACATGCTTTTATCATAAACGCTCATTGAGGTGAATAGAAAGGTAGTAGAAGCATGTTTGGAGCATGCGACATGAACAAATCTAATATCTCGGTGATCCAAAGAGTTAAGAAAATCATAGAAATATATATTTGATGAAACATTTTAAAAATATTTTTTTAGCAGACAAATCTTACGGCAAAAACACAAAGTGTCTTTGTGACGCAGCAGAATGTCGAAAGGTCACTCAGTCCAGAGGAGGAACAGCCGTTTCAGTAAACGTATATATACATATATAATATAAAATATAAAGTATGTAAGTGACAAGAGACGAAAATAGAACTTCCAAATACAGAACTTCCTTATACAGTTAATACATTATATATGTGTGTATGTATATATACATACATGTACACACATACACACACACACACACACATGTATATATATATATATATTTATGTATATATGTATACATATAAGAGAAAATATTTCTAAATAAAAAATAAACTTTTACAAAAATATTGAATCAAAGAGCTTCTTCTTGTATATTTTTAATTTTGAAATCTAATGAATTCTCCTTTTTATTTATTCAATTGTGAATTTTTCTATCATTTATGTATAACAAATACGTTTTTTATTAAGAAAAATATAAAAGATTTATTACGTTTAACAAAATTAATATTATAAAAATAGATTTTATATTAAATAATATTTTCTTTATTACAAGCTATAATTACAATTTTGTTTATAGTGCACATTGTGTAACTAAATACACATTAATTCTAAATAAAATTATTCTCTACTTTTTATTGTCGATTGCTTTTGCTTCGTCGGATCATATTTAAACGTCTTCACTATGGGACCCTTACCCGCGCTGTTAAACTGTATTGTATCTGCCCGTTCTCTATCAGATAGCTGCTTTGTTATCTTCATGTTTGTCCAAGCTAAAATGGATATAATAAATTTTTAAGGTATCATACTTTTATAAAATACACATGAATGATAGTTTATTTGTATGCGCAACTGATTATTTATATTTGTCCATTATTTTTATACAGAGAGATTAAACATTATCAGTGTATACATTATCTATATTAACAGACACTCAGCTTTTTCAAAGTATTGATTATTTTCCAACATATATCAGTCGCACGCGAGTCGTCATCTTATTCAGACATGTTTACTGTTTGCTCTCTTTGGCTGTTCTTTCATTTGATTTTCTGGCAACATTATATTGGAAATTTCTTTGGAAAATCTTTCATCTGTCTCTGATGGCGATTTCATCCATCTGCCTGCATCCATTTTTCAAGTCTGCTTCTACATTTGTAAGCTGTTTGATTGCTTTACTGCATTCTTTGTCATTGGATAATCATTTGGCCTGCTGCTCTGTGGCTGTTGTCACGCACGACTGTTAAGACTGCATCTGTTCTCTGGGGGAGAGGGGGGAACCACTCACCATATTTTGAGATGCATTTGGCGGTGATTGCATTACGATTTATTGGTGAAATTAATTTTCAAATTAACTACATAAGATATGTAAGATTGTTTTGTTTCGTTTCTTTATCCTTACCTATACATTTCAAATTAATTAACGCTTGTATTGTTATTCTTTTCCTAATTTTTAAACGGCGTATAAATATTATTATCTTTCACCCCAATCCTATCGCTTTATTTTACTATGATGTCCTTGTCACAACAAAGCAAGCTTGGAGCCTCGTAAACTTGCTTCCAAGTATAAAGCAATTTTTATCACGCAGCCGTTTATGGTCTTTTTTGGCGCTAATAATGCTCCTCCTTCCACTATGGTTTTATGAATATTAAGAATACTGCTGATAGATGTTCTACTGTCGATGTTATGCGTGCGCTCGCTGATCTTGCTGACAGGGTGTCTGACCTGGCACTTGGGCTTGGCTCGCTGGAGACTAGGCTTGGATCTATAGAGGCTAGATTTAATTCGATAGTAGATCTTGACAATAGATTGGAGGCTCTTTCTTCAAGGTTACGTGATCTCGAGGATGTGCCTCATCTGGTGATGTGAGCTCGACTATCGATAAACTTACCACTGTGGGGGACGGAAGTCGCGGCCTGTGGGACTTCAATGATGGAGAGGATCATTGAACTTGAGGACCGTTGTGTCGTCCTTGAAGACTCCACTAAAGCGATCAATTGGCCTTCTTCGTCATCGACTATTGGTGGTCTGGAATCTCGCATATGAAGTTTTGGGCACTCACAGCTGATTATGAGATCATCATTTTTGGTCTTCCAGTCTCTCAAGATGAAGATTTTGGTTTCTGTCAGCTCTGGCCTCTGTAATCTGGATCTATCGATTTTGCTGAGTGATATTGCTAACTTAGCGAGACTGAATAGGAGCTCTGTTTCGTCTAGGCCTTATCGTTATTCATGTCGATAATTAAAAGAAATGAATGGCTTGCTATACCTCATCTCAAACGCGGAATCATTGCGCGTATTAGAGAATCATGGTCTTATAATCTCTATATACGAGCGATCTACCGCTTCCGAAAGTCTTGAAGAAGGCTAAAGCTCTTGCCCACTCTTACAACGTGAAGCATATCTGGATGCATAATCTATTTTAGAGAATCCAATAACTTTTAAATTCGAAAATTTTCTTCTACAGAATATTTCATTAAGACGATCTTTGCGGTTCGCCAGGCTACGCCTCTGATGTTGCCGAGACAATTTCGCTCTGCGGCTCCGTCTGATGATATAACCATATTCTGACATAACCATTATTCCTCTATAAATGCTTTGCACTCACTTTTTTCTCAACTACATCCTGCTTCTTCACTACGTTATCTATTTCTATCCCATTCTCTTCCTCTGATAAATTATCTCTCATTTCCTTAAATTCTTTTCTACCTAAATTTCTACCTACTTTACAAACGCTTGATTTGCCTTTACATGCGTCGCGATCTGAAAATTTTTGCGTTGCACATATAAACATAAGATATCTTTTGCGCCTCATTTCGCATATGTAAAAGACTTAATTTCTTTCCGTGGACTTGATATACTGATTCTTTTCCGAGACGTGGCTTCGTGGGAGGGATGATTTGGCTATTTATGTTATTAAAGATTATCTATTGCGCTTTGACAGAGCATATAGCTTGAGGAGTGGTGTTGCCTTATAAATAGTGCATTGCTTTACTCACTCATCGACTTGCACATGTTTCTCTACGGCAGAGTTCAACGCGAATTACGCGTAAACGATACAGCACTGCAACGTGTGACGGACAATGCTGTTTTCTACGCGAGTATATTGGAATGAAGTTTTTGATGATTAAATTATAATTTTTCTTAAAGATATGATACACATACTTTAACTTTAACAATTTACTTTAATAATTAATAATACAATTGAGTATGATATTAGGTGTATGACTTTGCTTATACCTTTTTCGTATAGATGGCTTTAGCGGTAAGTGGTGATCGAAATAAATAGATCATAGACGTTACACAATAAACTTGGGCATCTGTCAACATAATCCCATAGAAACATTAGTCGATTTGTGTCTGCATCATAAAGTTATTCTCGATTGAAAATGTCAGTTTACGAGCCAAATTTGCGGGAGGTTTTAATTTTCTGCTTCAATATGAAGAAATCTGCGGCTGAGGCTCATCGAATGCTTTTAAATATTTATGGTGAAGCCGCTATTAGTGAAAGAATGTGTCGTAAGTGAAGTTTCAACGCTTCAAGAAGGGTGATTTTCACGTCGAAGACCAGCATAGCGGTGGAAGAGAGAAGGTTTTCGAAGATGCAGAATTGAAGACACTTGATCAAGACTCTTGTCAAAATCAAAAAGAATTGGCACGATCATTAGGAGTGACTCAATCAGCCATTTCAAAACGTCTCAAAGCCATGGGAATGATTCAGAAGCAAGGAAATTGGGTGCCGTACGAGTTGAAGCCGAGAGATGTTGAACGGCGTTTGTTTGCTTGTGAACAGCTGCTTGAAAGGCAAAGACGGAAGGGCTTTCTGCATCGCATTGTGACTGGGGACGAAAAATGGGTTCATTACGATAATCCCAAGCGCAGAAAATCATGGGGAGTTCCCGGCCATGCTTCCACGTCGACGGCCAAACCGAATATTCACGGCTCCAAGATCATGCTCTGTATTTGGTGGGCACAGCTCGGCGTAGTATATTATGAGCTGTTAAATCGACTGAAGTCTGTTCCTGAATTGTAACATATTGCTCTTCGTTTTCTATTTATTTAAATGAAAAGCAACAATTCATCCCTGACACTGGCGTATCAAAAACAAAGACTGTATATTCTGTCTGTATATTGTTAACACTGTTATAAAACGTTATAAAGGCAAAAAAAGTGTGAAATAAAACATACGAAAACGATCATTTAATTCAAACGGTGAGCGAGTGAGCCACTAGAGTGAGCCACTATAGTGGCGCGTGGGGGGGATTCTTAATACTTCACTAGCGCAGCGAGTGTAGAAAGCTTAAGGATTTTGTAGGTAGCGAGTTGTCTAGCAGCATAAAAATAATAAAAGAAAAATTATAACAACAGATCGATTAAAGCGTTTATCCTGTACGGTCATATTAATTTGTGCTCGTGTAATAAAGATTATTAGTTACAAGAAAAGTCTCGATCATTATTTCATATATCACATCACACGACAAGTGTGGACTTGTCTAGAGAATCTGACTTATCAATTGAGTCACTTATTCCCACACGCGTCGTTCAGAAAGATGACATCCGCAAAAGTCACTATAGTGGCGCATCGTGCTTAAGAGGTTAAGCGTCGATTTTGGCGATATATGATCTTGAGGCGTGTCTGTTTAGCGTTTTTTGTAGTACTGATTACATTGTACGTATGGGCAATCTTAATATTGATCTCTTGAATTCATAAGATACTCATGTGCATTATTTGCAAAATATTATATCATTATGCTCGATGAAACAAATAATAGACACTCCTTCGAGAATAACAAGCAATTGCGCATCTCTTTTGGATTTAATATTTCTGTCTCATGATTCTGTCTCGGTTTCGTATGTGATGAAATTGATATTAGCGATCAACGTGTAATCTATGCATATTTAAATATTGAGAGATCACATCGTCCTTCGCGTAAGAGGCTCTGCTGTAATTTGAGTTCAGTTTCTGACGAAGCTTTAGAGAACATGATTAATCAAATTAGTCACAGCTTTATGCTATGAATATTATAGACGATATGGTTTCTTCCTTTATATCGAATCTAACTAATATTTTCGATTGCCTTGCGCCATTTACGTACAAACGCTCTTTCTCAAGCATTCCTGGTTCACTGAAGCGATTAAAAAATGAGAAATTGAGCATTAAACAGGCATATGAAGAACAATTCTAATGATAATTGGCTATGTTATATCAAATTACGAAATCTAGTATCTTCTACAATTAAGTGTGAAAAACAATCTTTTCCAAACTCCTCCTTACTCCTTACTCTCCTCGTAATTTTTGGAGGAATTTGGCATCTCTGGGTGGTTATAGGTCCATCTCTCATACCATCCTTGAACATCTTGATCCTAACAGTTTAAATAATTATTTGTTACAATCCCTTCCTTCTTCCTCATATTCTGTCATTAATCACTTTCTTCATACTCAACTATCACTTCGAGTGAATTTCATTTTTCTCTAATCAATATGATCGACCTATACAATATACTTAAAACTTAACTTCCGCTAGATTTTATGATTTCTCAGGACGCATGTTACTTCTTTCCTCTCCTAGTTATCTGAGCCATTACTATTTATCCTTAATTCATGCCTAACTAGAGGTATTTTTTTCTACTACATGGAAACACTTAATAATTATTTCTCTCCCAAAGAGACGACATCGAAGAGAGAACATCTAATCCTTCCTCTCCATCGTCTTTTCGTCTAATTACTCTTCCTCTTTTTCTTTCAAAAATTTTGGAACGCATCATTTTTATACAAATAAACCATTTTTTTCATGTAAATGATATAATTCTTAAAAATCCACCCGGCTTCCGTAAAAATCACAGTATCACTACCTCTCTTCTTCATCTGTCAGACTCTGTTCTTCGATAATAACTCTTTGTCGGCTGTTGTAGCTTTAGATTTTTCTAAAGCTTTCGATACAGTTAATTATGAGCTATTGACTACCAAGTTGCATCATTATAGTGCCTATGTGATTCCTCTATATCACTTTTACGTTCCTTCCTCTCCTCTCGTTTCTTAACAAGTTCTCATTTATAATCCTTTTCCTAGTTTCTCTCTGATATCAAAGGTCTCCTCTGGTGTATCAAGGTTTCATTCTTAGTCCTTTACTATTTAATCTTAATGTTGCTTATTATCTTTTCTAGACCTTACATATAAATTGACGATGTACTGCTCTTCATATCTTTCAAATCCTCTGAAGCTCTCTGTTGCTCACTAAATGATGACCTTCGACAAATCATTGAATGTCGATATTGAATGGATTGTATTTAAATCCTGCCAAATCTTCACTTTTAATTGCTGGTTCTCCTACCTTACTTTATCACCTTTCTTTCGATATCTCTATTCAAAATGTTCCATTGATCTCCAGCACACTATCAAAATTCTAGCTTGCACATTGATTCATCATGGTCATTTGAACACCATGTTGTTGCTAAATGCAGGCTTGCATATTCTCGTCTTAAACTACTACATCCTTTTCGCTACATTATGTCGGTCTCTCGGAAACTATGAGTTACACAATCTCTAGTAATATCTCTGATTATGCTGACACTGTATATCCTTGTCTCAAACAATCATCTTCATAGAAAATAATTAAAGAAGATTTATCTTATCTTCGTTTTTCCTATGATGATAGAAAGTATCATATTATATTACATAGTGATAGAAAGATCATATTACTCCTTGCTTTCAGCGCTCTAGTTGACTGAATATTTTCCAACGTTTCACAGTTCATTTATGTTGCGTTATTTATAATGTTCTTCGCCAATACTCCTTAGATATCTTCGTAAGCTAATCCATTTTAACGTTGATCTCATTCAGGTGCTCTGCCTGATACTCTGCCTATTAATACTGATATATATATATATATATATATATATATTGAGCAATACTTACATTCCTTCACTTCATTAACGAAACCTTTGCTTTTGGTAGACGCTTTTGGATTACGTTTTATCATGGATGGCATACCGAGGGCTTTTTTTATACGTGGGATTTTTAGAAAACCAGTTTGTATCAGAGAGACAGTGTTTGTTGCTACCCAATAGGTCAAAATAGTCTACAAATATAGATAAATGCGATGAAGAAAATTAGAAAATTCAGAGAAAGAGTATATTAAATATGAAAGTTATTGTTTGCGTTTAAATTAAATATTTCATGATACAAAAGTGTCTTCACAATAATTTTTTTTAATATCAATAACAGAAATATCGATATTATTTATTATACTTACACCAGGGAAATGCAACATAAACGGTAATGCAACAAATGGCAAAGCTCGCAAAACATATCGCATTACACCCATCGCATAGATATTAGTGCCATCCGTGCCGAGTTCGATTGTGATAAACATTGTTACACTGGTAATTATCGGCATTATATAATAAGGATCATATACTGTGAGGTCCTTTAGCCACAAAAAGCCACCGTCTTTTAAGCTCTCCACAGGCAAGTTTGCCATTTTTCTCAATGCAAAGAAGAAGGAGATGAACACTGGTGCCTGAAACATTAGAATTATAATTAAGAAATGATCTTTTTTATACTCTTTTTGCATATATAAATGCGTAGAAGTATTGCATACTTGTACTAATGGCATCATAACGTTCTGTGTAAAACTAATTTTGTTCGTTTTCATGTACTTCATCATCTCTGTCGCTATTTGTGCACCTATTCGGAAGAGAGCAATTAGTTAGTTAGTACTTTCTTTATAGTGAGATCGGCAAACATATAGTTTTTTATCAAAACAATTTCGTCAATACAAAATATTTCTAACATATCGTACTTTGCATATGATCGCCACAATTCCTGGCTTCTGTCAATCTTATATTGAAGTCTTGTATTTTTGGCATATGATTTGTAAGTCGAATCACATTCTTTTGCGTTTTTATCACTAAGGGAAATAGAAGACTTCTTGCACAAATAGTAGCTGTAACAAAACAATTAAATTTGTGCTAATAATTTTAAAATTTTTATTAAGTCAATAATCATCGTGTGATAAAAAAAAACCAGTACTTATAACAATTGCCAACCACCATGGCATATCTAAATTTATGTGCATAAATTCTAAGAGATTGTGTACGATCCCTGTTGGAGTCCAACCACCCAATCCTAGACTCTCAAACGTTGGCTCTCCATTCGGATGCACTTTCACAATATTTTCTATTATTTCTTGTATTGGTGTTGGTGGATCTATATACATAAACTGCAGATTAATAAATAAAGTTCGTAAAATAATTTCTATTAGGTGTTGGAATTAATTCGTAGCGTTTTACAAGTGATGGGAAGTACTTTCATTAATGTATTTTTTAATGCTCATGTGAAATAAATAACATTCTTTCATTAAAAAACGCTACGAATTAATTCCAACACCTAATATAATTTTTACTTCTTATAATGTAATTACGTATAAGAAAATTTTAAGGAAGAGAAAATATGTTTATTTATATAATGGTTTATTGTTAATAATATGTAAATTATGTGTGTGTGTGTGTGTGTGTGTGTGTGTGTGTGTGTGTAAATTACATATAGCAACTAGATATTTATTCTAGATTTAACTAGATATTTTATTTTTTCTCAATATTTATCATAATATTATATTTATAAAAAGAATTAAGAAATATCAATTTTCAAAAATGCTTCTATACAAACCTGGTATTTCATCATATGGACTATTTTGCGGTGGTGTTTCATTTATTATAGTTTCAATTGCTGAAGTTTCATTTGTTATAGTTTCACTTGCTGGAGTTTCACTTTCTGTGGTTTCATTTGTACTAGCATAACGAATTAAAGAGATTCCTGTAATTCTATAGTTTCTATGTAGATCCAATAAAGAATTGTTTCTAGGAATCCTTTTTCCTTGAGTTACTAAATGGATATGTCTATATGTAACAATTTCCTAAAAAAAAATTTTCTTTGAACAAGTATTTTGTAGTATTATCTTCTAAACAAAGTATATAGATTATTATAAGATATAATAAAATGCATTAATATATAGTACATATAGGAAATAAAAATAACACATTGTTATTATCACAAGTTACTTTTTTTGATAATAAATTGGCATTATCTTTTTTTAATAACTGTAATAATAACGTAGTTATATTCTTTTGGTAACGAATTTTATAGTTACTTTAATCGTTACATTTTATATTTTGTACTTATTTATGACATAATTTTTCTGTATGTTTATATTTAATCTTCAATCTTTGGACAATATTCATAATTTATTCTTACTTTAAAACTGTTTTAAATAATATCTAAAGATACTAATATGGCTCTGATTGATTTATGATGTCTTAAGAACCATGTTATAAACCAATCACAAAATTGTATTAAAGACAATTTTATAAATATCAATCTTTATGTTTGACAGAAGTGATGCCATATATTACATTTGTGAAAAATATCAGTTGGATTATGTTCCAAGACTAGAAATTTCATATGAATATGTATAAATTCATTCGGAAATATTATGTACAAAGTTCTAGCTCAAACTAAAAAAGTATTTTCCTTCTTAGTTGTGTTTTTACATATCAATCTAGTATCATAATCATTTATTGCTTTCATTAATATTTAAACAAAAAATATTACACAATTTTTTAAACTGATCTTATTTCAGCATAAAAAAAAATAACACAAAAAATAACATTATTTTTTAAGTAGATAATAATAAGTAAAAGAATTATTTTTGAGAATCAATAACGATAATTATTACTCTTAAAAAATAACTTTCTATTCCTTAAATATATATTTATATAGAATATATTTATACAGAAAATGAAGAAACAGAAATGAAAGTAATATATAAATCCTATATATCGATGTATATAATAAATTAAATGTATTTAGTACGTATTTTTTAGTACGGAATTATTAATACGTATGCACATTTTTTTTCAGAATTTGTGTCCATCAGAATACGTATCCATACTTAGTTATTGACTCAATTTCTTTTCATTAAAACAAACTTGTTTTATAATTCTTGCCACTAAGTAATAACTTCCTAACCTAACCTCTAAAAAACCGCAAAAGTATTTTACCTGCGAAATCATGTTTGATTTTAGCAATGCTTGCCGGCGAATGATTATGGATGCTCGCATCAACATTTCTGCGCCTTTCAAATGAATTACCATTGTGATTTTTGATTAAATTATAAAGTATGTGTTCTTTCCACGTATAAGAAAAAAAATTTAGACGTGACCATGTTCTGCGGTGTGGAAGATCAGTGATGGTATATGTAAACGCATGATGGAAATGGTTGCGTTCAGCAGACTCTAACGCTCGCTGTTATTGGATGCTCTAGAAGAATATACCAATAGCAGCGACCGCTCACGGCTAATTGAAACATGTACATATATGCACATTTACGAAAGTGAGCGGATAAATGGTGGAACCAATTAGAGAAGAGAATGTTATCCACTCCACTCTCCCTTGATTCTCTCTAAATGTATCTATTTTATCCTTATCATTCACTGAATATTAAACAAGGATAAAATGAGACGCGGTAACCAATGAACATATTAAGAGCTACAAGCTTATTGGTTACTACATCACATTTTGCCGCGCGGCAAGCGTTTCCGCGTCCAGTGTGCAGGAGCCATTAGTAACATGTATTGTCATTAGAAAACCAAGTTTACACAATCCTCGACTGAGTACAGAATTTATATTCTGTAACTGTTTTCACGCCTATCGATAGTTGTCGATGTCATTGCGCAGCTTTTACACTATATAAAATATCTGCGCAACGACACCGACAACGGTCGGTAGATAAAGATAGTTATGGAATCATGTTCCTGATGATTGAGCGTTGTGTCGACGATAACGGACAATTGGAATGCAACTTGTGTCGCAGTGTGCAGGAAAGTGTCTAAGGATATTGCAATTGGAAAGCACTCAATATGTCTGAAAAATTCGCGGAATGATATTTTTCTTATGAGACAAATCGCCCCATCTAACGGCCGACGTTAGAAATAGTTTCTAAGAACTTCATGCAGAATATGTGCGAGTTATATTAATATCGATTGAATACTTGGCAAGTGAAGATGTGTTTTGATTTATGTGTTTAAGTGTGTCGTTCAAATTTTACGATGAAGCAATGAGCGTGTATCAAATTTTGTTTCAAACTTGGCAAAACTGCAATGGAAACTCATGAAATGATGAAAACAGCGTTCAGAAAGGATGCACCGTTACGCACAGTAACATTCGACTGGTTTAAACGTTTTAAGGAAGGCTGGCAGTCACTGGATGACGACGCGAGAAGTGATCGACCGCCAACGGTTCGAAATGAGAAAGTTGTGGAAGCTGTGCGTTCTTTATTAACCCTCGTCTGACACTTCGTGCGATATCTGAACAGGTAAAAATCGGTAAAGACACTATTTCTACCATCATTCATGGGGATTTGAACCGTAGAAAAATTTGTGCGCGCTTTGTTCCACATTTTTTAACTTCAAAACAGTAAGAAATGCGTGTGAATTGTCATGACTTTGTTGAAACGGATCCAAATAAGGATCCAGATTTCATAAAAGTTATTGTTACTGATGACAAGACATGGTGTTTCATATACGATCCGCAAACAAAGAAACAGACACAAGACACAAGACATCTGCATAACCTTTAATGAAGCGAGATCAACGAAAGTTCGCCAACAAAAATAAAAAAATGAAGACAATGCTCATGCTATTTTTTCTGCAGGATTGATTTATGAATTTGTGTTACTTGGCCAAATCATTAATTCGATATTTTATTTAGAGGTTTTGAAACACCTTCTGAATCGAATGAGACATATCAGGTGAGATTTTATCCTCTGGGAATTGGACATTTCTTCACGACTACGGGTCAGCTCAGTCTACCTTAATTGTATCATGGTTTTTGATCAAACAACAGGTCACAGTGATAATACACAGTGTGTTACATAATGTACATGATGTATCATATTATCCTTATTATTCATCCTTTAATAATTAATCTTTTTTCAGTCACTAATCAAACATGATGTTTATGTATATTTGCACGAAAAATTTTTGACGGGGCATTCATTATTTTTTCAAGTAATAGTAATTTTTTCAAGTAACGGTAACACATTTTTTAAAATAAGTAACGAATAACAGTAAATATTATTTCTTTTAAAGTATGTTCCCAACTTTGGCTTTATAAATGGTTTCGTAATGATTTATTATTTGTAGACCTCTGTAGGAAGAATGGATGCAACATGATTTATAGATGTTACAGAAAAAAAATTGAAAATTCCCTTTAAATGCAAATACAAGAGTAAGCATCTTATAAACATTTTCACTGTTATTGTTTTAATTTATCTTAATTTATTATTTATTATTCTAAAACATCGACTTTTTAAAAATTTCTTTTTATATTTTTAATTTAAAATTTTTCAAAATATTTTGAATCTATATGTACAAATAATTATTTTTTAGAATTTTTCCAATAAATTGGTACGGTAAAACAGTAAAAAATTTTATTCTTATTATTTACCAAGTATTGAACAAGGATGAAATAATTCTCTGTAATATTATATAGTTCGAAAACACTACCCGAATATCTCCGAATATTATTTTATGTTGTTTAATATTTGGTAAACAACAAGAATAAAATAATATTGGGAATCACTTGGTAATATTTTTAAACGCGCGTGCCCATAAATGTTTAATGAGCAAAGTTCGGATCTCGGTGCCATTTTCTTCATTCCAAGCGTGCCGTGACAATGTCATAAGAAACAGTTATTTTCGCTGGTGTAATGATCTAGTCTAAAACAGCAATTTAAAAGTTGTTATAATTATAAAATAAATACTTAAGTTTGTTCTCCTAAAGTTTCATTTCAACTAAACATATATTTACAAGAAATTTATATTCTTTAATGAAAAAAGTTAGAATATATGTCAAATGAACGATGAGTGTACATCAAATGAGCATCTTACAACTTTTATTTTGAAAATATTTAGTAAAATTAACATTAATTATGAATAATGGCATAAGATATTGTTAGTAATCTTTTTATTCTATTATTTTAATTGTTTTATATGTTATTATGAATAAATTATCTATTGATTAGGAAGTAGCAAGAAACTCTTTAAATAACATGTACTTTTTATAATGATTAAAAAATTATAAAAATTAAAGAAAATGGCTTAATGTATCAATATTTCATTATATATACTATTATATGTGATACAAAAAATATATTTAATATAATTATTTATTAAAGTGCACGCTGATATTTTGTTAGTCTTGAAGCACAATCTCTAAATTAAAGCCAGAGAAGTAAGAATTCACAAATTAAATTGACAAGCAATTTAATAATTTAATGCTAATCAACAATTTATGTAAAATTTACACAAATATTAAGCACCACATACACACACACACATATATATATATATATATATATATATATAAGTAAAATATTTTGAATGTTTTGTAAGTTTGAATGTTCACTGTAAAAACAGGCGTGTTATCAAGTGTGTTAAAACAACACACAACTCATTAATGTGGTGTATTGATGTGTTAAATTAATGCAGCTGCGATTACAGATGTGTTGAGATGACACACGAAATGCACTAATCTACACACAAATTCTATATTATAATGGATAACACACTTCATACGTGTTAATATCGCAACTCAGCAAAATGAACGCATATAATGTGTGTATAATTAATGCACGAATCGCAGAATAACACATTTGGAAAAAACAATACATTATTAAAGTTACACACTTACAGAAATTACACACGAAGCCTCGCAGCACTATATAAAAAATGAATTAATGAAAAAATATGACGAAAATATCAATGATGTAATATAAATGTTGTTACTAACAAAAGTTTATTTTTGAACTTATTCTGCGATATAGGTATTGACTATCCTATAAAAAATAGCCAAAAAATATCCAAAATAGCCGATGCATTGTGGTGGCTTTTATTATTAACTCTGGTTTTATCGATTCCAGAGAAGGAAACGTGGTCATAACCTAACGAAGACGAAGAAGAAAAGAAAATCGTTCGTGAGATCGCTTAGCGGATGCGTGTTTGTCTCCAAAATTGGCGGGAACTGGGAGCCATATTGGATTAAGAACAAGAAAAAGACCTTTGTGCTTAAAAATTCTTTGTATCGTAACTATTCTAGTATAGTCTATCATAGAACGCAAGGTTTATTATAATACATAATTGGTAAACGATACAAGTGTGTGAAATTTGTAAACCATTTATCGGATGCAGAATGCTTACGCCAAGCTTTGGCCAAAGTCTGTGCCTCGGACAACATTCTCGACAATATAATAAAGGAAAAAGGAATTGTATTGCAAAAAGCTATTCCAGGGAAAAGTAGGCTTTGCGACATTGAAGAAGAAGAAATTTCTACTGAAAGTGATATTACAGTCTTATTGATAGAACTTAACTCTGCTTTTTCAACATCTCTTCCTGTTGTTACTACAAGTAGTACAATGATTTGTACACAGAATTTAGAATCTGAACATATTATGGAGATGGATATCAACGATATTCCTTTTATTATTCAGGAACAGGTAGATGCAAACAATTTAACATTAAAACTGATGTACAGGTAAGATATTATTTTATGGTAATCTGTAATCTGCATTAGAGATGCACTGAATATTCGACATTATTTGGAATTTGTTTTGATTGAATATTCAGATTGGATAAATATCAGCAACTATTAATCAAATAGTGATTTTTAAATGAATTGTTCAAGTTGTTAAAGAATAGAACATGAAATAAAAATAGAACATAAATATAAATGATTTCAACAGCATTTATTATTATTAAAAATCTTTTTTTTTTATACAGGTTCTGTTTGAATTCTGCACTAATATAAAAAAATGGAAGGAGGAAGAAGCTACAGAAGTCTTCATTACAAAAGTAAAGTATTATGATTGAAGTCCTAATACAGCATTTTGGCATTGAACAGAATGAATTAGGTAAAGTCCAGGCCATACTTAGACTCTATGAATCTGTGACAAACAAGAAATTTAAAAAAAATATCCCTTTATTTCTTGTGAAAGAGATATGTATTTTCATATCTATTAATTAATATAGAAATTCCATTTTTCAGGAAATAATAATTTTAATTTCCTTTTTCTGTTCTATGTCTTCTACACAAAATTTAATGACTGTGGAAGGCGATTCACCTCGATTAGTTTTGTTCACAATGGAGGAAGGTATTGCTGCAGCCTATATTGTCACAGATGAGATTAGAATGAAAATTTTTCAGCCATCTGTTTGCAAATCAGTAGCTTGTTTATTGGCTTCATATTATGTTTGGGATACAAAGTACTCCAATGCATACAAAAACACAATGGAATACATTGATCATGAAGTGATGGGAACAATAATAAAGGAAAATCCAGCTATAGACAAATTCATCAGGGATCGTATCCGTCCTTAAGAGTATAATGTATCGATACGTGATCTAGTAAAATTATGTGAAAATTATTTTGTGGATAAAATTTAATTATCCTTTATTTTGTTCATTAATAATATATTATTGGAATAAGTTTCCGCCCATTGCAGAAAGATGTCGTTAGTAGCATTGCTCGTGTGTTTGATAGAACGGCAAAACATGTTTTTGAAAGGTATGTGTCCAAACTTTTGAGCCCAATAGATGGTATTCGTTCGAAGCGTAACAAAGAGTAATTTTTTTTGCGTTGAAGATGTCGGAATTTATTCCAAAAAAGCAACATTTGCGGGAAGTTTTACTCCATTATTTTATTTTAAAGAAAAGTGCTGCGGAAACGCATCGTTTGCTCGTAGATATTTACGATGAGCATGCTCCATCGAAAACTACTTGTAAAGAATGGTTTCGGCGATTCAACAGTGGTGATTTTGACGTGCGTGACAAAGAACGCGAAGGTGCATCGAAAAAATTTGAAGATGCAGAATTGCAAGCATTATTCGAAGAAGATTCGTGTTTATCGCTCGATAGGTTCGCAAAAGAGTTAAATGTTGATAGATCCATTGTTGGAGAACGTCTACACGCAATAGGAATGGTGCAAAAAGAAGGAAATTGGGTACCATACAAATTGAAAGCAGAATACGAGCAAAGACATGATAAAGTTATTTTTCTTCATGACAACGCTCGGCTTCATGTCGCAAAAGTCGTAAAAAAATATTTGGAAACGCTCAAATGGAATATTTTACCGCACTCGCCGTATTCTCCGGACATTGCTCCTTCTGATTACTGGTTCCGAAGGATGCAGCACGATTTGGCAAGTCACCGGTTCACTTCTTTCGCAGAAATCGAAAATTGACTCCAAAATTGGATGGCCTCCAAAGACGAGTCATTTTTTCGAGATGGAATTCGAAAATTGCCTGAGAGATGGGAAAAAGTAGTAGCCAGCGATCGACAATACTTTAATTAATCTGTTCATTCATTTTGTTTTGAAATAAATGCATTTTTGAACACAAAAAACGGACTGAATTAATTTGTACTCCCAATAATTATTGTATAATATAATAAAACAATAAATAATATAAAATATTATTTGTATTTGTTGATTGACGCGTTTATTAATTTATTAACTTATGCATTGTAATATAGACATATATGATTCGTGTTGTGTTACCTGTATGATATATGTAATATTCTATCTCCCCAGTATCCGAAAAATCTGAATTTTGGATTCGATAATGATGATTTAGCAATTCGTATGGTCATTCCCGAATCCAAAATTCTTCATTTTTCGAATACTAGAGAAGATTAGAGCATTACACATATGTATACATTTACCTGATACAATACGAATTATACGTGTCTATAGAACACACTTTTCCTGTGTTATATCCTGTATTATACTTACACGTTTCTTGCAAATTTATACGTTTCCTTGTGTATTGCATATTTACACACCCAGAAATGTGTCAAAAGTGACTACAGAGACGTACATACATAAAATGTGTTAAAATAACACATAAAAACACATAATAACACATAAAAAAATAACACACTTGTTTTTACAGTGTACAGAAATCTGTAAAATAAATTATCAATATTTTGATTGACGACAAGTGAACTCGACGTATCACCAAATTAATCGATCAAAGATCGTCCAGTATCTCCCGGTTACATACCATATCTTACGAGAGTCGATTGCGCTATGCCTTCTTGCCGTACGAACAGTGCCGAGTCACGTGATCGAATCTACTGCAATGACATTCAGTTTGGATCGTATGCGGGACGTAGGTTATTAAGCGAGACCTGTTATTAAAGTCCCTCTTTCTCACTCTTGTTGCCCTTCATCTCCCTCCGACCTTAAAACTCTCCTTTCCCTCTACCATTCCCATCCCTTTCCGAATGCCGTACCAGAGGAGCGGCTTTGTTGATTTAAGGCGATAATACGGGGCTGCAAGAGATTTTACATGAAAAAAAGGAAGTAAAAGCACAAGACCGGCGCGCTTATAATTACAGATTCGCATTGTCCTGAAACCCCCTTAAACCCTCCTTAACTATCGCCGCCTGTCAGTCTCGTTCCTCCTTCCCTCTCTCCCTCCCCCTCTCACTCTCAACTTGAAAATGATTTTGTAACATAAGGGCGCGAATACCGCGTCGCGAAGTAATCATTAACTACCACGGCGCGTTCCTAGCACTTTAATTATTTATTCCACTACTATGTAGCAATAACACCTTATGATTCGTTCCTATCAATATACGCGCGAATAACGTTTAATTATATAAAGGATGTCCGGAAATTTGCGAATATCATAGCAAGTTTAAGTTATAAAAGTATAGTTGCTATTTTTCGTTCCGAACAATAATTTTTGAAATATAAGAGTTTAAAATAGGTCAATTATAAATCACGATTAAGCGAATGCTGGAATGAAAAAATTGTCGGGACATTGCAGATCAATATAAAAATTTATCGAAAAAAAATTTATTCGAACAGATTAAAAAATCCTTTTACAGAATTAAAATAGACGTAAAATTTGGAAGTGCAGTGAACTTTATACTAAAATCGAAAAAAAAGCTAAAAATGACAAAACAATAATTCAGAACTCAATGTTTTATGTGTACATACAAATAATACATATACTGACTTTACGAAACTAAGATTAAAAACTTAAAAAGAAAGATTTGTATCGATCTATAAATATATGAACGCTGAGAGAAGACTCAGAATGATAAATAAAACACAGTAATTGTGTTTAGCAGTAGATGTTCGATGATATTCTAAGACATGGCGTTGCAATAAGTTAGATAAAGACACGTGCATTTGAATGAGACAGAACGGTAATGTAAGAAATGAATTAAAGATGTCACTATTATCGATTTTTTTAATTTGCAATTCAAAAAATCTGTACTATCAACATCGATCAAGCTCCGTCACTCCAGCATTCTCTTAAAGACTGTCACTATTGTCGATTTTTTAAATTTAGAATTTAAAAAATCTACTATCGACATTGATCAAGTTTATCCGTCACTCCAGTATCCCCTTAATTGATGCTATAAACAAACATAGCGAATAAAGTAAATTTAAAATTATATCACTGAAATTATATCACTACACTAATTTGTTCGTGATTGATTCGTGATTTGTAGATCCGGGTTCGATCCTATTTGCACTTCATACTTCATATACGCGATTTTTTGCGTTCACCGTTCGGATTCGGTGTTAAACTGTAGGTTCTTTCGAGTGTTGACAAACTGTAAGGAATAAGAATGCAAACTACTACCAAATGCAAAAACATAAGCGAACCTCTGCTCCCTGAAGAGGCGCTCTAAAGCTAAATTGATACACTTGGTACTGTGGTCCCTCAAAAATGGGGGTTAGAAAACCAAATCCGGGGAATATACTAAGACTTAAAATTTACATGAAACAAGAGAACAAGTATGTTAAATACATACTTTTTAGCTGCATATACTTTTAAATATCTTAAATCGTAATACGTACTTTTGGATGTATTAAACGTTGCATGTAATTATTGGGTAATTGCATGTAATTATTGGGTAATTGCAATGATAATATATCATTTTTTATAAATAATTTTTGAATAGATTTTATAGGGTTTTCGAAGTCTTTTTCGTATCGTGATGATATACTTGGCCAGTTGTACTGATTTCATTACTTCATCACTTATTTTTTAATATACATAAATCTGTGATAAAAGGAAAGATTAATTTTTCAGGCCTGAAACTCTGCGATTTATTAGTACAAATTCTCTCTAAGACGAATCATTGATGGGAAAGAAGACTTAATTTACGTTTATAATTATCTCCGGAGTGATTTCTCACGTCGGGAAAATCGCCGAAGTAAACCGAGACACAAATCTCCGTCGTATTTTTACAGTCTACGAACGAGGCGGTGCCTCTTCAACTATACTAAATCAACCGATCATAGCTTCATCAGTCTTTCACGGATAAACGCTTAGATAAGCCTCACCTGAGAGATCCTATAGATATGGGGAAATCAGGTATTGAAAAAGGTCTACTCTGGTCATGTTAACAGCCGAGACTCATAAAAATATTTAAAGCGACCAAAAGAGAAAAAGGAAAATAAGAATGAGTGTGTGTGAGAGAGAGAGAGAGAGAGAGAGAGAGAGAGAAAAAAAATATAACTCTCTCTCTCTCTCTCTCTCTCTCTCTCTCTCTTCTCCCCTAAAAGTACCAATTTGATGTTATATGATGTTAAATGTGATACTATATATATAATTTTAAATTTAACTATGAGTAGTTTATCTATGGAATAACGAAATTTAATAATTCATTTGTAATTTTTATGAACGGTGGGGATCCATTTTGGTCCATAATCGGATTACCGTAGAAACAACATTTTTCACCGATTTATCGGTGCGATCAAAGAACGTGCGCCATTGATATGAGTCGGGGCTGAAGTGTCCCTTTTCCTTGACAACTTCACCACTTTTCCTTTAGGAGAGGGGTCAATCCCATTATCTACCTGGTTGACCTGTTGGGCGTAAAGTGAGTAGTCCTGTCCAGGAAACGGTATCCCATCAATTTTTAAGTCTTTGACGAATTTCGGTCGATGCATCAGCGTTGTCCTACCGTCATCATACAATCTAGCTCTACACCGCCGATTCTTCAACCCTTTCATTATCAAACCGAAAGCATAATTAATTACAGGATATCTGAATTTCTTTTTTCTCACGTTGTGTATCGAATTCCGAAAAAAATTATATTCTCACAGTAAGAGGATTACATACTTTGTAAACACATGCATACTCGTAATGAATAAAAATATTTTCATTGCGAATATGTTTTCAAATAAATATTTTTTGTATAACCAAATAAATATATGTTTATATTAATAAATATTTAGTTAGTATACTATTCAAATAAATATTTATTAATTTATTAAATTTTTTTCTGTATATACATTTTGTTGTATGATAAATTTTTTATCATGTTTAACAATAACTGTATACTCATTATACACTATTGTATTTAGAGAATTAGTGACGCGATCGCTTTGTGAAAGTTGAAAGTATAACCGGTAAAATAGCCAACGTTATTTCCGGGCTATGTTAGGTAGATTGCAACTTATAATGGATTCGATTATCGCAATCACGTTCTATGAAAATTGTTAACCAGATTAATCGTGCAAGATGTAATTAGAAAGTCGCAATTTTTGCTATAGCGACGATTGTCATGCACTATTGACAGCGAAGATTACTACCGTTCTGTCGTGTCACGATTGTAAATATGTTAATATAATATAATACATACACAATTAGAAATCAAATATATAATAATAATTATGTTTTCCACTTAAACAAACAATAGCTTGCTGATAATATAATTAAAATATTTTATTATATAATATATACGTTTGTGTTTCTAAGAAACTTAAAGTAATAGACTAAAACTAGTCTGTAATAAAATCTTATTCAAAAATTAAAAATTTTATATAGCGTAAGGAACTAATCATTTATTTTTCATCTAAATTAATTTTCTAAGCCTAATTTTGTTGTTATAAAATAATTTATATTGACAGTTAAACTGTCATTAAAAGAAAAGATTTTGTGCGATTTATACAAAAACTTTTTACATTTTCCCGAGAAAAATTTGAAGAGATCCAAAAAAATCTAAATCTAAAAAAAAATATTTCTCGATCAGTTTTTTTTCTAGTTATTTTCCATTTTACTATTTTGAATCCTTTTTAGTTCTTGGCATTTTTTTTCGTCTGCAAAAACAATAAGGAGTTTTTGCAGTATTGTTTATCCAGATACGATGAACGCTGAATTCAGGTTAAGGTCTTCTTCTTAATAACTAATTAAGATCCGAATTGACGTTATTGCAAAAACTCCCTAATATCTTCTTACAATCAGTAATCAATTTCAAAGGGGAATACGTCTGCAGTTTTTATCTTCTTCCTTTTAAGCAAAATATGGAAACGGTTAACTGGTATCTTAATTTCTTCATCTTTGTCCATCTCGGAATGATCGGAAGCAATTTTTCCTCGTCGCTGACAACCTGTGCTCTTTTCGGCTCGCGTGTCTGGTAATGATACTAGCGCGTTGGATAATCTGGGAGATAGCTCGCCAAGCGGCACAGTGTGGGATCATAATGTGTAAAAGGAAATCGCTTTACTTTAAAGTAAATGTTCGACGCGGACATGCATGCATGCGTGCGTGCCTACCTACGTACGTGCGTGCGTGCGTGCGTGCTGCGTGCGTGCATGCATGCGTGCGGCAGCCTCGTGTGAACCGCCGGTAGTTTCCTTTCATTCAGTAGTTTCTTCATCGAGGATGTCACACGATTTCTGCTTGCGATTGCACACACATCGAGAATCTATCTCACTCGAGAATGCGGATCGATAGCTTATTTATCGAACGCGGGCGTGTGTTTGTGCAAATAAAAAACAGTAGAAAATTGTCCTACAAAGAATAATCTCGTGTCACACCGAATGTAATTTTGATATATCGCTGATTCTTTTAACCCGATTAAATATATGTATATGTATATTATTTTTCAGTTCTAGAAAACATAATATAAAAATAATATAACAATATACTTCAAAATTAGAGAACTTTACAAATTAATAGACTTTATACTTATATTTTTTGGAATTTCAAGTTAAATAGACAACGATCGGATGTATAATATTAATGCGATTCTTTCTCATCTCTGTTGTTGACAGAAATGCGGACGAGAAAAATTGCGCGCGAATAATCGGCGGGGCCCGTGGAGGGCCCGTGAGAGCGGACTCGCCCCCGTATAGTTATCATAATGCTTCCTTAATGCTCGTCGCGAAGAGTTCGCGTGTAACTAGCATAACGCGCTCTCGTGAGACCAACAAGACCTCTTTCGCTCTCTGTCTCTTCGACAACGATGCGCATTAAAGCTCGTATCAGACTACCGACTCTTCAAGCCGATTTGACTGCCTACTCTGGTTACTTAATAATTATTAATTAATAATGGACCATTCACAATAAGACTGATTCAATGTGATTGGTCCATTATTGGTCGGCAGTCAGAGTTGGTAGTCGGGTCGACTTACAGAATCGGTAGTCTGATACGGGCTTAAGACTTATTTACACGGTTGACTACTGCAGCGTTATTGTGATTCGACAGATGCATCAATTATGTAGATCCCTTTGTAATGAGCGTGAAAAAAATAAATAATTTTCCATTTAATTTTTAGAATTTCGTTTGACTCCTTCATATTTATAAGAATGAAAATAATATTCATAAAATATAAAGATATTAGAATTTTAAATTATATATGTGACGATGTAAATATAGAATGTATGTACATATAATTATCTATATTAATAATCATAATAGAAAAATATGTAGAGTACATAGATAAGTAGAATAAATGTCAAAACAAGAAATTTTTCAATTTGTGAAGACATTTGTAGCAATTATTGCAAATTTAGATAAAACAATATTTTAGTCGTGATTGCATAGAGACAGTTTTATCAGGTCGTCGGTTAAAAGTGAACTGTGTAAATTTGCTTTTATGCTGTACTCGATGTATGAGGAGAGAAGAGTCACCTCGTCAGTACGCATCGACGAAAATGTTCCCACAAATTGGCAGAACTCGGCCGGATCGAACCGCCGGAAAATATTTCGACCGGATGAACGCAACGCGGGATTAACGACCGAAAATAGGAGCAATCGTTAGCGGCCGTAATGTTGTTTATCGGTGAGAATGCTGAACCAGTAAAATCCGATAACGATGTTAAAATAGCAAGCGGACAGAATTTTTTAGTTTGCATGACAATGCTGTATTCGATGTAAATCCTATTTTTAACACAAATCACAATTTTTTATTTGCAAAAAATATACACTCTAAATTTCTTGCAGTGAAATCTCATTCCAAGAAAGTGAAAATACAATCATCCTTCACTTCTTAAAAAAGAGTGACAATTTTTATTCTTTTTAGAGTGAATTCTCACTTCAAAAGAGTGAAATTTAATTTCTTTTTTTTGCAGTAAAATTTCACTCCTTTAAAGTGAAAATTTACTTTAAAAAAAGTGAAAATTGTCATTCTTTTTTAGAAAGTAAAGTGTAATTTACTTTTTTCATTCTATGCTTTAATTAGATTAAATATTGTAAATATTATAATATCTATTAAATTTTATAATATTATGATATTATAATATTTAATGTACTTTAATGTAATTTATTAAATTTACCCCAAACCCTATTGTGATTATCATTAATATATATTTTCCTACGATTTATTCTTTGGAGCCTTAATCAAGATTGAGATTATTAATATATACGTACAATATTTGAATTAATCAAATATAAAATAATAATTTTTATTACTCTGAGAGACTGAATTAAAAGTATATAAAACGTAATTTTGATTATTCTATGAATTTCGATCTCTTTCCTGACTTCTCTTACATTTTCGCACGTTTTATTCCATGTTACCTGTTTGCGGAACGAGCTGGTTAGATCCACATACAATGACGTCATGTAGACGCCCATTCAAGCCTCTTTATGCTTTCATGCAAGTCAAATATTTCGTTTAATACATCTACCGACTCGTCTCACCGCATGGAAAGACGCCCATTCATTCTCTTTTTTTTTAATATTTTCATGCAAGTCAAACAATTCGCGTATCATTTAATTCAGTCGTTGGCGCGGCTAGTTAGCGGTTACTATTGTTACTAAGTAACTCTCGCTCGTCAGCAGTTAATCTGAGTTTGCGCTCGTTATATACAGTGCGCAAATGTAAGTAGGAGGGGGAAGGAGGGCCTCATCGCGCTTGGGCGCGCTTAGGCCCACGTGAGGCAATGAGGCCCCGGCGCGGCGCGTTGCGTCGATGCGACGATGCGAGCGCGCGTTATTATTATTATTATTATCATTATCGTCAGTGCACACACGGCGCGCACATCGTGCGGCAGGTGAAGCGAGGGGGCGTGGCGCCGGATGCGGCGTGTATCATAGAAACACATGCATTTCCGGCCAGATCTAGATCGATGCATGGCACGTATCGAGAATCGTTGCGATGTTGCTCGCCACTCGCCGAAAGATCATCCGGATTGCGGCACGTTAGCGCTTTCTTTGGCAAATATTAATCTTGCTGATATAAACACATTATTCTTTTTTATTAAAAAAAAAAGAAGAAAAAGAGAATAAAAAATTTTTAAAGACATATAAATATCTAATGTATTTTTAAATAGAACCCATTTTGAAAGAAATTACGAAATCGTATTGTGTCAATTGATCAAAGAGGATTAGACCAAATTTTAAAAGAATAGAAATTAAAGAATTATATTATACATATTATATACTTGAGTCAATTTTCACGAAGAGATTA
This sequence comes from Acromyrmex echinatior, assembly GCF_000204515.1. Next base: position 1,294,855 of record NW_011627509.1, on the reverse strand, counting down.
TAAAAGTTAATCTGCAATACTGATCTGCACAACTATAATTTTTACATGTGGTACCGTTGTCGTTATCGACTCAGGCCTCACAGGCCCCGCGAAGATCCCATGCTTCGGTCGTCGTATAAAAAAGGTAACGCAGATCTATTAGCATATCAGTATATAAGCATTGTTTCCTGGAGGAACCGAGGGGCTGTCGGTTGCATGTGTGGAGCACATCAGGACGGCATGCACCTTCTTTCAACCATCCTTTCTCTCGCCTCTTCTCTTTACCTTATCCTTCCTCTTCGCCAGCGAGTCGTTGAAGTCGTTGGGCAGACACTAGTTGCATGTCGCCGAGCTGTAAACGCGGCGTTACTCGATTAACGTCGATCGTCCTGGTGGATAGGCACGCGTATCGCGCCATGGATCGATGGGCAGGCGATGATAAAGGTACCGCGCGCGGCCATCGAGATGGGCACGCACCACGTTGCCCGGCCAGTCACCGGAGATACCATCGGCTGCCTCGCAATAACGCGCGGCCTTGACTCGGACTGCGCAATACTCGATTGAACACGGCGGCATCTCTTTCTTTTTCTCTGTTTTCCTCTCTTTAAGAAACTAGAAAAAATGTGAATTGCGAGCCAAATAAATTTCCCCAAAATAGTGAGAATAAAACAGAATTTAATTCGATGTAAATTGAAAAAAATTTCCAAGGAAAGAATGATATTGATATAAAACAACTCGGCAAAATAAGATTGAATATTAGAAAATAATAAAATTATTATTTATGTATGTAAGATAAATCAGTTACCTAATTCTCTCTTTAACTGATCTTCATCTTGAATTTAAATTTGTTTCCTGATATCCTTGGAAATAAATTTAACAACAAAAATATTACATATGTGTTGAATAAATATATTATTACACATGTGTTGAATAAATATATTATTATACAACTATAAAATACAATATTTTAGTCAATTATATATAATATGTACATATATATGTATATCAATTCTACATATAAAACTTGTACAGTTGTCACTTTTATAGTTGCCATTACCACTTTTTCTTCGAATGTATTGGCGTGATTCTTTTTTAAACAAAATACAAAATGAGACACATGTACAATTTTTAGAAGACAAGAATATCCTTTTGCAATGCGTACTGTACTAAAGTAGTATAGTAAATCTGAAAGAGGATCGAAGGTGCATTTACATTGCCGGCGATCCTCTCCATTCAGGATCACGACCGGATGATGGTCAAGGATACCGACGAGGCGCGTCCTCGTCGCAACGATCCAGACGCGCCACTTTGTCATGGGGTATTACGCTCAGCAGCGGCGCCCGATAAGCCTGCTTCACGGCGGCGCTTCCTTTCGAAGGCGCCCATTACTCGGTTTAATGCGCCGAGCTCGTTCGTTTTTATTATGCGCACGATATGTTCGTTCGTTCGTTCGTTCGCGATTGCCACGCGACGAGATGGAGGATATTTATGGCGGAATTGAAAAATATCACCTGACGTCAAAGATGTTGAGTTTCGATAATATCGCAACGTAGAAGCTCAGAGCAGATATATTTCGCACTTATAGATTATACATCACTCGAACATCTTGAGCTAATAAAGCATTAGTTTTATTGGCTCGAGAGATGTTTAGCTGATGAGGAATAGTGGAGCAGAACTATCGGAGCATTATAAAGGAAGATACGGTGAATATGTCGACCAGTTAATAGCTGTCGACAGTTGAATTTGTAAATTAAAACTAGCGTGAACTAATATTATAGCAGATATATTATGAAGATGCTATGATGCTAATAGATTACGAAGATGATCGTTAATATTACACTCGCAAAATTGATACAACGATTTAGATTATTTAGAATGAGAAATGATTCACCGAATCTCATTTATTATCGTGAAGATCAAGAAAGAGAAGAGAAGAGAAGGAGAAAAGGAGAGAGAAAGAGAGAATTCTAAGAGGTCTTTCTCGCTTCTGATGTTCAGTCAAGCCTAAAGTTGCAACCGTAACTGTAACTGCAGTCACCGCCATCGGTACAGTTGGGGTGGCACGAGACGATGAAGGGGGAAAGTATGACGGTAGCCAAGTCCTCATTAGCGCATTCCGCCGCGACGCCCGCGACTCAAAGCGTCGTAAAAACGGCGGAGATGTGGCAGGACAAGAGCAAGAGAAGCTGATGTAGGAGGGTGAAAAGGGGAAAGGGGGAGAGAGCGAGAGAGAGAGAGAGAGAGAGAGAGAGAGAGAGAGAGTCTCTCACGAATGGAACTGTTGCGTACAGAATGTCTCCAGATTTCGTATGATTATTCAACCTTCTCGATGGGACGACTAAAATATGTGTTAGGAAGCTATTTTTTCACGAAATGTTGGATTTTTCAAAAGCAAAAATTAAGATCTTGATTATGAATTCTGAGCAAGATGAATAAAAGTTTATTTTATCGCATAATATGTGCAATTTGCAAAAATAAACTGCAAATGTTTAAAAAAAATCATATACAATTAACATATTCACTATTATCTTTCATGATATGTTTGAGCTTATAATCATGTCACAGAAAATATAAAATAATGTAAACTTGGAAAATACAGTATTTATTTTATTAATATAAAAAGTTCTGCTAAAGACTTCGTCTTTAATACAGATTTTATCCTTGTTGGAATGAAGTTATACACTCAGAAAAAAACATAGCGGTAGATAAAGGTGATGATTATACAAGTTTTATATCTTGCTCTGTAAAGTACATTTATTTCAAACTAAAGTTACATAATTAAAAATGTGTGAAAGTTGTGAACGCATACAAAAATATGGAGCAAAAAAATACTTGTAGTATTTAGAGAGTTTGTACCATATAATTCTATCACAAAGATTTTAAGAGATAAAAGCGAATACAAATATCAAAGATTACAACATTACAAGTGATGAATGAGCAAGCTAGAGACACGCGGAAATGAAATATATATACGCTAGTAGCAAAGAATTTTATTTTTAACGTTACATATATAAGCGATTGAGAGATTTTCTGCTAAAAAAAAATAGTACAACATTCTCCATTAATGATTATTTAAGCATTGTACACGTCTCTATTCTAATAAAAATAGAATTTGTATTAAGTGCAAATAACGGTCCAATTATAATAAAACTTATTAATAAAACAAGAAATATTCCTATTTCCCAGGTGTTCACCCTTCATATCAGTCAGATGTAACATCAATTCTGTCGCGCCACATCTTCCGACAGGTTGAGCATAACGAGCACATTTCTTTTTTCTCCCTTTCTTTACTTGTCATCTTTTCTTCAGTATTTGTGTGAAAACGCACCCTATCGTTACATGAAGCAAAGATCGATAAATACAAAGAGATTCTCTTATAATAACATCGTGTTTCTTGAAAAATACATGCTTAAACGTATGCTGTAAATAATTTGAATATTGTCGATCTGCCGAGATCGTGATTATGATAATGCCAGCGGAAAAAACATAATGGAGCAGCGTATAAAAAAAAAACAATTGTAAAATAAAATAGGAAAGTCAAAAGGCCAAAAAAGAGTAATACAAAAGATGCGCAAATAATACATAATGAAATAAAATTTAATATTACAGCGTTTCAAACTATATATAATATAGTATCTTCTTCAATTAATTGATCGAATGTAAAAAATATAAATATTAATTGTAAAATAAATTTGATACAAGAAAAATAGGAGAATATTATCTTGATTAAATCAAAAGTGTTGCACGTTTAAAGACATGTAAGCTTTTAAATGTTTAAATATAAATGGAAAACTGTCTGAGAAGGGGATTTTCAGATCTTCAAATCTTCAAGTCTGCAGAATCTTAGATTCTCAGGCCTATATAATTAGATTAATGGCATCGAAATGTCAAGATTCTGAGATGCGCAGTGTGAATTTTCTTTTTTCCCTTTAAAATAAAAAAAAACCATTTTCAGAAGATAGAAATCGCATTTAAAGTGCGGACGATCGATGCTTTCTGGAGCAAAAGGTTTCTCTGGATATCCAAGCTTCTTGGACGATCTCGTAACTAAGATTGTAGACAACCCGGAGAGAAATCTGAGTGATTTATATCGCGCGGAGAGAGAAAGAAAGACGCGACACACAACGACGAACTCGCGTCAATGACACATTGCTTCGCGTCGTGCCGTGCCCGCGCGAGTAAGAAGCGCCGCGGCGAGAGACGGCGCTTCGTCACCGCGCGACGGCTCAGATTCATGTAGCATGAGAGTGTTTATAAATACGGGAAGGCGGGCCGGATTTGTCAAGTCGGCGCTCGTTCCTCGTCGGGGCTCTTGTCCAAGACGAAGGACACGTGTTACAAACGAGCAGAGAGTGTCGCCGAGAGAAAGCGTCAGTTTTCCGTGATTTTTGATGTCGTACCGACAAAAGCGAAAATCGTCCACCATGACTTGTTTGAATTTGGAGATCTAATCTAATATGGGAATTGATCGTCTTCTCATGCAGACAAAAAGAATCCGGACGCACGAATGTATTTATCTGAACGAAAAATCTGTGTATGAATTGCTATCATTTATTCATTCATTTGTTTTCAATAGTTTCTGGCTAGTTGCTGATCAAAAAATAATAATCAAAATATTCCAAGTTTAGGCTAGAAATTAATTATCATTTATTGATCCTTATGACCTAGCTAATTTTTTACTAGTTGTTACTAATTTTATCTAATCAAGATTTTTGGCCCTTACTGAATAATTACTGTCCAATAAACTTACATTCATAAAGGAGTTCAGGAAGAGTCATCATCCCAGTCTTGTTCAATTTCCAAATGCTTGTGCAATTAATTAAGTTGAATTTCAAAATATGAAAGCACAAATTAATAAAATTTCCATAGTCATGCAATTGAAAATTAACTATGCGTTGTTTATTTGACAGTTTATAATATAATATATTTTTACATTTTTAAAATAGTAGAAACAATGTTCTGACTAGTAACTAATTTTTTCTAGAGATTTTTTTACTTGAGAAGTGCCTATGCGAGTATAACAAATATACATAGCTTCCTTACTTCAAAAGTGACATGAAAAAATTAAATTTCCCAGAAAAAACAATTTTTTAATTTGTCAGAAAATTATTGACTAATTAAATAATATCGGCAAAAAATATATTCTTAACATGATCACACATAAATGTTAAATTTGTCATCATCATTTCACAAATTTAAAAAATCATTCTTTTTAAATTGTTATATTTAAATAATTTTTAGAATGTTGAATTATTTTACTTGTAATATTTGAGTTATTTTATTTTTATCATTTTTAACATTTACCTAACTCGTTCACGATTCAAATTAAGTTTTTTTAGTTGTTTTTGAAGTAAGGGATATGTAGATATATAATATATAAGCATTTGATATCATGTTTTTCCATATCTTGTTTTTAATTATACTTATGTAGAAAGAGATATATATCGTTTCAAGTAAATTCTGCGAGAGCATTAAATTCGCAATTTCTTATAACGATCCCCAGCCTTTTGAATGCCTTATTATCGCCTAGGTTTATTTCGGGGACGAAGTTAGCGCTGCGTGCACAAACGTTTGCGGTCATGTTTGTTCAGCCCTGATGGGCAACGTAAGCCAGTTTGATGCTTGGCTGCGTCGATTCGGTCAGATACCAGGCGAACAGTCACGAGGGTTACCGTGTAATACGCGATTATATGGGCAACCCCTTGAACGGAGCTGTCTGATATGGCTGTCGGGGGGTTCCCGACGGGGATGAACAACGGGGGTTGGTACTCGTAAGCCGATGTTCCAGGATAAAACGCGACACAGCAGTTAGTAATTTTGATCATCCGTACTAATTGGGACGCACAATGTTTGGATAAACGATTGATTATATTTTAACATAATCAAAGATCACCATTCATTGTGCAAAAGTTTCTGATAACAGTACACTGAAAAAAAAGATTGGTTATTGCAACAATGTAGATAGTAAAATATAGCATAGCATTTTTATATTGCTGCAGCAATCAGTTTTTGGTTGTTGCAGTAAATTTTTAGTTTGCGTTAGCCTAGCCGCAATGTCAGTATATGATTTCGATAGGTTAACGCAATTAAAAATTTGCTACTACAACCAAAAACTGGTTGCTGCAGCTATATAAAATTTTTTCTGGTTGCTATGTCATATTTCATTATTTAAATTATTGCAACAACCAATCTTTTTTTTCAGTGTACGAAACGAGAAGTCAAAGAAAAATTTTATGTCTGTACAATCTACATACAAACACTTCAATCTGCATACTATCGCGCATCTGACATGAGATCCACACAGTTATTCCATTATTCTTAATTAAAAATAAAATTTTTTGAAATTGATGGTCGATCCTCATCGATCGCGTTTCTGTGAGTCTCGTAACCGTCCGTCACGGACGAGATTTACGACGGCAATATGAAATTCAGGGTTATTATTCCGCGGAATGTTACGGTGCCATGAAACGTACGCACTCACATTTCGAAAAGGCATTTCATTTGGCCATAAACCAATAAAACGATCAGCCTTTCGGCGTTTTGTCCGACCATGTTGTACGGGACATCGCGTATCCTCTCGTCTTTTTGTTTCCCAACAATAATCGGCTAACAAACTGACTCGCAGAGCGCCATGCGAAACAAGGAAAAGGGATTTACGAGCTGTTACATGCTCGGCGAAACCCATGTAATGTAAGTAACCCGTTGAAACCTCGGCTGCTATTCGTCCGATCTATCGGAGCTGATTTATTGAAATATGTAAATATGCATCAAGGTAAGTTTAGTTAGTGGTTGTAATTTGAAAATTTGAACGCCCACTTAAAAAGACTATTTCAAAATCCTTGTGGATTCAAATTTTTCATAACTTTGTAACATATAATTTTTAACATAAACCAACTAAAAAAGCCATATTCAAAATAAAAAAAACAAGGAATTATATTTCCTATTCTGTTATATATTTTTGCGTGAATGTTACAATTTTCGATTTGAGCAAACTGTATTATTTGTAAGTTTCGAAACGTAATTCTAAACTACATAATTTTTTTATTAATTTTTATTATTTTCAAACTTTATTAATTCTTTAAAAATAAATTTGAAAACATTTATACTCCTCCGGAGATGTTTCTTGCATAAAATGCAGTACAATTTCCATCTTCTTCCACCAGCCAAGTTTTTTCTCTCGCATAAGATATGCTTAGCAAATCCTGCCTCGCTCATTCCGCTCTTTTGTTCCGACACTACAAGGATTGTGCGAGTCGGCTGCCTGGTGCGACGTACGATTTCGCGCGGATATATTAATTGCGCTGCTAACAGCATCCGCTTTTTTACCCCTACGCAACCAAGCGGTCCGTGTAAAGGAGAATTATTGCTACAGGAAATTCAATCAGAGCGGCTGCACATATCCCACTGATGACCTGATCGCGTTGATTTTCTACCGAGTAGGCAGGGAATTCCCTTCGTCTTTCCTTCTACCTCACCCGCTCCTCAGACCTACTACATCGCGATATCTGCGTTAGGGCCACTTACATCGCTTGCTTACAACGCATTGCGGGCCCTCTGTGTATGCCCAACACGCGTAATTACGCGCAAAAACTGATAAGATCGATCCATCGTTATCGTGTCGATCACCCTTCGATCTCTCGTGCCATATCGTTCATCGAAAGAAGCGCTTCAAAGAAAAAAAAGAGAGAGAGAAAGAGAGAATGAGAAAAAAAAGAAGGAGAAAAAGGAGGAGAATAGCGTGACCATTCAACCGGGGTGAGAATGAAAGGGTTGATCGGTTCGTTAGCGCAAGAGGTTCTCTGCAATACGGAATTTTGGCGAATGTAAGCAATCAACGATTGGTATCTGTGATCGAGAAGATACGTAGGGTTGAGCGGTGGGAATGATGAAAATTTAAAATTTGCGTAATGAGATTCCTATCTATCTCGATTTCACAGATTTACGACAATCACTTGATCCCAAAATTCTCAGCAAAAGTAAACGAAATCTATTTATTTATAATTGAAGTCCATGAAATGCGTCTCCTAGCTCGACCGATAATATAAAGAATGGTCTCAATAATGTTAATTTAAATAATTTTAATTTAGCTAATTTTTTTTAATGAACTACGCAAACTACGATATATTTTTGACTTTACCGAATAATCCTGTACTTAAAGAAAAATATAATAGTAGTAATTATACAATAAATACAACATACATAAATTTTTTATGTATATATATATATATACTTTTATGGTTGCAATGAATATTTTATTCAATTACATCACTATGTATATTAATTTTACATATAGAACTTATATACCACTTTAATAGTTGCTATTTTAATAGTTGTTATTTTTAGTTGCTATTATTCTGGCTTTTTCTCTGAGTGTGAACTTATTTTTTTTCCTAAAATTTTTTTTTTCCTAAAAAACCGTTTCAAAATCATATTAAGCCGAATAACGCATTAAAAATTAAAATTGAAAATTAAAAGATTGAAGTTTGACCAATCCAAACCAAAGAAGCTAAAGTTTCTTTATACTCATTGGTTAAATTTTATTCTTCGATCTTCAATTTTTATTGAATTTCGGCTTTACTGCCATTTTGTTAATTAATAATGTTTTTAGATATCAATAACAAATTTCTTTTCGAATTCATTGTGTTGCGTCTTGAAACGCGTCAATAATAAAAAAGCAATTCATGAAAATTCATTCTTTAAAAGTCAGGGATCGAACTCGTGAAAAGGTTCCGAATCACTTCTCGTTACATGTTTCGTTTCCACCATCAAAGTCACCTTCTCGAAAACTGGATTCCTGATCCCGCACGACTTCCCCATAGGGAATACGGGGTATACCCCGGGGTATACCTGTTCTCGGAGTCATGTAGAACGCTCGATATATCTGCCTGGGTCTTTGCCAGACTAGGTACACCACACAAAAGTGAACGGGGAGGCTTATTGGGGCGGACGGCTCATCAGATAGCGCTTAGAGGTGAAATCTCTCAAAGAGCCAGCACCCGTGCTAACTTGGTGGACGCGACCATGCAAGTGTGTATAATACATGTGTGGTGCCGTCCCGGCATGCGCGAGCATATAACGTAGGTAAAACGCCACGCGACCGTGGGGCCAAATTCCCAGTCGACCTAAAAGCCCATAGTTCGCACTGGTCGTAGATGTCCGACGGATAAGACAAGTTGAATTATATTCACCGGTATACCAGCGGTACCTATCCGGATGAGTTTCAGGTCCAGAGAGATAAAGTTAATAGCTTTATTAACTGTGGGAAAGCCGTGCACATGGAGGACACATCTTTTCTGTCTCTTTTCCACCTTTCTGGTCCCATCAAACCTCCTTCTTCGTGTTATTTCATTCTTTTGAGCGCGGAACACTTACCTCGGACCAAACGGTGACGAAGAGTTTCATCTGGCCATTTGGATGTTGTCTTTTACGGCTTTCTGTGCATTTTGTAAACAAAAAACTTAAGAATTTTTAGAAGATTATTTCAAATTTCAGAAAGAAACCTAATAATATAAATCGTACAGCGTAAAACGTTAAAAGAATGTTACTGAAATTTTGCAAGGCTGAAATATAAATGTTTTTTGAATATATGTACATATGTTGATTTTTTTGTATTGATTTTTAATATTATTGTAACTTCTAATATTATTCTATGTATACTTTTCGTAAGTAAAAACCATATAAAATAGGATGAAAGGCGCAACATTATATGATTCTTTATCTGTGTTTTAATTTATTCTTGAAGTTGACTCAAAGGCTTCAAGATAAAAGTAAATAAAATGTATTTTGAGAATATTTTGTTAGTTTTCTAAAAAATTAATTTAAAAAAAAATTTTTAAAAGTTATATGATACTGATTAAATATTGAATCAATATTTCTAATGTTAAATCACAACGTTTGTAAAAGTTAAATTCAATGGACATTAAATGTTTCTGTAATGCCTTTCAACATTGATGTGCTACATTAAGATTCCTCCTTTCATAAAATCCTCCTCATTTATAGCAATTATTTTTTCCGTTTTGCTGCCTCCTAGTACATCACATCTTCTACTTTCTCATTCAAATAGTCTGTCATCTTCTTGAAATGTAATATAATTTAATTTAATTTTTCTCTGCGTTTCTCATTTATGTCACGCAAGTGTCGTCGTTTTAATATCGTCGCTTTAATTTTTAATGCCTTTATTCTCAATATGTATAACTTTTATATTGTATATAAAATATACATGTAGTTTGTTGTTGTCTACATTTACGTTTATGTAAGCTTAATATCTTTATATTTTTATATCTCTCGACTAATCAGGAGGGTTTAACAACAGCAATTCTGTTGGCGCCCTACCTTTTGTTTATATTGCTCTTGTTACTTTTAAGCTGTACGATATTATTAATAGCAATAAATAATAATAATAATAATAATAATAATAATAATAATAATATATTGGGTCATTTAAAAAGTATCCGCGGTTTTTTAATTTAAAAATTGAACAAAAAACCGCGGATAGCAATAACACAAAAAATTTTATAATGAAAAGTCAAACACTTTGAAACAGCAAAAAAAAATTCCAAAAATATGTGGTAAACTATAAGCAGGAAATATATTCTAGAGCAAGAAGAACTTTAACGCGTCTAAAAGCAAGAGGTATGTAACGATAAAAGATCCATCGGGGCGAAAGCGAATTTGTCGCGACACAACTTCTTAAGAGGTTGCAAATCGCGGCGGCGATGGCCCTTTTAGCCTTTTCTATTTCTTTGAACATTTCGTGTTCCTTCTATATAAACGCGAGACTAATCGTTCTAACAGCACTCGTAGATCCCCCTAATCCAGCCATTTTGTAGACTGAGCTACGAAAATGTGTCCCGCTTGTCATTATTATGGTGATCGGCGCGCAAATCGTGCTCTTATCCTTTTGGCACGAGAAAGAGAGAGAGAGAGAGAGAGAGAGAGAGAGAGAGAGAGAGAGAGAGAGAGATATGTATTCATATGATTCCGGATAATCTTTTACCGGCAGAAAATAGAAAATTGCAGGCACCTCGATGGTTGGCTTATCAATTGAGCCCTAAAGCGATTTCCGATTCTAATTATGTTACCAGGTGCACCATAAATCTCGTTTGAATGTACCGCGTTAAGAAAATTCCTGCGTGTGTTCATGGAAATTGTTACGTTCTTTTTCCTTTTTCAACGATTAGAGCGACGGTATGCAAAGTCTTGCTTATTAAATTTCCATCGCAATGATTTCTGGCACGCACGTCGTATAAGGCATAAATTATATCCTATATGATTAGAATTTCATGGATTCTTGCATTTTCTTCCTTATAGGCTGCGCGTCGGTTTGTTTGTTCCGGCGACAGTTTTTCCTATCTCTATAAAAATTCTCCCTTTGTCTGCCCTTCTTTCGCTAATACTAATACTTATCTGATGATGACTGCGCATGTTTAGGTGAAGCGATAGAGATGGCGATAAAATGCGCGCTCGCGCAAGCGTGCCTGTTTTCCCCGCCACGAAAAATTCATTTCTTTCACGAATTAATGGAATAGTTTGTTTGGCTTCAAGTAGACGATCTTATCGACCCGGTAGACCATTTTTTTCTGCTTGGGATCCCACGTGGAGCGCGCGCGCGCTCGCGCTGCTCGCGATTCTCAATTTTCATGGCGTGGCAACGGCGATCGTTCGATCGAGACTGGGAGGAAGTAGAGAACCGTTAAAATATAAACGGAAGAGGGATGAGCCGTGGCCCATAATTCTGATCTTTTGATTTGCGAGGAGTCACGTATGTATACCTACACGTGGATTGTATGATTCTCGAGAATGTCGACTTTCCAAAGATTTTGTTTTATGAACATAGAGACCTAATAAGAATAGACTGTGTTTCTATGAAATATCATTCTCTTTAGAAAGATTGAGATAGCTTAAAGCATATTGTTTTTCTCTTGCTCTCTCTTTCTCTCTTTCTCTCTCTGTCTCTCTCTCTCTCTCTCTGTATACTAAGTTGGGAAAGTTACTTATAAGTTACTTTCTATTATAAAAATTGAATATAATAAGTTTACATATTTTTTTTTATATTATATTTTATCAGTTGCTCCAATTTAATATTATAATTCCCTTTTGTATTATAATTTTTATAACAAACACATATAAGGCAATCTAAAACTTATAAATAATTTATAAAGTAATTTTCCCAATCCTCCGTATATATATATATATATATATGTGTGTGTGTGTGTATATATGATGTATGTATAAATGTATACATATATCTATTTATCTATCTATTTATCTCTCTATAAAATATTGAGTTGAGGAGAGATGTTGATATATTAATTTTCTCTAACAAAAGACAAAATGAAGAAATGCGTCTATATTTATTTAATTTATTACATCTATGTTTAGAAAGTCGCGAATTGATTGAGAAGTCAGAGACTCTCTACATTCGAGACTCGACTAAAAACGAAAGGATTTTTGATGATTTTAAGTTGAATGTATTCAGGTATAAAAAATGCGCAACTCGAAATAAGCATCTAAAGATTTATAGGTCTGACATTTAAAATTATTGAAAATTTTCAAAAATTTTAAAAATGACCATAAGCGTTGATGGAAATGCTGATTGCGAAAATCAAAACCGTGTAATCATTTATTTTCTAACATTTTTATTGAACGCGCTTAATCAGTAATAAATCGTACTGATTGAATAGAAATTCGACGAACACACAATGCCAGATTTGAAATATTGAAACGTATGTCTTCCCGTGAATAATGTTTCGTATTGTGTTACATTGTGATTAATAATTTGATACAATTGCATGTAACGTAATATTTAACATTTATCAGTATAGGTTTGATTTAAACCAGAATTTATTTATTTGTATAGTTTAATGCTTCGGTTATTTCTCGTCTGTCTAATTGTATCCAAATTATTATTTCCAGTTTGTCTAATTGTGTCCAAATTATATTTTACAGAGAATTGGTTGAATTTATTAATTACAATATATAAGTTTCCTTTGACAAAAAATTTATTGCAAATTGATTTATTAAAAGATTTATTTTAATATACATATATTATTTTTTGTTGCTCAGGTATCGAAATATTTAACATAATTTAATTATTGATGAAACTTTTATGAAAATAGAATCGAATTCTAAAGTAAAAAAAGTAAAGTAAAGTAAAAAAAATGTTTTTTTTTTAGAGAAAATGACTGTGATTACAATATGTAAGTTTTTTTTGACAAAAGATTTATTAAAAATTAATATACCGATTTGTTAAAAGATTTATTTGTATATAGATTTTTTCTCTCAGGTATCGAAATATTTAAAATAGAATATAATTAATGAGATTTGTGAGAGAAGAATCTAATTCGAAAGTAAAGAATAAAGGTCACTCTTGATATTTTTTCATATTACTTCCATCTCAAACGATGCTTCGATGCCATTTTTAGTCTCACGCGATGTGCAAACTACAGCGATTCGCATAAGCAGGTGATACAGGCCAAACTCGATGATGATCGATCGGCAAGGCAGATATAGCCGGGCATACATAAAGCGGGCCTGTTATTTAGTTCTCAGGATGTAAGCAGTTCCTCGTTCCCAGCTCGCCGATGTGCCAACCGCATTCATTAAAAATCCGAGATCTTGTTAAGTTCCCGTGGCACCGATCCGGCAAAGCATGTCGAACAGTCGTTTGTTCTGCGCTTCGTAACAATACCTGAATTAATCAACAGCTACTAGCTCATCCGTGATCGTCTCGGTACACACTGTGCACCGGAATCACACTATTTTCACTAGCCAGCATTAAATATCTTAGCATTAAAATCTCATAATTTTGAGGATTATGAAGTTTGCTTTGGATCTAGATAAAAATAACAATAAGATTAGAGAACGAAGGAGAATGAATTCGCCTTTCTGTTGCTTTAATCTGATGGTGTCGCATTATGTATTCAAATTTTCGTCTATTAAATTATTATGTATCACATATCTAATATGATCTTTACATAATATCTACCTGATTTGACCTACTTTAAATTATTTGCAAATTTATCTTTTAGAATGATATCACTGCTCCGTCTTGTGATATTTTTTCTAGTATTAAAGATGTACGTGCCTCAAAGTATCAAAAATATACAAATTTCACACACATTGTATTATTATGTCTAAATATTTATATGAAATTAGAGTACAATTCCCTTATTAGTTTAAAAATTTTAAATTTTTTTGCTTGTCTTGTTTTTCTTATGTAAAGTCGCATTTTGTAGTACTTTACTTGCAAATTTTTACTTGCAAGATTGTAGCATAATGTAATGAATTAAATTAAATTTTTTATATATATCTAATAATAAAACTCTAATAAATTTTCATGCAAAAGTTTATTTGAATTCACTTAGATATTCGTTTTTAAAAATTATTTAGCTAAAATTACAACAAAATATGATTAGTTCGCTGCTAAAATAATTATAACTAAAATTATTTATTATTTTGTTTTCTTTGCAATTAGTTTCAAGGCATATTTATGACAAAAATTTTTTGACTGATATAATTAGCTGATATTGACCTTTTTAGCTATTTTGGTTGATATTTATTTTAACTAATATTATATAGCCAAAAGATCCTTAGATATTTGTCGTTTTTCATGAGCTAAGTTATTATGAATTCGGCAAACAAGATGATCAATAGAATAATGGTTAATTTCTAAAAACACATCCTATATGCATGAGCTTGCATGCTACCTAATCGTTTAATATTAATCGTGTATTAGTTTTGGCAGGTGGTTGCCACTCATATACTGGATAAACATCTTCGAGCAGTGACCGGAACCTGATCTCGTCCATGCAAATGAATAATTATGAAGTCCACCGTATGTGCCCACCGCGACAAGCGTATATCGTCCGTTGAACGCCGTCTAAATGCGCGATTAATGCGCGCGAAATTTATCCTATCTTCCGCTTAAACATATCTGCTTGCATTGCGATTCGTGCAAGAAAGCATAATCGTAATAATTGCCTTTACACACAGCACAAAAAAAAAAGTTGTCTATAAAATGAATGCATTTGTTTAATATGTCATTCATTTGTCACACAATATCTATCAAAAAAGTATAAATAAAATTATATATATATATTAGGTGTTGGAATTAATTCGTAGCGTTTTACAAGTGATGGGAAGTACTTTCATTAATGTATTTTTTAATGCTCATGTGAAATAAATAACATTCTTTCATTAAAAACGCTACGAATTAATTCCAACACCTAATATATATATATAATTTTATTTATACTTTTTTGATAGATATTGTGTGACAAATGAATGACATATTAAACAAATGCATTCATTTTATAGACAACTTTTTTTTACATATTCCAATTGATTACAACAATGGTAGATATGGGTCATATATAATGTAATATAAATCTGATCTCTCTGAAACTTAATAAATGGTAAAAAATGTTTCATTTTATGTTTCACCCTATGTTTGTTTTATACTGTAATATTTTTAAAAGTATTTAACGTTGCGTATTTTAAAATTTATTTTAAATATTTGTATAATTTTTTTTTTTACTTTGATAAGGTCTCTTTTTATTAGATATTGTAATATAAACCTAATCCTTTAAAGTCAATAAAATTGCAAAAATATGATGCGTGGAATAATATGGCGAAGACTGGGTGTTTATTATATCTTTGATATTATAATTAAACTTGCAAAACAATCGAAAACAAAATTGTCACAATCGGTTTATAACGCACGTATTACATATTTATTTATTATTCTGACTAAAACATAAATTCATGCGTTGCTGCCAACTTTTATCACAATTGAAGAGTCTTAGATATTTTTTTATTTTATCAAATTAGATACTGTCACTCTTGCATTACGAAATTAATCTCGCAAGATATGATTAAATATCTCCAATCGTCGACTCGTCGTTCTGCAGAGTTTTCTTCCAACTGATATTGAGGTTGTCTTCTGGAAGCAAAATGAAATAAATACGACTCGCTTAGATAAATCTTTAAGGCAGCTTCATATTGGTACTTCGCGTACAGTATCGTTTCTTAGTCACAATGCGTCACGGCGCGGCAGGTGCCCCGCGATGCGCTACGTGGTACATGGTCCGAGCTGGTCAACGAGCCGTCCACGTAGCCTCTTTAATAGAAGCCTTTATGGGATACTTAATACGGGCAATTTCTCTTTGAGTGCCCGCTATTCGTTCTATCGAGTCACCGCGTGCACCGACTTTTCCTTCATTCCTTGAAAGAATGAGATTTAATTATTGCACTTACTCGTTGTAGATTCACCTTCCTGATGCGAATCACTGTTCTACTTATTTAACCTGGGAATCACTTGTGGTGAATTATATATCTCAACAGCGAGAATAAAGCTCAGTTTTTTTATTGATCCGAAATCCATATCTATTTTCTTAAACTTCTCCTTACGTATTTTTGGAAAATATTGAATAAATATGTATACATTATAATTCCAAACACTAACAAATTATAGAATAGTTAATAATATATAATATGTAACTAATAATAATGATGTTTAATCGAGGTGTAAAAGTTATGCAAAGTGATCATTTACGCAATAAAAAAATTAGATAACTCTTTTCGGATTAATATTAAGTTGAGTTACTTCTGTTAATTTCTGCTAATGTTAATGAGATTAACTTCTCGATTTACTAATCTCGATTTAATTTATTCTTTGTCTTTTTGTAATTTTTAAAATTTAAGAAAGTTAAAGAATAAGTTAAACTGAGATTATCTATATTAAAATGGATATATACATATAATATATATACATTTAAAACATTGTAAGTATCGCTAATTAAATGAATGTTATTACATATTTTGAAAGAAATTACATATTTTATCTGGGATTTATTTGATTGACTTGGAGAGCCAAATAGTAAAAGTAGAAAAAAAGTAAAACTCTGAATATACGATATTTTGTTAAAGTTTATGTAATCTTTTCGTATTTTAAATGCGAGGCAAAACTTGAAGAAATTCGACCGAAATTATAGATGATTGAATCTTCAATTGAAAGTTCAGAATTTTGTGGTTCCTTAAATTTCTGTAAGCTCTGTAATTTCGAATTCAAGTTTCAGACGTTTAGAGAGTTTCGTGTTTCTGGAAATTCGGATCTTGGAAAATTGGAATTCTCGCGGAAAATTCATTCGCTAGCGCAGTTTGTTGCGAAATCCTGTCATGTTTAATACAGATATCGCGCAGTATTATAAAACGGCAATTAACTCCGAAGTAATACTACGCATACTCGCACATAACCTGCTTGCTTCTTTTTATTATATATCGACGAACGCAATACAGTGACTTCTGGCTGGCCTGGATATCTGTGTGATGGCTGATTTTCTATCATTATTATCTTTTCCACTAGAACAACTTACGTGTGTTGCTAAGAATATGTCACATTTTATGAAGCAAACACAAGTAAGGACAGAGATATTTGTGTCAGCAATTACCAGCTGATTAATTTTTATGACTAATAAATTTTATGATCCATGTCGATACTTTAGCTAGATATAAACCTAAAATGATAAAAAAATATATTATGCGTTCATTATAAATTTATTATGATGTATTTTGTGCTGAAAAAAATTTCCAATGGTTTTAATTGGAAATAGGCGTTTCAGTTTTCTCTGATTCAATTTCGATTGGATTTAGGATTATCTGATTAAGTGTCTAGCGTCTTTAACTGATGAAATGTAATATAATGAACGGAAAAGAGCCGTCATATATCAATTTTTTCAGATATACTTGCAACTTGATCGGACATTACATTTGAACAAAAAACTTATTTGCAAGTAAAGAGCCTACAATCAGAATGACGCCACACGGGTATCACTTGTGATTGTTCGTCATGTTTTAGCCATTCCCTCCAGTTTTTTAAACGCATTATTTTCTAAATTTTGAATTTATGCTAAAAAATGCCACATTTTAGGAGCAAAATGCATTTGTAATAATATAAAAGAAATCAAAAATTCAGAAAAATATTATATATATATAATAGATATATATATAATATATATGTATATACCATTTCATAAAATATTATAATATATATTAAATATCATAATTATCATATTATTTGATTTTGACTCACAATGCAATGATATATAATTGAAAAGATTACGACAAAAAGAGAAAGAATTAAATTCGTAACCAATGTGATGACTATACATATACTTAGTGCCAAGATACTACCGTGTCTTCAGATATTATAATTAATCTGTGTATATTTTATGTTACATTTTTATTTTAATATTTTAAATACATTATTTATAAAGAATAAATTACTTTACCTCACATGCAGATGAATTTTTTGACGGTGTCCAATTTTTATATTTGCCATTTACTCTTTAACCAATTCAATCGGCGTTCTGTGTCTTTCGGAAGTATTTTCATAACATATCCTTTTTTTAATGAATTGTTACAAAACGGTATTGTACATCCAACCATATTTTATTTCTAAAATAATTTTGATAATTTTATTTTTATCAATGTACCTTTATGTATCTATGTCGTTCAATGCTGTTGCACCTAACCCTAAAACTGACAGTCTGTTGGATAGACTGAGACCATATATCTCTTTCATATGTCTCTCGCAGAATTTCGCTAAAATATGATGTCATCTCTCGTATGGCGCCACTCTGATTATAGGCTCTCTATTTGCAAGCAGGATGCTACACTATCAAGAAATGGATGCGGCGAAGTTCAACTACTCGTATCTAAAATTACACAGAATAGAATAAAAAACGCAACATTGTAAGATCTTTCATTCATATTCTAATAACTTATTTTATTTTAATAAAATGATTCGATAAAGATGAGTCCCCAAAATGAGGCTCTATAATAAAAGTAAATGGCACGTATCTTTTTGAGAATATAATTTCGTTTAATTTTACAAAAATTATTCAGAGATTTAATATTTTTTAGAAATGATAGAATTATTCATTCAAAAAGTAATAAATGAATATTTTTTATTAGACATTCCGATGAATATCTTGAATATTATTTCCAATTAAATATGATCGGATTTTTAGTCCAATCTAAATATCTATTACTTTTTGAAATAATATCATCGAAAAGAAACCTAGAAAACGATAGAAATACAGCCATATTTGATGCATCATATTTTTTACAAAATTGAAACAAATCGATCATTAACATTTTTCTTATCAGCAGAGCTTACAAATTTTGTATATAATCTGCCCAAAATGTTTGAGATATAATGCTACATTTTGCGAACGCGATTTTCCGCTGTTAATAAATTTATCGTATAAAGTGTGTTGTCTTACAAAATGTGAGGATACTGTAAATGGGAATTAAGAAAACACACTGTTTTATCGATCTTAATGTACAAGGGACTTATCTCCCTACTTAAAACCACCATATTGAGATACTCGAAGCTACTCTGAGTGCAGCGTATTCGTTTAAGCAGCCTGTTACATTTTTCTTTGCTTAATTGCACGCGCATTCAAGTCGAGGACGACCACTACATCGTGAGGCATGCGTAAGGACGGTAGGATGAAAAAGAAAGAGAAAAGAAAGAGGGAAGATCGCCGTATTATATCGATGTCTGGCTTATGCTGGGAATGGCAAAAAAGGGCGGCGCAATCCCCATCATGTGTGCGTGCGCGCGCGAAAATTCCAATGCATAATATAACAGTTTTATTCACGGCGGTCAGTATAAATATGTGAGATTATGAGCGCCGTGTAGCCCAGAACGTATACCTTAGGCACATGTTCGTGACGTGTTTGCGCCTAATTCCGCGAGTTCTCGGTCTTTGCAGCGAACGGCAGAAATCACACATAATTATGCAACATGGAAGCAAATCCAAAAAAAAAAACGGCGTCAGTCCAAGATATTATGTCTATGCTTAGGAGTCATAATTCATTTCAAATATATTTCATCAGTATAATATATATTAACTTTCGGTTTTACAGTTTCACATTTAAATGGTAATTATTTGCCATCGCTTCAGCATCCCCTTAATGTACATATTTAAAACTATTTTATAGTTGCAATAATTATAAAATGTTTGTTCAATTGTGTACATTAATTTTTTACACATAAAACTTATACAGTTGTCATCTTTACAATTGTTATTGTTATGTCTTTTTTTCTAGAGTGTAGATAATGGGTTTATGCATATCGAGTACTCCGTTAAATTATAACAAATACATGTACATATATGTATAACGTAATAGATGATGTGTCTATATTCTTTATCTCGATTTTCACGTCTTTGAGATGGGATCTTGATGTCTACGGGAAAGAAAACAAAGAGGTATATAACATGTACTTTTTAAAGGCGCGCAACGTAGGTAGTGTAATCATAACAGGCATAGACAGCAGAATCGCGATCACAGGTGGCATGGGAGATGAAGAGATTCACAAGCTCCCGAGTCCCACATAATTTTGTACAACATGCCCCTCTTGGGCGCGATTTCGTGATATCCGAGTCGCTTCGATGCGCCGACACGCTGAGGGATAGATGACCGCGTGCGTGTCCTACGGCAGTTTCCCCACAAACTTTGCGATTCGCTCGAGATTTAATGTAGAAGGAAGCGGGCGGGCGGAATCCACAGATGATATTTGCCGTATATACTTTATGCTTGGCTTGCAAGCAAGAGAATACGCGTCGCGATCTGTGAAGGATACATGCTCTATGCGAAAGCATACACATTCATAGATTTAGGTCCAGTTTTACAACTCACAGTTGACTCTTAACCGAGATTCAACTTATTTTAGAATTGGAAAGAGATGAGGAATAAGTTGAACCTCAGTTAAGAGTCAATCATATGTTGTGGAGTTGGGCTTTATACATATAGAATAATCAGGGTTGGAAAGTTACTTTGTAAAAATAACTAGTTACAGTTACAGTTTTTTTTTCAAAAGTAACTAGTTCCAAGTTATCGAGATTAAAAATTAACTCGTTACAGCTACAGCTTACTAAAAAAGTTACTTTTCAGTTACTTTTCAATTTTTTTTCTGTTATCATGACAGAACAATATGAATGACATCGATATCATTAGGGCTATCAAAGAAAAAAATAATTTACGTTTACAATTTACTGACCAATCAAAAAATACTTCGAAGCATTTGTGTGGACCGTATCCTTAATCAATATTCAGATTTTGACGAATCACATTAAATTGATAAGTAAGTTTAAAATGTAAAGTAACTGTAGAAGTAACTGTTAAATTAGTTACTAGTTACTGGAAGAAATGTAACTAAGTTAAGTTACAGTTACTGAAAAAAGGTAACTGTAATTGTAACTTAGTTACAAGTAACTAGTTTAACTTACTTCCTAACTGAAAATAATATAGATGAACTGCATGTTCTCAAGATGTGAAGACAATATTGGTTTTAATATGATTGGTTATACATTCTAAATATAGATCTAGCAAGGAACTAACCTTGGTAGAAATTTCATGCATTTTTTCAGCAATTACTAAATAGTTATACCAATTTCTGTCTAGTAACTGAGAAGAACAACTACTTAAGATCCTAATTAGGATGTAACACTTTGCAGTTACTGCATACAAAAGTTGCGTAAAATCTGAATCCATTTACTGAACACAAACACAACAAATAATGGATATTAAATTGATTAATAAGCAAACCTACTACTCACGAAATGAACAGAATAAAACTCTATCAAGTTCTTGACCATTTTCTACTCACTGACAAGTAATGAGAAGTAATATTAGATAGTAACTGGATAGGTAAACTGGATAGGTCTAGAAAAACTGCAAACATTTCTACCAGGGAAGGATAAGAACCAATTACATTAAAGAATTTTACAACAATTGCAAGGAAACTTAAGATTTTTTTTTGTTTCGATCCTGGGGACAAGATTTCCCTCAAGGATCGAAAGTGTCGCTCGTTCAATCGATCACGCAGATTTTGCGTAAAGAGTCGCTGAAAGCTGATATATGTACAGAATAGAATATTATTAATGATTGAACGACCATCGTCGTACAATCAAATGAACCAACAGGATATCCTTAGTATACAGATGCTAATCCAGATAATGCTGAAGCGTATGTTTTATAGAAATGTCTCTTCTGAATTCCCCTCAAGGGAAAAGAATCCCGTTGCTGATGTACACCTTCCTTGGCCGTGCATCCCGTCTGCATTTATATGAATGCGTATTACAAGTACAAGCTCGTATAAAATGCAAACGTGCAACGGGCGAGGGACACGGTTCGCACCGCTGTTTAATAGGAAGCCGCGAACTAGATCGGTAACTCCTGGCAGCTCGTATTTATTGCCCGCCGCGGTCATGAAGGATAGCTTGCACATAAAATTAGCGATACAGCGTAATTGTTATCGCTTGTAACACTTATAAGTATTGCGCACCAGACGGCGTCGTGATAGCTGCTAATGTACGCGCGCCTTTCGTGCGAACCCGCGCGTATTTTATAATAAATGAAAAATAGTGCATGTGTTCTCCCTAATGTACATGTATATGTATATATTTCATAAGTTGATGAAGTTCAGAACCAGTAAATCTGAAATAAAATTTCAAATCTTGAGATATTTCCTTACGTTTTTGTTCATTAATATTTCTAAACTTCGAAACTCTTAAATCTCTTCTCTTTTTTGTTTCTTTTCTAAGAAAATTTTATAAACTGTCATACTTTATTTTTAATAAAATTTTAAAATTCATATAAAATAATTATATAAAAATTGATAAATTTAGAGAATGTTCTAAGTCACGCTCTTAGAAAAAAAATTGATTAGTGTTCCAATAAACTGATTAGCTCTATTAATGATTGATGATACTGTATCAATAATTAATATAAAATATCATCAATTACTGTATAGTTAAACAGTTTATTGAAACGTTAATCAGTTCTTTTTTTAAGGACGACTATTAAACAATATTGAGGGATGTATGAATTTTAGAGATATAACGACCGAAAAAAGTTGAAAATTATTTTTACGTACAAGGTCACTTCATCCTTAAAATTATTTATTAGCCGCAATTGATATATATATATATATACATATCAATTGCAGCCAATAAATAATTTTTATATATATGCATATAAAATTTTATTAAGATCAAAATTTGATATTTTGTGAGGTTCCCTAGGTAAATATTGTATTAAATTATGGGTAGTTTTTATATCAGATAAATAGAAATATTTGTACACTTTATATCATAAAAATTAATATCATGTGCTTAAACTTCTCACTATGGTAACAAATGGAAATAGGAAACGATCGGGAAATGCAAATTTTAACCTGGTCTTCGTTCCATCATGAATGGTCTACACGCTCCAGCCGCTTTTTGGGCATCGATGAACACGCGGCTGCTCGCTTTTGGATAAAGAGAACAATTAAGGAAATGCCGACATCCAAGCGAGAAGCGTGCGGCATTTTTGTAAACGATAATAAGCAACGCGTGTCGGATTCCCGAGAAGCGGAATAAATTTGTTGGTCCCGTGGTCGCAATTACGCGTCGCCGTTTCATTTATTGTCGGTTAACCCTTTCTTTCCTTGTAACCATACAGTAACGCTGTTAAGCGTACACAGAAAGCGGAAAATGATTTATTTAGAAGACTCACAGATTATAAAACTTGAAGCAAGCAAATTTGGAGTGGCTACACATTGTTGGAAGAAATGTGTCGAATTTAGTATCTTAAATGTCCATTCAAATTTTTGGGTTAATTTAATGCAAGATGAGTATGTTAGGAGGTTACTCAAATATTACGTAAAAGAATAAATACAAAAAAGATATAATATTGACACAGTATGTAAAAAAAATATTTTTTTCATTAAAATTATTTTATGAAATGTTAAATTAATTCATATTTTATTCATTTATCTTATGTTTTAGAAAACATTATTTTTATATTACTTATTCACTTATTCATAAATTGTGTCATGTTGACACTAAGAAACGTAAAATATCAATTTAATACAAAATTCTTAAATAACATTGCATAATCACATTATGTTAAATTAACACTCGAATATGTTAAACAATTCAACACAAACGATTAACAATGAATGTGAGTAGATTGTTTCCAACACAAAGAAGCATCAATAATATCACATTAAATAATTGTACAATAATATTGAGCAGGAATCTCTTAACGATTTGCAGTTTACAAGAAATGAATTCTAATTTATTAGAAAAATGATAAATTTTACAAGATAGTTAATTATTCATTATGAAACATTACGTTAAGTAATGTAAATAAAAAATATATATGTTGCATCCGGTATTATAAGTGAGATTAATAAAAGAACTGACAAAAGGGTTGAAGTGCGTATTGCGTGATGGTATCACGATACTAAAAGATTTAATGTTAAGTACATTACAATTAAATCTCAAATTAAATTGTCGGGAATAATTACAACGAAGATTTTAATTCGAAAAGAAGATTCGGCTAGAAGATAAAGAGAGTGAATAGAAAAATCATGAAAAAGCAAGCGATGAAAACGCGGTCGGCTGTCATGCGTTTAATTACCAATCAGAGACGCCAGGTTATCGCGTGGTTGATTCCTGCCACAAGTTTTTGCCGACTTCCTATGAAAGATAAATATAGGGTGACTCGAAAAACAAAGTGAAAATTAATAGCACAGATGTATTTTTTAATAAATATGAATCTAACTTCTCTGCTTCTCTTTTTTCTTCTTTTATTTTTTTTCTTTAGGGGCAAAAGAATTTAATTAGTACTTTTATCAGCAAAGTATTATAATTCAAGACGAAATTTAAAGAAGAAATATCATAAAGTGCTACATTTTTTGACATTTCTTTCAATGTTAAAAATTCAATGGAAGACTCACTGTGTTGGGAGATATTTTATTCTATATAAAATTAGAATATATTAGTAAGCTAATTAAAATTTAAATCAAAGATAAAAGGACAACTATGCCAATTATATTTGCGTTACAATAGTGTATTATTTGTATTATTTGAAAGAATTTATTCCTATCCATGTCAGACTTCGAAATCATATACAACTTGATATTTTACGAATTTACTGGAAATTGACCAATCACAGTCGTCAATTTTTAGCTTCTGACTTCTGATTTATGACTAATGGCTTATTGTAGAAGGCCCATTACATTAAATTATCCAATGATAAATGGAAGAAACTACATTATTAACTCTTACCCTAGTAAGAGAGGTCACTAGTCACCGAGCGATTCCTGTTCGTGCAAGTTTCTTTGAGTCTTTCGATAATTATAAATTATACTACATTTTATTATTTTCCAAAATAAAGTGCCAATATTTATTCTAGAAAGTTGAAAGTATGTTGGTGAATTTTTAATCATTCACAGAATAAGTGAAAAAAACGGACAGATTCTAATGCCCCTCCCGTTAGTATGGATGAGGCATCAAATTGTATCTAGTAAGGTAAGGGTTAAATCAAATAATACAGACTCGGATATACACTGGTATAGTAATTCGCTAATTTGAAATGTTGTGTGCGTCAAACCGATATGAATCAATAAGAGAATGAATTTTAAAACGATGGTTTCAGTCACTTAAAATAATCTTAAAATCATAGTTTCATATTAGGAGCATGTAATTAACAATTAGAGACCCATTTGAAACAAAATCCTTTAAATTATACTACTTAAATAAAATATTTCCTAACAGCGAGACATCTATATACATTCTGTCAAAAAAGTACCGGGAATTGGTCAATAAAACACAAAATAGTTATTATTCATTCAAATTTATTGTATCGCCTTCAAAGTAGGCTCCTTTCGAAATAATACATTTATGCCAACGAATAATCCAATCATCAAAACATTTTTTAAACGCATTTTCCGGAATCGACTTCAGTTCTCGCCGCGAATTCTCTTTTATGTCTTCTATCGACTGAAAACGAGTGCCTCGAAGTGGTAATTTGAGTTTTGGAAAGAGAAAAAAGTCAGCCGGAGCCATATCTGGTGAATACGGTGATTGTTCAATGATATTTGTTGAGTTTTTGGTCAGAAATTCGTTCACAATGATAGCCTTGTGAGATGGTGCGTTATCATGGTGCAAAATCCATGAGTTTGTTTTCCACAAATCTGGCCTTTTTCGACGAATTTGCTCTCTCAAACGCCGCATAACGCCCAGATAATATTCTTTATTTACCGTCTGGCAAAAATTCCGAGTGCACAACACCACGACAATCAAAGAAAACAGTTAACATCACTTTGACTTTTGATCGACTTTGACGTGGTTTTTCACCACATCTCGACCGCTTTTCAATGCACTGTACCATTCATATGCATGTGTTTTTGATAAAGTCGATTCACCGTAAGCCTTCTGTAACATCTTCAGCGATTCGGCACACAAAATTCCATTTGCAATACAAAATTTGAGACAAATTCTTTGTTCGATCTTTTCATTCATTGTAAAAATCGCAAAACACACTTGAGATGAACTGATAAAATCGAGCACTATAATCACATTAAATGACAGATGGCACTCCAACTCCGCGTCAGTATAGAGGACAGTTATGCCAACTTAGCGACAAAAAGAATTTTGACAATTCCTTTAAGCGGGCTTTTTAAATGATCAATTCTCGGTACTTTTTTGACAGAATGTATGTTAGATTTTTTTCTAAGAGAAATGTCAACCTCATAAAATGTAGTGCGCTCTTGATGATACACTCCACTTCTTTAACTTTCGTCTTGAATTAAAAATGCCATATGTTGATGAATGCTAATTAAATTTTTTAATTAGGATCCAAAAAGAAAGTAAAAGAAGAAAAAACGAGAAGCAAATTAAAGATCAAGAATAGGATTAAAGGTCAGATCGAGGGAAGAGGCAGAATTTATTTTTCTTTTTAATGTAACTTTTAATTAATACAATAACTTAAAATGCAACTTAAAATGTATCTCATCAAATCAAGAAAGACAAATCTGAAATTCTCAATTTATTTCAAAGCGACACGTCATCCGCTTATATAGACACCAAGCTTTTCCGAGTCACCCAGTATAACATTGTACGTTCACATAGTGCATTCGTGAGACGTGCACGCGAATGCAACTAATGCATATTTGTTGGCAGTGCGTTAAGATGCGTCGGCCTTTTTATTATTATACATTGTGCGCGCATACACAGCTGTACGCCGCCTCGCATAATCACCATCAGATAGCGAAGCGCGATCCGTCGATGACAGGAACACGGTAGACGCACCCGAGCTGCTTCCCATTCTCGCGTTCATGCTCGGAAATTACCTCTGAAAATTACCTTCCTCCCTTTAAAGTCATCCCACCTCGGCTTCCCTTTCCCTTCACGGGCAATAATATGATGCGACGGACGGTGTCTGCTTCGATGACGCGCACCGGAAATCCCTTTGAAGAACGCGCACCAGAAGCGCTTCCGATCTTGATGAGGACTGAAGCGTGCAATGAGAGGTTTAGCGTGCAAATTCTTATAAATTTATAGAGAATGTCTTGGTGATTAAAGACTAAAATAAATCCTTGTACAATGAATACCTAAGACATGTGAAAGAATACCTTGAATACCTGAGAGCTTATTTTACGAAATCATTAAGAAAGGAGGTGGAGAGAGACCCATAGATAGATAGATAGACAGATAGACAGATGAAGACAGAGAGAAAGAGAGAGGAAAAAAGAAAGAGAGAAAGAGAGACCAATTTAATCCATGAGAGATAGTTTGCGGCACACGCGAATTCGCCTTTCAGTCTGAGACGAAATTTGTACGTTTGGCCGTTACACAGGCCGTTAGAATTCACGAACGCGCGAGCAGTGCTCGCCTAATTAATATCTGCAGTTAAATCTGGGATCTAGATCTGAACGAACCGCTAGCTCACCAGGCAGCCAAGGCTCCCTGATTCCGTTGCTCGTTGCTGTTGTTTCCATCGTCGTCGCGGTGCTTCTCGCGTGTGAATGTTCACTGACCCGACCGGCTTAAGTCCGGCTAGATCTGCAAGTCCCTGAGATTCATAATCAGATGACGGAGTATTCGCTCCGATTCGTTCACGTGTAACGAGAAACAATTTTGTGTGATGTGTTAATTGCTTAATGAAAGTTGTACATCTTATTTTCATTTTTAAGTAAAAATAAAATTTTTTTTTCACTTTTGGTGCAAAAGTGAAGTATAGAGTATAGTATAACTATATAGTATAGTAATAACTATATTATAAAAATGGAACTTTTAACTATAATTATTGTTATACCACAATATTTATCATTATAATCATAAAACACTTTTCTCTCAACTCAATACATCGATGATTTCACATTCCCCGATTTTTGATTTTCATATATCCGCAACTTCTAACTTTTTGAATTCTTTTTCTTTTTGAGTTCTTAAATTTTGATAAGGATAAGCAAGGCGTCCAAAATCAAAGATGAAGAATATATCGAGAATCGTAAAAATGCTTCTTTCCAACATTAGTTTTTCGTCCCTTCTTTCCTACATGATGGCAAAAAAAAACCGATACACACTTTGCTTGTGGATTTCACGGTACAGCTGCAACGAGACGGTTGTAGACGATAAATCCTCACCGCGGTTGCAGCGGAAACGCGTGGATGTATATCCTGCACAAGAGTAAATTCGCGGCACGAACGAATCGCAATGATTGCACACGATAGCTTTTTTAATAGCAAGAATTGTTGTCAGTGATGGAGATCAAAGATGGGATTACTTTGGGGGATTTCCAAACGATTGAATATTCGTTTTGAATACTCGTAATTTCTTCTTTTTCTCGGATTTTCCCGTTGTGTGTGATATCGGATTTATAATAATACAGTCATAAATATAAAGCACTACAAGTTGATTCACATACAAATAATATGACGTTAAAGATATCGAATAATGTTTTAATAACATCAATAAGACGCTATAAAAGTCACCTTGCTACTTAAAACATAAATGTTCTGAAAAAAATTAATTGATAGTTTTATTAAAAAATAATATTTATTTTTATAGCAATTTTGACATTTTTTTTAGTTCTTCTTTGGATTTTATTACCACCTTTTCAAAAAAATAATAAATTAAGTAATAAATTAAAAAGTAATAAATTAAGAGTATTATATTTTATATTATATTTGTAGCTAAATAAGCTATCTCTCTTTCAATTTCGATCTGTTCATATTATTTGTCTTTTCGATTTGAAGATAAAAGAAATCACGAATTGATAGTCAGAACCACTAGCGTCTTTCAGTCTTGAAAATTCGAGGAAGCGTTTCGGCGCGATTGGCGAGAACCTCATCGGCATTCGAATGGACCCGCTGAAAAATTCTGCGCAAAATATTCGCGGCATAATACTCCGTGTAATATGTCGCCAACGATATGTCGTTCGCATACTTGGATCGGAGTTGCCGGCTACAAACGGCACCGCGCCGCACCCGCAGTGTATAATCGCGGCAACAACAAAATGTGGCAGACTCATTCAGCGTTTCTCAAACTATCCCATGTCTCACGCATGATCCGACGAACGGTGAAAAAAAATAGATAATAGTGGCGTGGAAATCAGTAAATTTGCTATTTTATGCTCAGCTAATTTAATTCAATGAGTCTCACCGGGCTTTGTAGTATACCTCGTGATCTATACAGATCTATATCTTGAGGCCTCTAATCAAATCACAGTTGTAGAGTGGAAACATTTAGTTAATGTTTTTCAAGAAAAAAATAACGTTAAGCATTCGATATTATTAAGAGAATATTAAATTTGTCTGCAAGTATTTCGTGTAGGAATTAATTTTGTTAATTAAAAAATGTTTGTTTAAAAAGACAAATTGTGAGGAGAGATACAAGTATTTATAATTCGAAGCAACTTAAGATTTAAAGATTATTGATTCTAAAAAATTTCAAATTTTATAAAAATATTTTT
>NW_011627509.1:1145162-1264882 GCF_000204515.1 Acromyrmex echinatior | reverse complement strand
GCCTCAAGCGACATCCACAAAGAGAGCAACTCCATGACAGTGTCTACTATTACCATACTGTCGATGGATAGCTCTCTTCATAGCGAGCGCTTTATCCTTGTTGAATTTTCTTTCCATGTTTCTCCCCTCATCGGTAATTAAATTTATAAAATAAAAATAATAATTAATAAAATTAAAATTTTTTAAAATTTAATTAACAAATTTCTTCAAATTACAAATATAAGGAAACAGTTCAAGTAATTATAAATTTTTTAAATTTAATCAACGTGATTACGTGTGCTATGTGTTGTCATGTTCAAATATAAGGGACGTTCGCGCGGTTTGAGTATCACTGCGCTATTGGGACTGTTATGGGTCCCGATGCGGCATTTGAAGACTGCATTTGGAGCGACGACGCACTGCAAGGAGATAACCCATATGAAGAGCTGTCGGTCCGACTGGCGGTTATGCTAAATAAAATGTTTGATTTGCTGTACTGCCACCGATTCCGATTCCGTGCTTGGAGCGGCACGATGACCAACATTCCGTGCCGCGCGTTTATGGGCCCTCTGTGTCGATCACGGATGATCGTTGTACTCCTCCTCTCGCAGAAGATCAGAGAGAGAGACAGAGAAAGAGAGAAAGAGAAAGAGAACGAGAGAGAGGGGGGAGGGAGAGGAAAAGGGAGGAAGAAAGAAAGAGTTGAGGAAAAGAAGCGAAGTAAAGACGAAAGAGAGACGCGTCGGTTGAGAAAGGATGAGAAAACGCACGGCTGCTCTTTATGGGATATTTAATAAGAAGCCTTATCGCCCAGCGGTGAAGTTAGATACAGAGGCAACGAGGCATCCGCGTCGATATACGACGATGATGCACGTTTAACTGCTACGGCTGTCATCGGGCATTACGTCGACGAAAAATACGATGAGGCCTCGGAAAGATCGGCGCATTACGTTGTGATTTGTGCACTTGGCATACTCGGGTTTGATGGCGATCTGAGACAATCGAGAAAAATGTTCCTTTCTACCTCCTTTTTCATGATATCAAACATGATATCAATATCGGTGCGAGAATTTGGATATATAAAAACAATTCAGTTTATCAAATCCCATAGAGAAGTTAGAAAGATAAAAGATAGACAGATAGTTTGTGCGATCCTAAGGGTGAATGACTTACTTTTGAAATTGCAAAAATTATATTTTTACACACACTAATATTTTTATTTATTTACATTTAATAACAAGAAATAATTTATTACAATAATTAACCAATTGTTAAGACTCAATCAGTTATCACAGTAATGTAGTATTCTAGATATTCCGATACGTGCTAACTACTCAATTGCTAGATGAAGATACGTAAATCAACCGCTCAAGGTAACTGTCGCTTGCCTGATACGTGTACAGCGGTGTTATTAATTGCAAGGTGAAATGTTAAGAATAAAATACAACTGATTTGTGACTGAATAAATGTACGCGTGAAATATGCATTGAGTGATCCTAATAAGTCTACAATTTATTCCCTTGATCTGCATCACTTTTAAGTTTTCTTTAGCACGGTTTCGATACAATATGGATAAATTCATATCAATAGTTGCTTTTAGCAGAGAAAATTTATCAGTTAGCGTTTAATGATTTTAATGATTGGTTCTTGTATTTAGTTCTTCGCTAAATCTAAGTGGAATCAATCGTATTAAAGAATCACTAAGCGTTAACTGATTAGTTTTCTCTACTAAACGCAGCTAATAGTGTTAAAATGCTGAGTTCAAATTAAGAGTATCACCCAGGTATCACTTCATCTTTGTTGTTTATCGAATGTTAAACAAGGATGACATAATATCCTGGAAGCAAGGTGGGAATCTGAACGCCTTAGGAGGATTGATTTAATAAACATTAAATATAAAATTTTAGCTAGTACAAAATTGTTCTAGTCTTCTTCATAATATTACTGAAAAGAAGAGAAAGAGAGAAAAATGTTTGCATTTCTTGTAAAAATTAATAAATTCTGATATCGTATTTTTCAGATATTTTCATAAACTTCGCGAAAACATTACTGATTAATCTTACTTGATAGCGTCTAACGATCAACTTTTTGCTATTTTCTTCGTATCGAAGTATTTAATATTAAAAAGCCATTTTGTTTTAGCTTTACTGAAAGAGATATAGCTTCCACAATTTGTTTTCGAGCAAGCGAGCTGGCTCGAAATTCAAAAAGCCCTCGAAAAAAAATATGATTCTTGTGTGAGTTGGCGTTAATGTTAAAGCATACAGGTAACGGGGGTATCAAACTCTTTCAGGTCTCGGACGGAGGGTCCTCTGCAGGGGGTCCAGTCATGCTGACATGTTTATCACACTCGTTCTCCAGACTCGTGCCATGCGTTATGCGAGAGTTTTGTGTTATGTCGGAGAGAGAAAGAAAAAGAGAGAAAGAGGAAGGAGAAAGAAGAAAGAGAAAGAGAGAGAGAGGGAAAGGGAACCCGTGAAGTTTCACGTTACTGGCGACACAATGACGTTGTACGTGTCTCTTAACATTTTTCATCGCCGCACCGGGTAAACTGCAGGAAGATGCTGAGCACAGGATCTTAGATGATACTGGGATCTAATACAAATGTGTGTGTGTGTGTGTGTGTGTGTGTGTGTGTATTTATAAGTACTGGAGAATTTAAAAATCTAACAAATTGAGAGATCGGATATACTAAACGCGAGGACCGAATTGTCGCGGACCCAACATGTACTACAACGGTAAAAAATGTGAAAAAATGTACCAATATTTTCTGTAGATTTTAATTTACATCGCGTTTTCGCCACAACGTTCTCCTTTTACACGCTGAACAAAATTCTTTCGATTTTTCAAATGCACGAAAGCTCGCTCTACTTATCTCTGTTTATTACCGTTGGATAAATACGTTAATCGCAAATATATGTATATGCGAATTACGACATTCGCAATTTCTTGTTCATTATTTAAGTAAAATCGTGCTAAAATTATTTGTAGCTTCATAGTAACGAGGTGAGATGGTTTATGCAATCGCCTCAAAGATCTGTCGATGCACTCTTTCGCGTGTTCGTGTCCCTCAGGTGCAACAAATGAAACATTGTATTATTCATGTTCTTATCACCGTCGGCCATCTATATTCCGGTCGCGCGATACTTGCCGTTTATCTTTGCCTGACTAAAACACTTCTGTTTCTCTCAAGTTCCTCCTTCGAGCGTTATCTCGTTCCTCTTTGTCGATCAGATTTGTATAAACGGATATATTGTTATAAATTATATATTGTTATATAAAGTCAAATTAAGTGAATATTGCACCGTATAATGTTATAAGAAAGATGCTGTTAATTTTATATATAGTAAAAGAGATTTATGATATTAATATTTATTTTCTTCGATTAGTTTAGGATTTTACCTGTGTAATTTTTCTTACAAGAATTCAAATAGATATTTTTTTCTTGTTTAGCAAAAAGTATATAAAAATACTTTAAATTTAATATTTTTTAGATTAGATTATTTTCTACTGACGTGTAATTTTCTATATAGTTATTTTTCTCTTAATTACGTGACGTTTTTATAAAAAAAGAATGTAAAAATGAGAGAATAATAGGAAGGATAGGAAAAAAATTCAAATAATTAGCAAAATCTGATTTCTACGAATAAGTTCGTCATCTCATTTTCAACAATCCATTTATTACTACTATTTTAAAGAGTAAAATTATTTCATTATTTTCAATGACAAACTTCTATAATCATTCATTTAGTAATGCTTTTCCAAATTCGGATCTGGGAGGGGGGGGGGGGAGGCCGGTCGTTAAAAAGGATTTCTCTACGATATATCTTCATTTATGTGCAGTAAATAACATGTCTCGCGTATTGTATCGCTGTCGAAAAAATTGTCAACGCGATGGTCGACTTACTTTTTCGCCACCTTTTGATGTCATTGAACGTTCTTCGGAGAGAACATATAAAGGAATGATTATAAGGAAGGACTACGGAATTAATTTTTACTTTTTTTACACTTTTTTATTCTATTTTGCAGTTTCTATTGTCTGAGTCGAGGCCTTTCAAACTTCCAGATCAAATTCATAAAAGATGCTTACAATTCTGCGGAGAAAAAAAAACGGTATCCTAATTAAAATAAAAATGTCTATGTAGGTATGAGTATTTATGGGTTATTTTCAGCAAAAGATATAACTGAAACATTAAATCCTCATTGTCTGTCAATATTAAATAAAGATGAAATGAACTGTGTTATTGTTATTTTATTTGTGTCTCTGTGTCTCTGTGGGAAGCACTCTATAGCTGCTCAATAGGATTAAATATCTGCCAGGTAGCAAGTATATGTTATTTTGACATCAGATTTTGGTCGTTTACTGTCCTATTGACAACACTGACTGACGTTTTCAAGAAAATAACGACCAAAAGCATTGTATTTGGAAAAAAAGTACACGATGTGTTCATAAACCGTCATTCATTTTAAATCATACTTATCTTTGCTTGACTATTCTGTGATCAAATGTTATGTTTTTTTAAGTATAATCTATGATGGACACCGAATGTTAATGGAGATATGTGTATAACTGATTAGTTCAAAAAATTATCAAAAAGACGAAACGTGTGTAGTTAAACTATACTTTTTTACTCGTAAATGACTACGAATTACTTTTTCTTCATTGACATGCGGAGTGGTATCTGATACTTTTTTATTACTTGTTTGAATAAGAAAAACACGACTAAAGGGAGCCAGTATATTAACATATTTATTTCATTGTAATCAATAATCATCATTACATATAGATAATTTAAATGATAATATGTTATTGTGATAATAATCGTTGGGAATATTACGTTTGCTTCACATCATTATTTAGTTGATTGATATCGAATGATGAAAAATAATCTTAAATTGACATTATAATGATGATACTTTACTACTTGGATAATCATAATTCCGCACAAAGTTCCCATTGGGAATTTTATTTGCAATTATTATTACATCCAAAAAATAAACTACAAATACAATCAGTAAAACAACAAATAGATATATTCAACAAATAGAAAACTAACAATAATTAAAGAAAAAAATTGTTTCAATTTAATTGTCTAATTGTCTAGGTTTTGACGAAACAATAAATAACTCAATAAAACATCAATTAAAAATAAAAGCAATATAAATCAATATAATTTCACACTCACAATGTAACTTTCTTTTATAAAATTTTGTTACTTTCATATTCATAATACACATTGAACATTTACTTTAATAATTAAAAAAGTGAAGTACTAAATGTATTATTTAATATCGCACGTGTTAATGTCCTATATTATATTAAAACATTAAAATGACACTTATATAATAATACTGTTTAGCAAGAGGTAATCTTCTCGGGGCACAAACATACTTTCCAGTGACGTTCATAAATAACAAGCAGCTCCAACGTGAAACGGGGGACGAGAAGAAAAGGAAAGGGTAAACGTGGATCCGCGGGAGAGTAAGAGACATCGAGTTGCTCAAGTCACATCACTACCAGCCTTTGATAAGACCGATAAAGCGCATAAAGAATGCTTGTCCCCGCGTTTCTCCCTGTCCCCTTCTCGTTGGTATCTTAATGTCCATGCGGCCGACCTGTCTTCCTTTCGCTCTCTTACTGTTAATCTTCCTCCCTCCTCACCCTTATACTCCCCACTTCCCCTTTTTCCACTCCGGTCTCTCTTCGTCGATGCTATAAATTATGGGACTCCAGCATGTCCGCAGCTGCGCCGATGCCTTGAGAATGATCTTCTCGATCCTCTCCCGGTGTCATACCGGTGGTCCAAGATCAAGAAAATCGACGCTGAACCGGATTAGAGAGGAGATTAGAGCTGGATTAAAGAGGTGGGTGAGCTGAGAGTTTGGATATGAAATACGTTACCGCAGAATTTCATGCCATGCAACATATCAGATCACTACATCGTATTTTTTTCTCCTTCATTTCTTTCAAAACGTTTCCTTTCATTGAACAGAACGTTCTGCCAGAGTGTGCGTTCTTGTATGTGTAGATTGTCAATGAGATTTGCAAATATAGCGTGAATTTTATTTTAGAAGATATAAAGATTTTAGAAGAGAGAAAGAAAATGAGGGAGGAAAAGAGAAAGAAAAAAAATTGTGCAGTATATTTATTTTGTGAAAATGATAAGCAATCAAATTGGATTAAGAGTGTTGATGATTAAGAGCTAAGTGTAAATATTTTCAAAAATCTATACCTAACTCTTAAATATCAATTATACTTAGTACAATTTGAGTGTTTATCATTTTCAAAAATAAATATACTGTAAACTTTTTTTAAACTACTTTTTTTTTCAATCAAAATGTCAGACATTACAGCATATATACTAGTATTAAGCAAATGTATCTTATTAATAAAAAAAATTATATTATAATATAAGCTTTTACAACTAATATTTATAAATATCAATATTTGTAAATATTCATAAATATTAAAAATCAAATATCTTGATTTTAATACCTATATATGTATATAATTTATTTATGACAT
Source organism: Acromyrmex echinatior (assembly GCF_000204515.1). The sequence continues at coordinate 1,258,377 of NW_011627509.1, read as the reverse complement.
CTCCTTTTTAACATTCAGATATTTATGCTTTTACAATTATTCGATTCGCCATAGCGAGATGGCAACGTAAACAAATATAATAGAAGCGGGGAATTACTCGAATCTTTTGTACTTGAAAAACGGACGACAGGTATTTCAAGTGTTACACGTGTGAAAACGAACACGCCCCATTTGGGTTTTCCACAGATGACAGGTGTTATAATGCCACCGTGAAAAGTTTCGGGGCAGCTGCCATTTTATTGGGGTCGGCGACGTGTCGAAAAAACATTTTACGATACGAATGGTTGAACAGTAAATTCTGAACGAGAGAATTTTCAGTTATACATTTATAGTTCAATCGACTTACTATTGGTTCTCAATTGCACTCTATATACTATATGTAATTCGTCGAATTTTGGGATAAATCATAAATTCCGAGTTAGAAATACCTAAGCGATTATACGGAGTTATTGTAAATTTTACATTTCTCAGAAATACAATATATTTACATAAAATTAAAGGTATATGTTATATTAGAATTATATTCTGCCAATAAATACAATCAACTAATTTTAATATTTTCGTCTAATCCATGAAGAAATAATTTTCTTTTGTTTTAATTTGATTAATAAGGTTCTAATAACTGAATTAATAAGAAGGTATGATGAGTCTGTATAATTATTGATTATTAATGGATAGTATTACAAGAGAAATTAATATTCATAATACACATTGTTTTGTTGATAATAAAAAACATTATCATATAAATTTGAAAAATTCAATAACCCTAAAAAAAAAGATACTTAAGTTTATTAATTTGTATCAATAACTGAACTTCTCATATAAAATAAATTTTTTGAATGTTCTTTTAGTTTTTCGCAATCACGTAAAAAAATACATACGTATGTTTAAGTATAAATGCAGTACAATATTTTAAAAAGTTTAAAAATGTAGATACTCTAGATAAAAAGATAAATGAAAACATGACTGTGTAAAACATATCCCTGTAAAACTTAAAAGAAATAATTTATTGCGCAATAATTTACAATGAAAAATCAAATCTATATGCTTTATCACTTATTTTGATACAAAATATTTATAATAACTTCTTTTTAATTTATCATTTTCTTTTCTGTTATTGATATCTCAATAATTACATATACATTGATTTTTCAGTCATTAGGCACATTTAATTATTAGGACATGAAATATATCTTATTCAAAAATTAAATTATAGTTGTGTGTTGAATATTATTTCGAGAGGATCAGTTGAGCGAGAAATGAAATGAATAAGTAAACAAATATCATTGGGAAGATATCGTTGATATTTGCGTGCATTTTTGTCGGCGCTGCGCGCACTCACTCATTCAGGTGCAGTTCGAGTGCATCGAACGCGTCGCAGACTCGCATCGACGATGATGCACTTCTTCTCCCGAGGTATACGTCAGGAAGAAGTGTGGCGCAACGTCACCCTCTTCACTCTTTTGAGGGGCTGCGCATCGGGCTGAAGTCTGATTGATATACGGACTGTTAAGTGTTTGCAATAACCGACGTTTATATCTACCTCTAATATATCCAGCCATAAATAACTGGCCACTTCGAAGTCCGCCCGCGAAAGCCACGTCCTCGAGAAATCGAACAAGCCAACAGCGCGAACATCGAGTTCCTCTTTGGTTTTTGTCTCTTTTTGCTTTATTTGCGAACTAACACTGACTCGCGCAGATGAAAACAAAACGAGTGTTTCGAACATAAAGCTGTGAATTATGTATCACTAAAAGTCTGAAATCCTGAAAGATTAGAGCTTATGGATTTTCAGGAATCTTGGAAATAATAAGAAATGTTTTTGATATTTTTCCAAGTTTCTGAAGTCTATTCTACAATGTGCTTTTTATTTCCTATTTCTTTATGCTTTTTATCTCTTGCTTATTTTTCCCCTTTTATATCGCTTTATCGATAATTGTATTTCTTGCTACGTGTTTCTTGTTTCTTTCAAAGTTCGTTAACTTTTATTTCGGACTAGAAAATGGGAATTTAGGTAAAAAGGCAAGATGTAAACAATAGCAAAAAGTAAGAAACAGGAAACAAAAAGCACATTGTAGAATAGGCCTGAATCTTTGAACGAATGGAATTTTTGGAACTTTTTAATTTTCGAGACTGGCTAAAAAGCGCTGTAAGAAACAACAATTCTGTAACGAAGTTAGAAGAAAGGTGAGTAGAGAATGACAGCTGGCTTCGAGGCTCACAGGTGCGTGCCAAAAGGATCTTTTAAGGAAGACCGATCTCCAAGGTTCGAAAAATGGCACAAAAGGGCGTGTCGACCCGTTGAGCGTATGGGATGTAAACGAATGATTTCACACAAATTAACAAAGCATGATCGCCTATTTAAAAGAATTTGCCGCCCAACGAGGAATCAGTAAGCTCGCGCGTCATTGTATTGCCGGAAAAGCCAAAGAGATGAGGATCACTTTCTGAATAATAGCTTGTCATTTTGCCGATTAAATGAAAACCAAAATCCTCGTGCCACTCTATTGGCGCAAATAGATGAAGGGCACTCTCTAAACAAACATTTGTTGTTATTTTGCCAATTAAATTTAACCAAAATCTTTGTACTGTCTGATTATTTTATCGTTTATTATATGCTGTTTATTTGTAACAAAGTTTGAGAACAAGAAATTTGCAGAAATGCTCCTAAATTTCAAATTTGCAAAAATTTAATTTATGCAAATATCAAAAAGTTCAAACTTTTATAGATAAGTAATATTTGTTAAAAAATATATGAATAATTTAAAAATATAATACATAAAATCAATTACAATTTTTTCCAAAGTTCCAAATCTTTAAACGTCTATAAAATTTGAAATTTTTAAAATCATAAAATTTTTCTTAAATTGAGAAATTTTTTTATAAAATTTAAACATATCTAATATTTCTTTATAAAATTTAACTAGATTATAGTTATATACAACCACTGATATGTTTTTTTTTTGCGTAGAAGTGTGCGGCTGAAGATGTCGTCGAGGTTGGGTTAACTAATTTGATGTTTTATCAATCACGAGCTGCCATGTCGACGGTTTCATTGCGACAGGGTTTTTTCTGGTATGATGGATGAATCCTAGGAGTCTGTAATATGAAACGGATGGGGTGCAGGACACACGTTCTGTCGCGTACGGGCTGATCGCATTGTTTATGAGATTTTTATGGAGGTGAAATATTGGGTAAATCATGCACCCTCGTAGCAATAAGCCGGATGATAAAACGCCATGAAAACGTCCCATTTTTTCACTTGTGAGCTCCACAATTAACCGCAGATCTATCATAGAAAGAACGATTTTGCTAAAATATTTAAAAATTTATCTAGATACAGATTTGAAAATAATTTTGTTGGACTATCAAAATAATTATGTATAATTGGAAATTCAAACATAATATATGTATAATGTTACAAAAAGTTTTGATATTCCAATTTTAAGCATCTCGTATAGCTATTTTGATGGCTCAACAAAATTTTTTTCAGAAATGTAGTATTAAATAACCTTTTTTAATTCATGTTTTCGACATCTAAGGCATCATTTCTAATATTGTTATTGAAAATTTTTTACTTATCAAAGCAAAAATAGAAGTATGTGAATTAAATATCATATTGTTATTTTAACTAAGCTTGCGGTAATATCGAAGCGCAAGTAATTAAAGAATATTTTTGTTTCGTTTTATATCTTTGCGTTTATTTTAATATCTGATATGGTTGAATAGTGTAGCCGAAACACGTAATATTAAGAATTATATTATCCAAATTTAATTATAGTGTATTTATGTCTTGATTTATCTCTTTTTCATGATTTTTGTAATTGAATCTTATATACCTTTTTAATTATATTATTATTAACTCTATTGTATTTAGGACACACAGGAAATCTCGATCAAGATGTTAAAATATCTACAGAAAAGGCAAGTAATATCTTTTTCATTAGAATTATTAGGTAAGGAAATTTTTTAGATGGTTTGCTGATTCTGATGATCTTTTTTAAGCAACGAATGTCAAATTTTCAATAGTCTATCATTCTTCTATGGATCAATATTAATCGCAAAAATGAGAAAATTTTTTCTTAAAATTGTTATTTTGATAGAATAATTTAGTAAACAGAATCGTAGGTATTCTGTATTCAAAAAACTATAGAAAATAGTATTTTCGTTCTCCTGCATTTTTTTTTAATAGTGTAATAATTGGCTATCTTTAGAGAAAAGAAAATAATACATTACTAAAAGCAATGACTATATTGACTTAACCATATATTAACCCTTTTTTTTATGTGTCTCACGTGGTTGATATATAAATTACCTTGATGTATAAAATAGCGAATGTTTTTATGCCCCTTCTGTTCTCGTTTCTTACAAATAGCTATATTCTCAAAAAATCGTACAAGGGTAGATCGAGCTCGGAATATTGCCGTTTTTCCCACAATAATAGTGCACGTGAGCTCGTAGTAGGGTGTAGAACCTATTTTTTTACGAGTATCCCTTACACGTCAGATCAGCTCTCGTCAATGCATCATGTTACTTTACACGGTGGATTTAATCATCAAGCAGCTTGCATTACACAAAACAGCATTGTATGCCTTCTCTCTCTTTTATTTTTATTTAAATTTTCGTTTTGATTTATTATTAACAAAAAAATTATTTATCTAACTACGCTCACTAAACAATAATGATTTTTATACGTGCTTTGATAAGATGATATTTGATAAGATGATATTTGATAAGATTTTATGACATTTATGAATATATATTTTATTTGCAAATTGTGTCACGCTACTAATTTTGGATAAAGTTTTGTAAAAGTTTATACAATTAGATTAAGATTAATAGTTTGTTCTTTGTTATGTATGAACGCACTTTATATCCCGACCAATCAGCGAGCTTTCGATAGAGTCCGTGCTCAGTTTGTCGATCCGTGTTCGTTCTGTGATTAATACAGCAGAGTCACACACGCCGCCGTTGTCATTTACTAAATAATAAAGTGTTCATTAACAATCCATCCGCCTACATAGTTCACGCTTTACCTCTCATAACACAAAAGGAAAGAGACGCAAAAATGATGTCAGAACTGAAGCAAAAAGTAATATTCACGTCCACGCGAAGAAGCACGTGTAACGCGAATTAAGGTTAGGTCTCGAACTGACGAAAGTCACATATCATAAGGATGGATATTCTACAAGAGCTTTTGCAGGCAATGACGAGCATGCTCACCAGTGCATTGCAAGCATCCGCAGCTAACATAACCGCAAGTAATTCAACGAATTCGACGGAAGCACCATCGTTGATTTGAACAAAGATATCAACATTCTCGATGGCTGAATACCAAACTTCGGAAGGAACAACGACTATTTTAAGCGCTTCGATTGGACCCTTCAATTAAGTAAAATCACAAATGATTTATTTACGCTAATTACGTACGTGTACATGGCAGAACTAATAAATAACGCCCTAAAATTTTTAATCTGCCCGCGACAACCGGAAGATATCTAATGTACGACAAAATACGCTCTACACTTATTAATCATTTTGATCGTACAAATCACGGAAAGTATTAAGTTCCGTCGCATTGTACAACAGAAAGGTGAAACAATTGCTAATTTCACATTACGTTTGAAACAAGGTGCTGGCCATTGTGAGTACGATGTTTTTTGGATAGGCTATTGATTGAATAACTCCTATACAATTTTAAATTGCGAGAGATGTATAACGAAATGCCAACCAAATTCGCTGAAGCATATGAGATCGTTCAACGCTCAAGGCTACATGTTACATAGCCGATGAGGTAAAAACTATGGGATCGTCAGTATCCCCGGAACAAATTATAAATTGACTATGATTTAGTGAAAAAGAAATAAGATAAGAAGGATGCGATCGAGATCGCAATCGCGCAATCGAAGGCGGCAGCAAATTTCAAGATGCAGAACATAAAAGGAAGTGCTTTAGTAATAACTTCACGACATGCAGAGGATGCGGAAGTTGACATCAGCGCAGTCCATTTTGCGAAGCAGAATGCCACAATTGCGAATAGAAAGGTCACATCATCAAAGTATGTCAATCGAAGAAAACACAACAGTACTTCGAATAGGTAACAACACAATCAACCAGCCGAACGAGTTGGTATGGTATACCAACTCATCAATTAAGTAAAGTCCACAAAATTAACGCAATCAACCCGATGCATAAGCAAATACTCAATATTCTAATTGACGATTGCGACACACAAGTAGAATTGGATACTAGAGCGCCTTGCAGTATTCGTTACTAGGTCAGAAGATCTTCATTACGCGATAGAATACGCAGGTAATCGATTCAAGTGACATGTGGACCAAATTCACGCATACATCGGTAAGGAATTAGAATGTTCAATGGATGTCAATCTAACACAAAGAGAGGAGGCGCAATCTAACTCATCTCGACGTTCATTTTTATGAAGATAAAGCAGAAACCACCTCGAGTAAAGCAATAAGTTCCACGACTCCGAATCCACAGTCAAAGATTTAGGAAGCTATACCGTCAATTTCCACTCAACAATTAGACCATAAAAGTCGTCACTGGATCAATTTTTTATGCCGCCAACTATACCATGTAGGTCGACACGATCTCGCTACCCTCCTAATAGATATGTTCCGCAAGTTAGTTTTGTTTTTTTTTCATGTAAAAAGGGAAGATTATTATTTATGAACGCATTTATGTACAAACGCACTTTATATCCCAATTATGCGCAATTATGAGCGAGCTTTTGGTAGAGTCCATGCTCAGTTTGTCGATCCGTGTTCGTTCTGTAATTAGCATGACACACGCCACCGTTGTCATTTATTAAATAATAAAGTGTTCATTAACAATCCATCCGCCTACATTGTACGCTTTATCTCTCATAACACAAAAGGAAAGAGACACAAAATTCTTATATTTTTTGGCACAGATATGATTCCCAGATGTTAAAAGCACAAAATTTGGAAGGAAGAGATGAATAATTAATAAATTAAAAATATTAATCACTATTTTCATGTTTTAATCTCGTCTGAGAAACGAAGTGATTTCGAATGTTCCGAGCATTCGACACAACGAGGGAGAACATCCGATTTTCGGATAAGCTCAATATTTCATTGTGTCGCACGACAAAGATTTCACAATTTGTTGATTGGTTGTAGGACAGAGAAATTCGAGAATCTTTCTCTGCAGCCAATCAATAAGCTTAAAAAGCCTTGTTGTACGACACATGAAATACCAGCCTAAAGACTGAATTCAGTTAAATCTGAAATAATAGGCGATCGGAGCCGGCAATTGGATCGTGCTGGATTTCAAAGCTGACAGCGGAAACGTGACGCATGCTTCGAAGTCGCGAATCTATCTTCGAATCCGATGTGCTTCTTGCTTAATTAATAGCCTTATAGGATCGCGTTGAAGAAGCCTCCTGGAACTATAGTTTATCGGCAAAAGGACACGTGCGCGCCACGTGTCGGTAAGAGGATATCCGTCCGCACCGTCCTAAGAGGATGCTTTCAATATAGGAGAAAGAGAGGGAGAAATCGTAAGGGAGTGAAGAATCATCACCATTGCCTACGAATCTCAGGTGCCTTTTCGATCATAATCAAATGAGCTTCTTAGCAATAGAAATCGTTAATAGCCCATTTAAAGTCAATAGAATTCCCGATTTCACAAATTTTAGGACCATATTTAATCATGATTTAACCTAAGAACCCGATTTGAGCTATAAAATTAATCTTTTATTTTAAAAACGCTTCTCAAACCACGATTAAATAAATACGATTGGTTTAAACTTTAGTTCAAACTTAGTTTATCTGAAATAAGGATCACACACTACGCGGATCACTATGACTGTGAATGGACATTAGAGTTCCAAAATTTTAAAATCAAATATACTTAAAATGAAACATGTTTATATCCTCTTCAAATATATTTTCTGTAAATTTAAAAATGTTTTCACTTGGAGAAAAATGTTTGGCTGAATTAACTGGATTCTGGAATAAACTGAATTCTGAAATTTTGGTGATACTGGAATTCTAATTGAAATAATTAACATTCAGAATGTTCTGGTTAAATCTATTAGAATTTTAATAGATTTTACTTAGAAATTTAGTAGATTTAATCAAAATTCTGGATCGTTTATTTTCCACTATACAGAAATTCTCGCATAACTTTTTGAAATTCCTTCGAAATGCTTAAATCTTAAATATTCGACTTTTCATGAATTTCTATAATTTCAGCATCCTTCGAAATGATTGCATGTCTGTAAAATTCCTTTAAAGAAATTTGATACACGTTTTTATTTTCACGTTCTTTCATACAATAAAAAAAAAGAAAACTCTAACCTAACCTTAATCCTAAAAAAATATTTTTATAAATTTCCGAAGCCTTAGACCTCAGAAATCAATTCAAGTCCTTCGAACTTTTTTTCTTGGATTTTTTTATTCTTTTTGTCGAAGCAAGAGCTGCTTGCAAAAAAAAAGAAAGGGGTCCAAGACATTCTGCATACTAATTTCTCGCAAACTGCCGGTCGGCGCGTCGAGTTTGTGTCGACCCGAGTGGCCCGACGAGATTTCCAATTTTTTTCGCTGCTGCGCCGTTTTGTCCAAGCCCTCGCAAACGCACGGCCTGCAAAAGCACCGCAGCTCGCCGCGCAGTTTATTGCGATTGCAGAACCCGGCGCATACGAATCGCGTGCATTAAGTCTTGCGAATATAGACGCGCGCAGAGTTCATTCTCGAGAACACTCGTAGACGGAAATCAGCGCGGCGGTCTCGTCCGAGCGAGATTTTGCATTGGGACGGCGCCAGACGAAGCGCCGCTTTCGCATCGATAATTCTCGAGGAGCTCTTTGCGAACGATGCATATAATGCACGTTGGAGAATTGATTTACGCTTCAGGCAATCGAGCTGAACGATCGAACGGTCCAATTTTCGAATATATATAGATATCGAAAACGAAACGTTATCACACTTTGACCCATTACTGTATGAATAAATTAACCCTTCGGTTTGTATTAAAAAAAAAAAACGTAAAAATGAATATATTATAATAAATTTTTTTTGATCAAAATGCCAAATATTAATATAATCAACAAGTGAAGAAATATAATGATAACAAATGAATGTATCTGTTTCGTGTAATTGAAATAGAATTGTAAAGTTTTATGGGTTATTAATTAGTGAAATTAGACTCAAAGCGTGAGAGATTGCGGGAAGATATTATAAAATAGATTAGATGTGGTTTTACGATTTATTCTGGGAAAAAACTGATAAAGGCTGCTTAAACGATCATTGCAGGTAAAAATTTTTCTGGGAATTTTTCATAGAATTTTTCGAAATTTTTATGTAAATTCCAAATTTTTTCAGAAATGTTTTCCAAATAGTTTTGTAACATTTTTTTAGATAATTTCTTAGATTTTTAAATACAAATTAAAACACTTTTTAGAAGTCTATACCTTTTCTGAAATACTTTAAGATTAGATTTGTCATTCTATAATTCCTGAAATCTTGTAAAATTTAAAAAAGTTCAAAATAGTTTTTCAGAAGTTAAAGTATGAGAAATCTCAGAAATCTCAGAATATTTTAAAATTTACACATATAAAAAATTCTAAAAAAAAAAACAGACATTCTCAATATTTCTAAAAGGTGTTCCAATTAGTTAAAATTTCGAGAAAAATTTTCATCAAAGATATACATATCGGTACCGAAACGCGTAATCGAAGAGATAATATATAAAAATATTGTAAACTGAAAAATGAATAAAATTTTTGCTTATAAAAATCAAGCGAGGGAGCACTGTCGAATGCGCCGAGCTAGCAAAGAGAGAAGGGGCTCTTTAGAATCATTCCGTCAGTCGGTCCGGCTCCCTTGTAAATCTCGTCGAGCAGGCACGTGTTACCGCGGAACACGTGCCTCCCCGACAACGAATCACCCAGCTCTCATAATCCATGCAGCGCTCATTGATCGGCACGCGCTGCTGCTCCGACCTGGAAATCCCGCCAATGAAGTGACCGCGTTAGACGAGATCGCTCGACTGATGTATTATTACAAGTAATAACATATAGAACAATTGATTCCTCTCCGGTTTTACAAGTTTTCGATTGTTTCATGATTTCCAAGATGAGCAATCAAAAGTATTGTGCAAATTAATTTGTTAGAACAAAATAAAAGTTTTGCATTTGCGCAATTTAGAATGTAAGGTGGCATTGTTTATATGTATATTACAATGCAGATCATAGAGTTTCAAGTATTAATTTAATTATTAAATTATTTAACTAACAGTTGAGCAATAATTTCTGAAATAAAAAAATTACGTGTATATATAAGATTAAGATCCGTTTCTAAACTAATACAATAGCTTGAATCAGAAAATTCTAAAATCCAAGACTTTCACTATCATAGATATTTCTCTTGTCTGCACTTCTATACTTTAATCTCTGTATTTTTCTATGTTTTTACTCATTTGTGTTTTTTAGTCTGCACTTTTCTATGTTTTTACTCTCTACTTTTAATTTAGAAAATACATAAAACGTATATATATATTTTCTAAATTATAAGTATAGAAAGAATTCATATACACACAGAGAATATTAAGCCATCTTAAAAATTTCTAAATGTCTAAAAAAATTGTTAGAAAGATGTCTTTAAGACATCTTATGACCTAATTTTGAACAAGCGGTCTCCAAAGTTTTAGATATGCTTGTTGTCGGTAGTTTGCATAGTTTTCCGTATTATTGCTATAAGTATTTATAATGCCATGCTACTTATAAGACTTGATTCTTTCTTAGGTTGTTCAAGGATTAAACTGTACAGCAACCGATCTGAAAAATCAGTAGGGTTTCACCTAGTACTACAGAATATCAGTTGAGGGTTAATCGATTCATCCCTAGTGATCCTTCGGCAGACTCAAACTAAATCGCTTTTCCTCCTCGATCCCTCGATTCGTAAAAGAGGTGCTCGTAAGGATCGACAGCAATAGTGCCGGTAGTAGCGACAGTGTGTTGCATTTGCCTTGAATGAGCGTGTAATCCCCAAGACCATTCAGTAGCACGCGTTTCCGATCGGTCAACTGTCTGGAACATTCTCTGTTCATTGTTACCACAATGGGCAAGCGGCGTTTCCTTGCTAGACTTTTACCAGTTCCTCGCCCATTGTGATGTCGTTGTCACCCCTACGTATTAACGCGTTTATATCTTTCGCCGCTTGTATAGAGTTTGCGTTCCTTAATATGTCTACTATATATACTTAATTTATAAATATAAATATATTCAATTTATTCATGTACAAATATACGTTATCTTTAAAAGTATATATTATAGTAAAATAACATTTTATATGAAAATTAACTGGAACCTTTAAAATAAGGACTCATGGTTTTTATATGACAATTTTTTTATTCATGAATCCCAGCAATTTTGTCCAAAACTTTTACTTTTTAGTTAATAATTTCAGACTTACAACATTTTAAATTCATATTCTGTTCAATTGTTTATATACTGTAAACACAATACTAAAAAAATTTAATTTCTGATTCTCGTAAAAATATAGTTATTATTCTTAACAATGTTGATTTTCCGTATCGTATTTAAAGCTCTTATTCAATCACTCCTGTTATCTCATATTACTACGTTAAAAGCGAGAGAATACAATAGGAAGTAGAAGTATGCACTTAAACTTTTGCTTGTAATAAAAATTTATTTTAAAAAATCATAATAATTACATATAAATATTTTTCCTTCACAATTAGAAAAGAATAGAAATTCTTATTCTATCACTGCTTAAAGATATTCACACAAAATTTAATCATTTTCAAAATTTCGATCACATTCAGAGCAAAGAATTTGACTTGAAGATGAAAAAGACACTTTATTTAATGATGAATATTTTTAGGGAAACTATATTTGAGAAATACGTCTTCCTTGTACATTTTAAATATAATTTAAATGAAAAAAATAAATATTCTCAAGTTTTAACATGATTTACACTAAACTAATTTACTTTTAAATAAAGTAATTATTAAATTTAATAGCAATAGATTAAAAAAAATAATTGTTTTTAATTATATAAAGTCATTACATACTCATTATATGTATACTTACAGGAGCGGAGGGGATATGAAGATTTATGTCTCAACCGTCATTTAGAAATTGGGGATTCGATGTGCATGCTTTAGTTCGTTTGTGCTCTGAACGCGAATGTTCGCTATCCGAACATTTATAAGGCCCCGTTCATTGTAACGCTTGTTGTGGATCCCGCGTGTAACCGGCCCGACCGCTCATTGTCGCGTCCCACTTCTCTACACGCACAAAATTCGCGCGTGCCCGCGGCTTGCTGGTCGCAGACAATGGTGACAATGACCGCTGGGTGGACCATTTAGCTTACAGGCGACCTGAGAATAGTGACCAGCCGGACTGCGGAAAATGGATGTCCTTTCCGCATCTCAAGGTGCGACCTTTTAGGCGTCGAATTGCATTGCTTGCAGACGTTGATCTCTCTGTCAATCGATATATTGATGTTAGACATAGAAATGTTTATGATGGTTGATTTATTAAACCCTCGATTCGTAAATTTTACGTGCGTAATTTTTATAGATGTTTAGAAATTCTAGTTATCTAACTTTAAAGTCATTGTTTTTAAATTGTTCTAATTAGAAATTGAAATTGAAATTTAATTTGGAATATTAGAGTTTATGTGGTAATTTTACTTTTATAAGTACTTTTTTTATTGAATTTTAAAATACTTAAAAAAATTTTTTAAATCTTTTCGTTATCTAACAAATAATCTATTCACTTTACTCAATCTTATTTAAGTTTGGAGTTTTTAAGAATTCAATTCAACATGAATTTATGTTTTTGATTTTCTGTGTCTGTATGCTCGAGGCCGAAAGCGTAAAGAGCGATGTAAATTCAGCAAAAGCTCTTTCAACCAAAAGTACAAGGATTTTAGCCAGAGACAAAACTGAAAAGCACCAGGGGGCTCTCTTGAATTTGACCACCATTTTCAATTTGGAAGCTGCTTTACGGTTTACCGCTTGCAAACCACTTTCGTCTGTAGAAGAGAATAATACTGAAAATAATAGAGAGAATTTCAAATGTCCAAGCATATTTCGAGCGTTCTACTTTGTGGTGGCAAATGCGTATAACAAAAGAATGATCTCGGTATTAATGGAAGCAGACAAATATTTTGAAGTGAATATATGATACGCGCAAAAATGACAACATAGTTTATAAAAAATTATAAATTATATGCAAAAAGTTATAACAACCAGTTTATTTTTTATTTTGTTGTCCAGTATAGAAGCTTAAATAATATATCTCTGGAAATTGGAATGCGAATCTATCGCGAGGTGAACGTTGAATATTAAATAATGATTGTTAAATACATTACCGCTCATTAATTTCAATACACCTCCAGATTCGTTGATTTCTTTGAAAAGGATGAACGTGATACGTGTGTTTTGCACATTTGTAAACAATATGTAATAATAAGTGCAAAACAAGTTTATTTGCCTATATAAATCCCTATATTTATCACAAATGAGGTTTTTTTATTCATTACTTTTCGAAAAATCGACGATTTGAGTAGTGTATTAAAATTAATGAACGATATAGTGTATGTGTTGACGAATCAGTTTCAAAACAGCATTATTGGCATCTGATATCATAATATCGTGACCTTGCGTGCGTATTTTGTTTATTTCCAGAAAGATGTTATCTGGCTGTTTTATTTCTTCAAAACTGTAATTTTCAACAGGATTTTTATATAAATAAATATAATGTGCATGCAAGCGCTGAAAGTGTTTATAACAACAGGTGGACTCATTTCTGTACAAAACACATATATCACATTCATCCTTTACAGAGAACTCAACAAATCTGGGGATGTACTGAAATTAATGAGCGATAGTGTAATAATTATTATTTAATGATTATTATTAAATAATAATTATTTAGTAATGATTTTCTACCCTTTATTTTGTATTGTACTTCCTTAGTTGATGCTATTCAACACATCATTACGCATTTCTACTTGCTGCTATGACGCAGTTTGGATAGAATGTCATTCCTCTCTCGAGAAGACTTTTCACACCAATGATTCGCGTCTTGCAATAGAATTTAAATATACAATTGATATGACAGGATCTCAAGGAGTTATCTAGGAGTGCATCCTATGCACGAGCGCCACGGCGTCGACAGCTCACTTCGTCGACGTGTTTTTCTGCATTCCATAGCGTTGGTCGATTTCCTCTGTAAACACTCTGCTTAATCGCGCCGTAGAATAAGGCGACTGTGAGCAACGATGATGGCGCGGGTCAAGCGGGATCTGCAAGCGCTGTTTTCGCGGATTCCATCATCGGGACACTGTGGCATCGCATCAGGAATTTCTGATCAGAGAGCGACGGTTTCCGTCTACGTTGTAACAAAACCGGTTTCTCTTTATGACGGGATATCTACGGTTTCTTTCTCTCCCTCTTGGTCCGGAGTTCGTCTTTCACACCTTTGCGTTGTTTTTTTTTAGCAAAGGGGTGAAGGATTTAAGCATTACGCTGGAATTGAAAAAAGAATTGCTTTTCTATTATGCATGTTGTCTCTCTGTAAGAAGTATATATGATTTTATAAAAGCTTGAAAAGTTTCTTGTTTGAGAGTCACAAAAAAAGTTGAGATAATGAATGAGTGTAATTAAGAAAAGACGCTATTCTGCAATATTTTTTATATTGATGATGATTATTAAGTTAGAAAAAGGAAATCAGTTGAGGATTTTACTGCTACAACAAGCTAATCAATAATGTAGCTGAATACATGATACTGAAGGAAATCGATGAATGACAGAACTTTCTATTGTCCTAATATTGGTTGGCATTATTATCACTAAGTATCTTGGAATATATCAGATTTTATTTTTTGAACGTATCTTTAGAGTTTATTTTTTGCAAAATGAGTTAGCTCATTATGGTTATAAAATTTTCAATGATAGTACCAATTCTTTTGACTGGGTGTATATCTAGACATTTTCTAAATACATGATTCCATTTTTTTCTGAATCCAAATTAACGTAATGTTAAATAATTCGAAATATGTATGACTATTTATTTCAAAGTGTTATAAAAAATTTTTTTGAAAAATTTAAGAGAAATATTACTAATAGAAAGATACATTCGAGATCTCATTTCACTTTTAAAATATGTGGTTTCTATAATAAACTTTACATATAATCATACAAAAAATTCATTATAAAATGTCGACGAAATTTTATCCCAGAGGAGAAACTTTCATCTAATCAGAAATTTCGCGTTTTTCAGCGGAGGAAAAGAAACATTTTTCCTTTTGTTGAAGGAGAAAAAATATTGTAATATTTCAACATGCACAATTTATGATTACCCTAGAGGTTACGACAATGCGAGGTACAGCGGCGCCGGCTTCTTTCTCCCTTGGTCTTTCTTCTGCCCTTCTCAAGCAAATCCGTTCGTCGGGAGTGAACGTTTCATCACGGCATTCACAGCGCGCGAGACGCAAAAGGGGTGGAACCCACGTATCGCGCAACGAGTGGGGTGGCGTAGGAGTGGCCTCACGTAAGCTAGAGTCCGCCCCCTTGGCGACGTTGCCGCTGATCTCAGTTTCGTCGCCAGGCGGCGCTGCCAAACACTGAGACTGGACTCGACCTTGCCGGTACCCTCACTCCGTATCGCGGCTCCGGCTCGTTGGAACCGTTTGGACTTACCTTGGCGCAGCAGAGTCGTTCCTCGTCTCATGCGCATCAAGCTCCGTTCGTCGTCGCGTTTCTTCACGGAGCACATGGTCCCGGAAGATCACTCTATACTGGACGTTCCTGCGGGAGTAAAGGAACAATTACGAATGGGTGATCCTTCGTCAGTGTGATCAGTGGGGAATTGATTGAGTGCGGGTGCGTGAACGATTAATTTGGTGTTTTTTTTTGTCGTCGCTCGTCGTAGTGCGCCGATATGGAGTATGGACCGCGAAGTACAAATTGGATTGTCGATGATATCGGTACAACAATAATAACGGACTTCAGTGCTAATCTGTGAAGTGACATGGGTGTTACTTGCGTATGATTGTTCGTGGACTGTTGTCGACTTAGTTAAAGAATCGCGAGATGCACCCGTGAGGGCTCCTCCCTCGACTATTCTCGAAGGTGTCACGGAGGGATTCAACCCCCTACATTAGTGTCGTGATATTGGGAGTGTTGCGAGGGGAATATAACGTAAGAGAGGAGAGGACGAGGGTGGACGAGCGTAGTAGAGGTGGAAGGAAGAGAAGACCTGAGTCACAGCGGACGCCATCTCCGCGTTATCGGCAAGCGGACCCCTCGGGACTCCCCCCCGAGTAACATCGGCGTCGCGCACCCTCAGCGGGAACTACCCCGCGACAGCGGCCACACTGATGGGAGTGTATGAGGAGCGCGCCCCTCCTACCACCGGCATGCACTGGGTGAGTGTCATCCCTGTATCCGCGTTGCCCATTGGCCGCTCTGCACCAGCTGGTACACCCCGTCGGGGGAAGCTCCTCGTTCAGATTGCGAATCTGCGATAGTATCTTCGCGAACATTTCTCCTAATCGAATTCAAGATGGTGAATCTCGGACTGCTTACATTTTTACAAGTATTTAGAAATGAACTTTTAAGAATTTGCTCTTTAATTGATAATTTTAATCAATCCCAGTATCAGGTTTTGTGTAACGTCACAGGGTCACTTTTGATAATATTGTAAGAACAGGAGTCATGAAATAAAATTATTTATTTACAATGCTATAAAAAATTAGAAGAATAAACATTTATTTAAATTATTTGCTAACATTTTCGACGTGATAAGGAAGGTCTAATCTAAAAATCAATATTAATTGCACTTTTTGTTAGAGTTCTATAAATAACCGAGTAAGATTGACTGTTTTTTTGCTATGTATCTTTTTATCTTTTTAATATTTTTAAATATACGCGAAACTTTGTAAATTATACATATTGTATATTATACTTTAAATAATAACGTAGTGTTTATTTATGGAAAACATTCATATATTTTTTATATAATTTGTAATTAAAAGTAATATACATATATTGGATATTTTTTATGATTTTATCTAACAATTATAAACAATGGAAGAAAGATTGAGAGAAAAATTGTCACAATAAAAGAACTTTTTATTTTGACTCCAAATACATTTTCTAATCTTCATAAATTGTTTATATCTCTAATTTTCCGAATTAATAACTTTATTTTAAATTTATATTTTTAAACAAGAATATAAATTTATTTTGGGAAAATGTCGGAAAATAAATTTACTTAATTCATCAATTAGTTACAAAATGTCTTTACATAGAACAGAAGCTTAAAATAGATATTATTTAGATAGTTTCTGTATTAGTTGAGCTACGTATACAAATTTATGCTTAGAACTTGTATAAGTAATGGCCACTCACAACCGTTGTAAAAGTGATAAATTTCTCTCTTGTCTTATATTAATAGTTTTCTCTTCCTTCTATAATTCCCGTCAGCTATATTTATAACACAGTCTATGCATATTTTCTATTTTGTCACATAGTAGAATGCGCGTGCGACTGACATGAAATTACTTGTCAAATGACCACTTTTACAAAATGATGTGTTTATATTGAAAGTTTATATAATTTTTTAAATAGCGTCAATGTTTAAAATCTGTTAATGTAGAATATTGTCCAAAAATATGATTAGTCAATGAAATCTGCAGTTTACGTGATAGCTTTGCCAAAACCGAACTGCAGTCTTTGTTCCATGTGAGAATATATGATTTTATACAATTTTAGCTTAAAGAATGTAAATTTTGATGACAATACAGAATTTTTGCAGACATAAAAGTGATCTCTCTGACTTCGTGATTATAGGGTTTCATCATTATTATTATCAATACAGATGACTAAACCTTGGCCTTTTAGAAAAAAGTTTTATGTGGACTTTGACTTCCTCCTAGTTACAATCGTGATTTTCATAGAAAATTGTTGTAAGCATCTTGTGGTTCAATATTTATTCTGAGGGACCGTTTTTTTAAAGCTTGTTTAGCATTGCTGTTATTTAAAACAAGGGCTAGCAGGATTTTCTATTTTTTTCTAATTAGGATTAAATTTATATTCTTCCGATGTTTTATTAATTTTGGAATTTACGCGTTTCAAATTGTATTCAATTTTACTTTAAATGTGTACTCACCGAACAGTTTATTCTATTGTTTACTAGAAACTTTATGAACTTTGTTGTAACTGTTGCTGTGTTGAAGAATCATAAAGAAAATATGACAGAACAGATTCAAATTGAACTTAATTTGCACAGATATGATTCCGAAAAGTATGACGGGCGTTCTCCAAAGCAAACAGCCATAAAATGTCTTGAACTTTATTTCATAAATACTTTGTAATTAAACTATAGAAACTATCTAAACATAAACACTTGACAAAGTTTGTAATATTATTTTAAATGATATGTCATTAATGTTAGGATATACTTCTATATTAATAGATACCTACAAATCTTTTTAATAAGTTATGATTTAAACTAAAGTTTGTTTTTGTCGATTATGTTAATGTGAAATTGTGAAAAATGCAATAAATACAAACGAATCTGTTACTTTGAGAAGATTATAAATCTTTACGACTTTAATTAACTTTTTGAACCACAAAAACGGGTTTACGTTTGATATACTGAATTATTTAATGATTTATCATTAATTGGCACATATCTTCTAGTTGGTAAGTAGAATTTAAAGCATAATTATATCGTAAATTGACATTTGGAAAGATTATCCAAAAGTCATCGTGCGTATCATATTATGTGAATACGCAAATTGACTGATCTTGTCTTCTGCGAAAATTTGATATGATTAATCAACAGTAGATACTTGCTAATTAATATTAATATTATCAAGCTTTTTGACATTAAAGAATAAAATCGTAAATAGAGGAATAAGACTAATCATAAATAATTACGTATTATATTTTTATATTGGAGTGTTCTCAGAAATACTAAATTAAATTCTGTCAAACTACAATCAATAATCTTTTGAAAATTTTTCATAATATTAAAAATATTTCATACTTGATCATTCTGAATACAAAACTATGATTGCTAACAATTAAGTGAGCTAATGTGAAAACTCGACAGACAATAATTATTCTGAAGTAACAAGATTACATGACCATGTGTGATAACATGGTCCACCTTCGAGTAACATTAATTTGTTCTTAATCAACCGGTCGAGGCCGTCGTAAGTAACGAGTACTGCTTGTAAACAAACGTAATTGATTGTCCCTTGTCATCGATTAATTAAACTGACGCGTTAATCACGCGTATACCAATGGAAGAAGCGTAAAATAACATTGCTAAAGGAAATTAAGATTTTTTTCGTATAAATTTCAATATGAGTCATTAATTAATATTAAATAAAAGGAATATCCAAACAAACACATTTATATAAAAAATACTTATATTTCTTCTTGAAAATCTCCACGAATTATTCATTTAAAAAAATTAAGTATTATTAATTATGTGTGTGTGTGTGTGTGTGTGTGTGTGTGTGTGTGTGTGTGTGTGCTTTATATTATAATGTTCCATTGAAATAATTAAATGAAATTTTAAAGTCTACTCAAGGCTGTTTATAATGAAGATTATTACTTGTTGTCAGAAAAATTTACAGCAATATTTTCTGCCTAATTCCATCTTAAGAAAAATTCATTAATATAAAAAATTACGATATAAAGTTCCATATTATATGTTTTAAATTTTTTATAACATCCTTTTTAAAAAAAATTTTCAAAATATAAATAAATTCATATTATAGTATTACGCAAGTAAATCAATAGATTTATTTATATCTATTAAATTTGTATAAACAAAATTATATTAATAAGTAAAACTAATTTAGATTTAAATTAGTTGAATGAATTTATGCATTTTCATTAGTCAAGCCCGAAATATGAAAGTTGCTGGTTTTGTGCTTACATTATACATAAATTATATCTCGATTTAAATATAGTTTTTGTTCAATACATGTAACTTAAGTAGAAATACGATTCTTCTTAAACTTGGTATTTAAGATTTAAGATATCTTTAGATATTTAAGAGATCTTTTTGGTCTTGTATAATAATAAATGTGTTTTTCATGAGGGAGAGAGAAAACTTCAAAGAGAGAGAAAGAGAGAATGAATACGCATATTTTGTACATATATGTCCATTCAACATTTACTAATTTCCGTTTCTTCCGGGAAAGCGCATCGTTTATCAGCGATATCGTTCGATTTGGCGTCGTTTAGTCTCACAGCGCGAACGTCGCGATTTTTCCGAGGACGTCCGCTTGCGACAGTAGGAGAGAAAGTGAGAGGGGACGATCAACGTAGCTTCGATGAGATAAAAGGCCATCTTGCTGCGAACGTGTCTGACTACGATAGCGCGCGCGTTTGTGACAAGTGTAATTTATTATACGCGTCGAGATTATATCCATCACCCTTTCTTACCCCTCCTATCCTCTCTGCGAGCCACAACCGTCGTGGTAGTTGTCGTCGTCGCGGCCAAACACTCGACGTTTAACTTTGCACTCGAAACCCCAACCTGGTCGGCTTCATGCTGCACTTGTTATTGACGTTATCATTTATTTCAGAAATGGATATACTAAGTGTCGCAGAGAGAAATGTTTCATTTGACGACGCACTCAACGAATGTCAACAATTCTTTACGTTATCATCGACGCATTTCTCATCTGACAGACTCATTTTTTTCATTCCCAATATTATGTAATTTCGTGATATTCTTTTAGTTTATAAAGAGTTGTTCTTCACTTTTAAAGCAGGTGATTATTCAAATTGCATAAACGAACCATTATCATCTTCAAAGAATTATATTTATGGATTTAACCTTCTTTTCTCTTGATTTGTCTATAAAAATAACTGTTTCTATACGCGAGCTTATTTTAACTCAAAACATCTGGAAATGCTATTTTCGGAAGAAATTACTTTTAAATTCAATTTAAAAAAATGTGATATGATAAAATAATTTTATTAAAGGGTTCATTTCCAGCGACAAAAAATCTAAGAGGGATCTAAAAGATCACTTCTTTTCATGCAGATGTAAAATCCGTGTCGGGCAGTTTATTAATAACATTAGTCCAAATCTTGCGCATTCCACTTTTATGACGTTTATGTAGTTTATTTAATTTCCGACGGAATAGAATTTCTCTGTCTGATGCGATTTCGATGGAAATCAATTTCGATAATGTGAGGAGAGACGAAAAGCATGATGGTGTGATGATGCCATTGCAATGCTACGAAGAAAATATATAAGTTATTTGGCATTGATTACTAATATGGCAGAAAATATAAAAAAACAGAAAAAAATATTTTCATTTTAATAAATGATTTAAAATCCAAAAGCGATAATATTGAAGTTGTTTGATGTCGTTGTTTGATATTAAAAATTAACGATCGGTTGAGTTTCAAGGAATACATAATTTTATTTTTTAATAAATCAATTTGCTCAAATTGCATCTTAAAAAAGATTTAATTTAATTTGAAGCCATGGCATCAGGAAATTTTTACTGTTCTAAAGATTAAAAACTTTTTGCGGCTATGAAAGACTTAATATGATTATTGCGCGGTTCTTTCTTGTCGATTGTCATGTCACGCATTTAATTTACCTCGACCAAAGAGAAGCCAAATTTCGAGGCCATGATGTTCGCGTGTCGAAATCATTTAGCATGCAAGCGCGCATTGAATGGCGTCGATGAACCGCACGCAAATCTGCTGTTAGTAACGAAGACACTTAAATAAACTCAAATTTATTAAATGTATATATGGATATAACATTGTGCAACAATAAGGGATTCTAGATATCGCTCTGAGGTGCGATTCTTCCTTTTTTTGGTTATCTTATGATTAGGTTTATCTCGCTGCACAGAGAGAATTTTCTCTTAGAATTTAATCTAAAATGGTAATGAAACAACATTGTATTTCGAAGAATTTTATGTAATTCTCTCTTATTTAATAATAAAACTACAAAATATAAAATAAGTTTGATTAACTTTATTGAAGTGCATGGTAAACATTTTTTAAATATTGTATTGCACCATAATTACCATATTTTCAGAGAAATGTTAAATTCTAAGAGAAAATTTTCTTCGTGTGATGGTAACATAAAAATTGTATTTTTTAAATTACAATTAATCACTAATTATTAATTGATAGTTTTGTAAGCGAGTAACTTTTAAATTACAAAATTATTAGTTTAGTGAATCTATCCAGAAAAACACAATTTTTACATTATCATTAAGTTAAGTGAGGTTAAATCTAAATCATAAGTTAACGACGTAATGAAAAACTAGGCCTCAGTGTGACTTTAGGTTTCTTTTACTTTGTTGTACTAGAAAATTTTTATTAATATGAAGATACATACATTTGTTTGTTACTGATATATTTCTTAGGTTCAATTTTTCATTATCTGGTTAACTTGTTAAACTTAACCTGATGTTTTACATCCAATAGCCATCAGCCATGACATCATCATAGATGAAGTCCATTGGATAAAACATAAAGTTGAACCTAACTTCAAGAAAATAAAAAATCGGGCCTTAACGTCTGATGTTTTAAGTAAAGCAATTGTTATAATATGTATACATTTATTTTCATGCAGTATTTTTTACAATTGCCAATTGAATTATAAGTACGTGACAAAATGAGAGTGGCACCAGTTAAGAACTAGAGGATAATTCCAAACTCACATTTTTCTCTTTACCGCAAGCATTTTTTTGTGATATCTTGATCTAGCAGAAATACTATTTTCTATGTTTTATAGGATTGTATTCATTGAAAACAAATTTTGAATATTATCATTACCAAAGCCTGGAGATGTTATTATTTTGTTTAACTCCCGTTTAATTTTCGTTCAACTTGCTAGCAAAGTAAAGCTCCGAAAAGCTTGCGCTCGCGCGCGCGTCTGGTACCGTTAAACATAATAATTGAATTGATATAAGCATCCCTAGCTGTCGGGCGATTCTCGCGGAATGCGAGAAGCAGGATGATGCCCATTCGAAGGGGGACCGCTAATCTCTTGAGGTCAGGTCGCGATTCTTGGCCTCCCTGGCATGCGACACCCGCCGCTCCTCCAGCGTGTTAACAGAACTTCATTTATCAGGGCAATCAGGAGTGGAGGGAGAGGGAGGAAAGAGAGGAAGAGGAACGAGTTTAAATCTCGCGAGACTGGTCAACTGACTATTTTTCAGACCTCATGTTTTGGCCGCTGTGAGCTTTGAAAATATAGCCGTGATTTATGTATCCATCGCTCTCGTTCGTGATTTATGCAGCGCTCGCAGCCATTTTTACTGTCTGCGAATGAGGATGAGGAGCAAACAAAGAGCAATGACAGTTCGATATAGATTAAACAGATGCATAATTGAAAATTATTGCATAAATTGCATATTTGCTCTCACGAGAATTTCGATTCGTTGTTGTTATATTGAAAGTTCACATATAAAATTATATATGTGGACTATAACATGTATATACTATAACATAATCGGAATTCTACACCAAAGGAGCAATAATAACTCAATCCCTTGAGTTAAAAAAATAACATTTTGTTATTTTTAACTTCCTTTCCTTGTATCAAAATGTAAATTAATCCGTCTTTATAGCTATTTTTAAAGTAAACATTCTGGACTTAATAAATAATGAACTAAATTTGACTTAAATTTGATATATTTACTTGAGTTATAAATTGTTTAATTTCATTGTATTAGTTGACTTATTGTAGGAACAGTGGCAACTTAGAAATGATTAAAAATAACTTAAATTGGGTATAATTTGACATTATGAATTTAACAATAGGTATACATGAGTTTTTAACGACGAATTTCCGATTATTGCACATATAGAAGGAAATTGGAAAACGCACTCTCAACGATAAGTTACTTGAACGTGAAGTTAATTTATGAGCCGTCTGATAAATGTGCAATCTATTCATACGTCGGAGCTATTAATTGATTCTCAGTTCAGAATATTTCGCGAATAAAATTAGCAATGCATAAAATTATACTTGCGCGTTATATCATTGATACTCTTCAGAACGATCTAATAATACGCTAAAAAGTGGAGCACGATGTGGTGCGAATTAACGATCCGACTAATTTGCGACGTACATACGTCATCATTCTAGAAGGACAACGTTTCTCGCTTAATTTACTTAAGAAATAGCATCAAAGGAGGATCATCTGCGAGTATACAGCCCATGTATTCGCCGAAATCCAGGATGAATTGGACTCCTACAACGGCACATTAAGTGGCGCCGAAATTATTTTATCTATCATGTACCTGGCACAATTCTAATTAATCATTGCTTATAAATAAATTCATGCGTATCGGAAACATTTCAGTAAATTAACGGATAGTGACATAAGAGTTTGGAGAGACGCTAGAAATGAATGATAAGTGTCGAAAGTTTTATCACATATTATATAAGAGTTGTTATTTGAGCATGAAATTCGGACGTCGTGAAATTTGTCATTTGCACGCTGAAAGTCTAAGCATAAGTGTAAGAATCGATCAATCACAATTGAATATTCTTCTCGAATTCGTCTGTGATAGGTGAATTTTTATCACTACAATCACTTACGACTAAGTTTAAGCGATTGTAGAATAGGCTTAGGTAACTTTTAGAACAGGTAGCTTTTTCCCTTGATTTCTGATACCTTTGATCGAGAGAGTAATTTTGTGACACCCTGTATATGAAATACGGTAGCACACCATCCAATTCCCGCGAACTCTCTTTAGTTCGGCCGATTGGTAGCCCACAACGGCAAAGCGGAGAAGTGCAGATAGTCGGGCAGTTTATCGGCTCTCCGCGGTGTTAAGCGTCGCCCACGCATTTTAAGAGAAAGAGAGAAAGAAAGAGAGAAAACCGCGGTCGGCGCGATGGACGAGGCTATTTATTGTTATCGCTATCGTTGCCGAGCAAGGGAAGCTGATACGCGCGTCACCAGCACACGTGCCACTCTGCGCGTGAATGAGACTACCGAACAGCAAAACGTAACACACACTTCAATTTTAACGCTTTCCTCGAGAATTCTTACCGGCTTTTTTGCTAGAAAATCTAGCGAAAAAAATTTCGCTTAGCGAAGAAAATTTTCTTCTTGCATCTTGAAGAAGACCTTTTATGTTATAAAAGAGAAAACAAACATCTCTTCTCTCCGTCGGAGATAACAGGACGCAACAGAACAATCAGACGTTTATTTGATCACGAATACGAAAAATAGACTGTTATTCGTGATCTTATAATAATATAATATATTGTATTAAATGTATTTCTCGAGGTTTATGAGATGATCCTTATTGATATTAATAATATGAAATTAATTGTTAATCTAATAATTTTATATATTTCTAGCTTTGGGTATTAACACTAAAAATACCAAACCATCATTACTGATCGTTTCTATTTTTAATGTTTTATTTTTTGTGCAAATGATAGAATTCTGAAATTCTTTGACTTTTCAGTAATTGTATAGCCTTTGATGAAAATTTGATTCTTCATCACACATTCATTCATAACAATTTATTCATTTGATCCTTTTAGTGAATAAGAAATCTTGGTCCTTTTAACGTTAACAGTGTAGTATTGAACTTCAATACTAGAAGGTAAAATTTCTTACTAATCGAAAGAATCAACGAATAAACGTTTCAAAACTGAACAGTAATTGGCGCGTGGTTTAAAAGCATAAAAGGAGCGCTATAAAGAATTCCCAAAGATTATCATTATAGATGAAATTGACAATTCAAAACAATTCCCTTTTGCGTTTTATATATATATATATATATATATATATATATATATATATATGTATGTGTGTGTAATAATTGTTATTTACTTATTAAAGCGTAACATAAGTTTATGTTAAACAACGTTCGAGAATTCCGAAATTTTGTGTCGTATCTTTTTAGGGGTATTTCTATATAAGGAAAAAAATAGAAGAGTCTTCATTTATTGTCAAAAAAGTAAAATTTTCAAAAGCTATGTTTTTTTTTCAATCACTGATACAAAAAGTTGGATCTGTCATATACTATAATCAAGTTTCGAGTTAAAGACGAAGAACTCTGACGACGTCAGCGACATTGCTGCGCCATTGATATCGAGGACGAGCCATCCCGATAATTTTTTACCCGTCGCCGTCGTTGTCGATGCTGAAAGAAATTTCGCTGACTCAGCCGCAGCCGTTCCGGGCTTCTTCTTCGGGCTTTGAGCACTGAAAAAGAGAGCCGAGTTACAATTTACTGCGATAACGCTGTATCTCGGTAGGTCGTGACGTAAGGTTATCGTGCATGCTTTTCCGTAGTCGGAACGCGTTCAGTCTCGCGTTTTCAAACAAATTACCGTCTGTGACTGGCGCGACGGTTCCATTTTTCAAGTCCCGTCGCTGCGCAATGTTTGTTAACGCTCTTCGCCGACCGTTGTTGACCAGCAGATCTATTCTGTAACTCTTAACGCAAATTTCGTTGTCATTATAACGTTGCTGCGCTCTTTCATCATGGTAAAAAAGCAGTGCAATGGCGTTATAATGACAACGAAATTTGCGTTAAGAGTTAGAGAATAGATCTGCAGGTATCCCAGAATCACTGGATGACTCGAAAAACAACGATAGAACTTCCACAAAATTATATAACTTACATTTGCATCATTGAAAGGCACTTAAAATTCGAAATGTCAAAATTAAAAAATAAACGTTTAACCTTTAATAAAAAATATAATTATCTCACATGTATTTCTGCACTTTATTTTTCTGCTTTTTATATAAAGTTAACAATATTTGAAATGTAAAAGCTATAATACAAAGAACTTAAGGAGTAAGTAAATGAATGTTTTAGATTTGTTATTGCTTATTGCTTTACCTTTGTAATTGACCTATTCATTTTGCTTACGCCTCCATTTTGCTTATTTTCACATGAAAGTATAGTAAGTAGTATGCCGTAAGAAATCGACTAATCACAATCGAATGTGAGAAGAATAATCGACTTTGATTGGTCAATTTCTTACAGTTTATAGTTTACTACACAATATTACCCATTGTAGACGGCCCGTAAATCTCTCACGTGAAAAATAAGAATGTAACAAAAGATCAGTAATTTTGTTTGAGGAGAATTGAATTGAATTACGTGAAAACATTTTTTTACATCCAACTTTCAAAATATGTTGAAGTAGCATCGTTTTATCATTTGCGTCGGGTATACAGTACTTTATTCTTCACTTTTGTCACTATGAATCCTCAGCAACAATAAAACGGGTGTTCTCAACGTTCTTTCAATTATCGCATCGCCGTCGCGAAGTGGCACTCGCGCGGGTCTTGTGAGTATACATAATGAAATGAAAAAAAAAAAAAAAAATACAAACAGATTCGATCAGGTATACGAAACAGTAGGACGCGGTTTCTACCAGCAGCCGGAGCGACATTTCTGACGGCATTCTACTCGTTTCCGTGCCGGCATCTCGTGACCGCGGATTCCGCGCGCGCACGTATTATTTACTCCGCGGTTTCGCGAAAATAAGGCGAGTAGAAAAAGGAGAGGATTAAAAAAAAGGGGGGGAAAAGAAAAGGAGAGGGAAGGTGGACGTCTTGCTCTTGTGCAAGCTTTGCCGCCGGGTGAAAGTCTGTTTGCAGTCTACGAGAACACGTTGCCGGACCGCTCTCGAGATGGATAAGGATCTCGAGAGGATCGATCGCGCTCGACCGCCGGCTCTCGTGAGAAATTTATTGGCCGATCACGTCGGCCCTGCCTTTTCCCGTAATATTGTCCCATGCGGGAGACGCGGAACCTCTCAGACGAATCGCGGGATCGGTACTATTTCGATTAAATCAGATCTTTCAAAATTGTTTCCAGTAAACAATTTGAACAAAAAATCGAAATTTAAGATAGACACTTCAAAAGTTTGAAAGACATTTTTGCGAGAACTGTTCTATAAAAGACGTCTAAAAGATATTTTATAAGATCATCTCTAAGTCCCATTTTCACTATATGATGGTTACCTAAAGATTACCACGAAATTCATGAATGAATATCATTGATGACCTTTAATTCTTAGATAACCACATATTAGGAAAACGGATGTCTCATGTTCTGATTTTGGACTTCGTTCGGATTATTTGGATTACTTCCTCCAGTTACGAGTGACGTTTGCAAACATCGCATGCAAAGGTGACGCGTTATCTTTTTTCGTTATCTTTTTTCTATTTTCGTTACCTTTTCCGTCACACGGTAGCATCGTGAAAATTGGGGATGAGTCACGCCCGCAGTTGAATTTGTTTCCATGCGGAACGGACTGAATCGATATTTCCGCAAAATTACAAATGATATCGATTTGCAAATAATTCGTGGCGCGGCTTAATGAGCCTGTTACCGCACACGACGATCGAAAGCGGTGAGACACTCGGAGGACCGGTCATTCCTGCAATGCCTTCGCCGAGTCGATCCGCATTACGTAAGGATCAACAGCGTGCACGTAAAGATTACGTCGCGCTGCGAAAGCTTGCTGAAATAAAGTCAACGGTTAAATAAAGCCGCGTCGGAATTAGCGATTCTGATCACGTCTCGTGCGGTGGTTAACGCGATACAATCGTCTTACGTGAACTTTTGCTTCCCGTTATACTGCACAGAGCCTTTAATATTTATTAATTAAATCTCTGCGAGATCAGAATTGACCCTACTTAATCTAAAAATAAAAAGATTTTTGAGAAATTAGTCTCTTAGCGAGATAGAAAATTTTATTATTCGATTCTATTCGATCTACAATAATAAGGAAGATCATTGGAAAATTCTAAAATCATCATGAAACTTCTAGAAAGGTGTGTGTGTGTGTGTGTGTGTGTGTGTGTGTGTGTGTGTGTGTGTGTGTGTGTGTGTGTGTACAAGGTGAACCAGAGTCGTTGAACCAAATTTTTACTTTATTAAAGAAAATTATCGACTCCGTACTCAATTGAATTATAACGTGTGCAGTCAATTATTTTTTTCATAGTAATAGGATAGAAATTTGAATACCTTAGAATAATTCCAGAGAGAATTCCAATGTATGACGTTTAAAAAAATTACTTAAATTCGATTGGAGACAATGATAAAAGTTGTGGACTTTGGTCCTATGCTGTTCTATATTCAAATCCTTTGTAATACCAATAGGTCTTTTTAGAGTGCACAATAGAAAAACTTAACCTATGTATCCATAAATATTATTGTCGAGAATCTTAAAGAGTTTGTCAAAATACACAGTGATGTGTTCTTGTCGTCTACTAGTAGATAAAATTAACGCAGCATTCAAAATTTTTTGTATATAGTCAAAAATTCTTCCCAATTGTAACATCCGCAAGAGCAACAATAGTCAAAGAGAGGCAAAATCAGAGTTATAATCAAATATTTATAAAGAATTTATAAAGAAGAAGAAGAAGAAGAAGAGAGAGAGAGAGAGAGAGAGAGAGAGAGAGAGAGAGAGTTTGCAATTTATATCTACGCAATCAGACGGGCATGTTGCGAACACTTGAAACACACAGTGGCTGCCATCGGATTGGCCGCCTTCGTGCCTTATAGGGTCTCGCACATGCGCGCGGGCGCTCTATGTATCTTGCGACATCCATCAGACGACCGACTACCATCGCTGGTGTGCTACTCTTTCTTTCCGCGCGTTTCTTCCCTCTGGTGACAGCGGCGGTTGCAACCCGTCGTCACTTCACCTCCATTCCATTCGCGAGTTCAGTCCGATCGGTCCTGCTTGTTCTCTCCGTGTCCTCTCTTTGTCCTTTATATCCTTTTACCTCACTCAGTTTCCTCTTCTTCTTTGGTCTTGTTGGTCCCTTTAATTCGTTGATCCTTTTCGTCTTTCTGTCTTAATATTTTTACTCTGTTAATTGCCTTATTTTTATGATGTCTTAATTCTTCCGTTAAATTCTTATAAGTCCTCTTTTCTTTTGTTCTTACTTGCTATTTATTATTTTTCTTTTCTTGACTTCTGTTCTTTTATTTTCATTCGTGTATTTTGACATTTTTTGTTTTTCTCAATCTTTTTATATTATTGATAATTTTTTTATCTTACGATTTTCTATTAATTATAATTTTCTTTAATAGCTATTTTCTGAATTATACATTTCGATCGCTCAAAGTCATGCTTAATAAGTAATAATAAGAAAGTAATAATACTATTTTTATTTACAAATTCCTGATAAGGAATACTATATGTGAGAGGGACTTTTTATTGTTTCTTAATTTCAAGAAAAATGACAAGTCACAATTAATATGGATTTTTTTCCGAATATAACATAAGAAATGTCTCATACTCATATTACCGGCTTCACCTCTTGCATGACAAAACACACACATGGATACCGTCGATTCGATGCGCTAACTAAAGTGTCGATACATCGATTTGTTCCAGCAGCCGCCCAGCTCGCAGGAGCGTGGCAGCGGCTTGGCTGTGGGGCGCCAGGGGGGACCCGGTAGCACGGGGGGGCCCGGTGCGGTGGATCAGGCGAGGGATTTGAGTCCCTGCCTTCCTGCGTCGATGGGCGATGCTGCACGACCTACTACTCTACCGTGCAGTCCTCCTGCTGCCCATCATCACGGGTCCCATCATACGCCCCTGCATCAGACCCACTGTGGCACCAATAACAACTGTTACGACGGCTCGACTACCCCTTATGAGTCGAGGGATTACGATTCACCCGGAGGTACGATTATCTTATAACTATCGAAGGTCAGGCGAAGGATGTCAGAAACCATTAAGATGGTTGGGTTCGAGAATTGATCAATAGAATTAACCATATTTTGAAATATGTTTTATTCTTTGAAACTTTCAACTTAATCTTTAGAGTAATCTTTTGAATCTTTTGAATCGTAGAGATATCTGAATTAGTTAATTTATTGAGTGCTTTGTAGTATAAGGTATTAATAACGTTAACGATGAATGGAAGTATGAATTATTGATAAATCCTTCTGTTGTATTTCTCAGCAGGCGGGCAAGAATACAGGGGCAGTGGTGGAAACTTCGAGAATGCCAATGATCTAAGCATGCCATCGCAAACAGCGCATCACCATCATCATCACCACCATCATCATCATCATCATCCCCATCTGCATCCGCAGGCTCAGGACCAACAAACCACGACAGACCACTTGCATGCCATCCCGAAGCTGGAACCGCCGCCTACGCCGCCCTCGCAATCCGAAGATGTCCCGGGGAATGTAGTTTGCGCGGGATGCGGTCTCAAAATATCAGATAGGTTCTACCTCCAGGCAGTCGACAAGAGGTGGCACGCTGCGTGCCTCCAGTGCTCGCACTGTCGTCAGGGTCTCGATGGGGAGGTCACCTGCTTTAGCAGAGACGGCAATATCTACTGCAAAAAGGACTATTATCGGTGAGCGAACGCTTGGATTTGCATTAACAATCTAGACATTCTAGACATTCTAGAAGTAAGCCTACTTTAGCGTAATTATAGTTTTTTTAACTATGATGACAAAAAAGGAAGAAAATTTTAATAATGCCGATGTTGTGGGCGAGATTGGCGCAAAGCGGTTTGATATTAAAATAAAAATGCGATGCAAAAAGAGACATGTGAATCAGTGATTCAAATACTAGAAGAAAATACGAAGTTGCTATTTAACGTGCTCGCAATTGCACTTCAGGCTCAAAGAAGACCTCTTAACTTAAGGATCGCTGAATACCTTCGCGCAAGAGAGGCTCGACACTTGAGAAGAGAATCTTGATTTCTCCAACGTGGACGATCTTATTGATGTCCGCGATTGCTGAGCGATTTCGTCCTATTTTCGATGAGACGAGACCGCGACTTGTTACGAAGTCGCCGAGAATAGCCTGCACCGCTCACGCGAGCAAGTCAAGCGCGAAGTAATTTCTACCGATTTCCAGGGCCGATTTGAAGAACGCGTTGAAAAAGAGTCGCATCGCCTGTTACGTAACTGCCGTTTCTCCGCGAGCGTGCATCTGTGATTTCGGTCGTTATGAATGCTTGTAACTATCTACAAATTGCATTGACAGAGCCGCATTACGGAGGATAATGTGAAGCGCAATTTTTGAGCGAGCTCTTCGTCGAGACTGTTTGGCTCTGAGAAATACGCAGTTCTCGGTATATTCTCGAAATTTTGAAATCTCCTGGGAATTTTCGTAAAAATGTTCTTACGAGGAATACTGTAAATGTAGATGACTTAGGACAGTGCAAATAATTTGGGATAGCATGTATTTTTTGTTAAATTCAATTATGGAATCCATCCATGAGTCTCTAAAGGATAACTTTCACACTTATTTTTAGAGACTCATAGATGAATTTCATGATTGAATTTAACAAATACATGTTGTCCCAAGTTATTTATACTGTCCCAAATCACCTACATTTGTGGTACAATTAAGATACAAATTTAATCTATAAATCATATACTTGCGACAGCAGCGGAAAAAATTTTGAAAATTTTTAAAAATATTACATATTTGTATAAAAACGACGTTGATAAATGGATTTGTCATATCACTTTTTTCATTTGTCATAACACGAGCGCGTGAAATGTTAGCTCTATGATTCGTGAACTTTATTAATTAATAATTTAAAATCTGTTGTAATCTCGATATTTTTTATGTTAAAACTATTTGCTTAGAATATTAAAAAAAATCTGCTCTCAAAGGGACACCTGGTGATTTTGGGATTTGTGCACGCAACTTTTTTAGGAAAGAAAATAGATGATTGGCTAAATCACGAAACTCTACACGGAAAAAAAATGTTTGGTTGAACTAATTGGAATTCTGGTGGAAAATGAACGATTTAGAATTCTGGTTAGATCTACAAGATTTCTGGTTAAATCTACTGAATGTTGATTATTTCAATTAGAATTAATAGATTTAATCAGAAATCTTGTAGATCTAACTAGAATTCTAGATTGTTCAGTTTCCACCAGAATTCCAATTAATTCAACCAAACATTTTTTTTCTGGGGAGCTTACATTTATAAAAGTAGAGCCACTTGAAAGTAACTTTTGTATTTGTCGTATAGGAGTTTAATGAATAAATTCTGGTAAAATCATTTTTGTAATATATCGATGGCCACTTGCGACGCGTTGTTATGCAGGGCCGTAGCGGAGAGCCTGATGTCGTGTCGGTATCCCAGTCGGGCCTCACACGGTGTCGATTTGCGCGTTGTCGCTTCGTAGGTACGGGGGCCGACCCATACGTACCGTGATTCACGAACTAATGGTCACGACTCAACCATTTACCTCCGGTGGAGCGTCGATTGTTGATAAGTAAATCACTGCCGATCTACATTTCGCGAACGGCGGACGTACAACACGTGCATCAGCCTCACCCGCTTTCGAATGACCTCTGGAGCCACGTCAATTACCAGCAATTCATCAATAGTCAAGTTTTCAAATCGCTTGATGAAACTTCGAATGATCTAACATAGTGTAGGAAGTAAGCTGATGTCATTTTGGTGTCAAAATGACATCTTTGACAACATTTGTCCTCAGAAGTCACTGGTTTTCGTGATAATTGCAAAAAGAAGGAATAATTAAGCTAACATTATTCGATGGATTAATTTGAGACTCGATATTAATTAATCACTCTAGAAATATTGAAAATTGTTGATTCTTTGCTATTTACGAGTTACATCAAATGTCTCTTCGCGTTACATGGATTTAATCTCGGCGCGTCCGCCATTGCGGCGTCGTCACGCCACAAACTCATCAATTACGTGGCTTCATCGGTGTCTCCTTAATGTCTTATCGTCTTAAAATCGTCGTGGGCGAACATAACTCGCCCGTTGGTTCTGTCGCAATTTCGGGAACTGCCTCTCCATGTCCTCCCTTTCTCGCGCTGTGCCACCAAAATCGCATTAGCCGATCTTAGGAGGGTGCACCCGAGATCCCGGGATAAGCAGCTGGTTCCGTCGGACGCGTGCTCCGACTTCCGAGCGCGGGTAAAATAAAAAGAAAGACGAGAAGTCACATGTATGCGCGCAGTTCGGGGAACTAAATTAGCCACCGCTCGTCACTTATGGTGATTCGGTTCGTTAGGTACCTGATGTGATCTTAATAGCATAATAGTATAAATAAATATATAATAAGATTTACTTTACGCGTAGAGATTCTATAGAGATTTTCCGGGGACTTTGTGCGATGTTCTTGCTGCACAATTCTTTTTGATTTCGTGGCAATCATAAAGGCTACGATTATAGGCTTATTATTTTGCTTTTCCAAGCCAGGTACACAGCGTCTTTTCGTTGCGTCTTTTCGCGGCACTCGAGACGCTCTCCATTTACTGCTTGAAACTTAAGACTAGTACAGACGTTTACATAAAGCTGGTTCTATACATTAGTCGCAAGTCAATCTCAAACTTGTTGCCAAACATAGGCATAGTCGAGTCTTATATTTAAGATTATCTTGAGGTGTTATGAACCAGTCAGACTCTGATATTCATAGTCGTTTCTTACTTCAAGATCGTTTTAAGTAATGTCTTAAGACGCTATGCGACCTTCTGATTGATTCATGACATCTCAAGACAGAACTTAAAATGATCTTGAATATAAGAACCGATTATGAATACCGGCCTCTGGCTGTATCAGAGTCTTAAGATGGTCTTAAAATAAGAACGAACTATAAATTCCGGCCACAGAGATCTTATAACAGAAGACACCCTATCTATTCAAGATGACAAATTTTTGATTGGCTTATCGTTTTTGTCAACTTCAGTAAGTTAGTATAAGTAAGATAGTAAAAGTTAGAATAAGATAGCACATATATAAAAAGAGACAATACATATACCCTTCTTTCTTATTCTTGTTTTGTGACAAAATTGCTTGCAGCCAAATTCTGTTATAGGGTTTCTAGTCAAATGAAGAGTCAATTGATTTAAAATTGATGCTTTAGATTGTCACAGCAAGCTTGCGATTAACGTGCAACTAATATAGAACTAACTCATTGCACTAGGAAAATAAATCAAAGTCTCTCCTTTCTATGAAATAAAGAACACTGATTAGTTGATTTCCTTATGTTTTGTACATTATGCGTTATGCAAAGATCTGTGCTCTGATCTTTAAACTTTTTGTTATCGCGAATTCGTATGTTTCTTGTTTGGGAAACATAACATCCTGGGAAGGAGGTGTGCACGCGTCGGATTGCATTCACACGTCGCGCATTCGTGCACGCGAGTTCCGTTGACGAGCGTGCAAGTGCTGCGCGGCATCTTATGTACCCGGCATCGAGGATGAAATAGCACAGACATCCCGTCACGACACGATTTTAGCCCAAAGTCTTATCTCATTGCTTCGCATGCGCGTTTGTGGCGACCGACTGTTATTAGCCGGGAACGTCGCGCGTCCATGCGACTAGCTCGACTTTGCCATAACATCCATTTGAATGTTTGTTCTCCACAAGAATCAGTGAATATCTGTTTGATGGATTATTCACTTTCCTAAGAATGTCCCTTAAAGCACCGTTTCCAGTAAAACAATTCAATTGTCAATAGGATACTAAATAATCTAAAAATATCTCAGAGAGATTTGAACAATTATGGACATTTCAAGAATCTTTTTTTATAATATTTTTTATATTTTAATTAAAAAAATTTTGTTTAATTCATTACCTGATCACTACTGAATTTTTTCTGCAAAACTTAATAACATATTTTATTGTATATTGTCACTCTGATATTTCATTACGCATTCGTGCGATGAAATCGATTTTACCACAATATCTATACAAATGCTTGTTTTGCAGGATTATCCGTTTGATGAACTATTCACATTTTCACAGAATATCCCCGATTGTTAAATTTGTAATGTCAAGTGGTATCCAATTTGAGTCATTTTTAATGATTTCTATAGGTCGCTTTCTCATTCAATATGTCATTAATTCAAATAATGAAGTTAAATAATTTAACTCAAGAAAATTAAGTTTGATTCAAATCTAATTTATTTATATTTATTAATTGTAAGTGCATATGTTAAAATGAACAATATTTATTTTAAAACTAAGCAGTTCACATACAGAAATAGGTTAGATTAGATACTGTTATTTTTTAACTACATGTTGTTTATTTAAAAATAATACATTTTTATATGAAAAGTAAAGATGATAAAATATTATCTAATTCAAGGAATTGGTTCAAAGTATCGCACTAATTATATGAAAAATTGAATCCAAATGAATGAGTTATAGTCTTCACATTCATAATTTTTGAGCTACAATATGTCAGGTGTACTATGAGCACAAATTTTACATCTTTTTTTTCACATTATAAACTACATCATATGCGAAAAATTAACTTATTTCACGGGACCCAATTTATCATACAATTATTATATCTCGTTATAATTGTATGGAAAATTGGATCCTTGTAAAGTAAGTCAGTTTTCACATATAATGCTTATATTAATGTGATAAACAAAAGATGTAAATACAAGGTTCAATAATAGATAGTTATCGAGCTACGGTATATCAAAGATAATTTGCATGTGAACAAGTTTTATACTAGAGATGAGCTAAATAGTTAATTTTTAATAAGAGTTATGTGGTCATTTATTGTTATTATTATTATTATTATTATTATTATTATTATTATTTTTTATAAATATATTATTAATATTTATAATATTTATATAAAATATTTTTAATATAGACAGAATTTTTTAATTAATTTTAATTTCAATATTTAATTAACTTTATCAATAATGAAATTGGAAAAAATGTAGAGACAAAGATAGAATGATAAATAACGCTAATAGACACCTCTTTGAACGTGAAGGCATATAGCTTTTTTAAAGGCTGCCTATTTATTATATAACAAATTTTCTAAAAACGTTTTCATTTTCTAACGAAGTTTCAAGTTTTCAGAAATCCTCAATTTTACAGCCAATCAACTCTTTCAAAAGATCTGTCATACACAGTGATAGCAATGATATGACTTGTACATAGGACGCAGCAAGGAAATTGCCTTAGTCAATGTTAAAATTT
Organism: Acromyrmex echinatior; assembly: GCF_000204515.1. The sequence continues at coordinate 1,221,375 of NW_011627509.1, read as the reverse complement.
TTACTACCGTAAAGACTTTCTTTTTCTTTAATATATTTGAAATCTTTCATTTTAAGAATTTATTGCCTACTTACGCTGCTGGATTTTTTGTGTGGAAAATTTGGTAATTTGCTTTAAGTACATTGTTATTCTGATATTTCAGATTATAACAGTTATCTTACTATAGAATTCTCGGAAATTTATTTCGAAATCTTTATAAAATCCTAAAAGGATAAGTGACGCTAAAATTTCGCACAGTCTTCAAACAGATGGCTATTACAATTCACTGTTTCTCCAATCGCCTCAAGGCGATCGCAAGGCCAAGGATGACCCTGCGTGTCGACGGCTCTTAAAGCCTTAACGAGTCACTTTCTGAGAGAAGAATACGAATATCGCCGCTTTACATGTCGAAAGTACCTCGTCACCTTGCGTGTTACTTCGGCCCGCCCGGGTGGCTTTGTCGTAAAAATTGCTTGCCCGTAAAGAGATCGTTGCACGTCGAGGAAGTAAGAGCTTCCTGGACTGTTCGTTCCTTTCTTCCTCCCCTTCCTCCACCGTTCCACCTTCTTTTTTTTCTCTTACCATACATTTTTCTCGAGCGCGCCTTCGTCGTGCTTCGATCCGCGACGCTCGGCGAGTTCTACATTTGCAGCTGTTAATCGAGGCGTGAATGGAAGAACACAAAATTGCAAAAATTCACGTTTCCTTAGGTTCACATTAAAATCGGAATGTACAGAGTTCTATAATTATTTGGAGAACCAAAATACGAAAAATGAAATATATTATATGTATGAAAATTTTAATTTACTGCAACATTGTAAAATAATAAAGTTTCAAAAAATTTTAAGGTTACGAGTTTCTACAAAATCTAAAGTTCTATAAAACTTGTAAGGATGCAGCTTTCGAAAGTTCCGAGAGAGGACTGGAAGTATTTAATAATCGACAATTCAGGTGATTAAATTGACATAAATATATACATATAAAAATTTTGCTACATTTTTATAAATATACATAAGAAAAATTTATATTTATAAAATTTATATTTATATAATAATAAAGATATAAAGGCTTCTATATACGAAAATATGTTGAAAATTCACGGGCTTCCGTGTGCCGGCAATGCGAAAAATGAGAGGGATGAAGTTGTTAAACTTGTTGACAATTCCTAATAGCGAAAGACGCGTCGCATTGGATTTGCTAAAATGTAGAGTTCGCAGTAGGGTTATTTTCGTTATGGATAGCCGTTGAAGTGATCGTCGGTGTAGGGCGCTCAACCCTCGCACTTTCCTTCGCCACTGGTTATTTATCGGTCGCACTCGCACCACGTAGGACGCTGGACACGCATAATTTATCACGTGTGACTCCTTTACACATGGCGGTCATAAGGAAACTCCGGATGAGTCGTTGTGAATCCCGATCAGCCTTGCATTCTCGCGCGATTATCTCTAGATTTGTCGAGAGCCTCGATAAGCTTTCTCAAATAATATGTATCGACATCACAGTCATTACATTCTGTATAATTGTTAAAAAATCAGTTTTAATGTAAATAGAATGTAAAAGCGCCTTAAAAGAAATATTTCATTAGTAAGTGCGCTTAGATACCAGGAAGAAGTAATCTTTAAATTCTCTCTCTTCTATATTTGGCTCCTTTAATCGAATTTTTATAGAACATAGCACGTCATTTATAGCACAATGCTTTTTTTTTTATTGAAATGGACAGCGCAAGTTATTCGACACTTTTATATCTTCGTTCATTATCATAATCATTTGCACTCATTCGTTACTAATTTCACGCAGCACTTAACGTAAATAACTCACGAGGCTGATGCACTTCCCTCTGTAAAAAAGAGCACCGAGTGGCACACGGAATTCAAGTGTACGTACCACCGGATCTGGAACATGTATCTGCTCATTCATTAAACGCATTAACGCGATTTATCAGCGATCAACAGTATAGACACGCTTCGATTCCCATTCTCATCTATAGTTGCGTTAGTGAACGAAGCGGAAAGAACGAAAAAAGTGGGAAAAAAAGGAGAGAACTTGATTGAGGAATACTTTTTTAGTCATAATTCTTTAAGCTATTTTTGGCTTTTTCATGTAACTTATTATTATTTTTCGTTTAACTTATTATTTTTTGTTCTGTTGCTCCCTCGTCTTAAAACCTTTTTAATTCTTTCAATTTTTCGATATATATTTGAATATTTGAATCTTGATATCTTTTATGCTGTTTTTCATTAAATTAAGATGATCAAATCCTTAAGAAGACAAAGAGGAATATTAAAAAAATTCAATATTAATAATCATAATTAAATTTTAATAAATTATCATTTTTTAAATAATTATTAACATAAACAATATTATATTATTGTATTCGTAAATAACTAATAACATTTAATGTATGACGCTTAAGAGCACAATAAAAATTATCTCAAGTTTAGAAAGATTACATTTTATTTTTTTAAATTGTACTTTTCTACTGAATGTATTTTATAAATAAAATATCTGGATTTTTAAATTAAAAATCATAAAATTTTTCACATATTAGTAAAAAATTGTATTTTAAACTTATTTTCACTTATTATTCTACATTTATTACTTCTACACTTAAAAGAAGGACAATTTATAATCATGTCCATAATTTAGGACAAAATTTGAAACTATCCCTCCTAATTTTGAATGGTTGGTCACTAAGCATTGAATATTTGAGAATATTGAGAATACTTTGGGTCAAATTTGGAACACTTAGAATTTTTATATCTAATTACCAGTTATTGTTTAAAAATATCTGACTAGATTGCTATAATTCTATTGTACATTGCAATAATTCTTGTTTAAGCGTAAATGCTTTTCTTAAATGTTTTTAAACGTTTTAATGTTTTAAATGTTTTAGCGTTTTACTGAAACGTCAAAACGTTTTAATGTTTTAAATGTTTTAACGTTTTACTGAAACGTCAAAACGTTTCATTTGAAACGTTTAAAAATACTTATCTTAAACACATCTAATCGTTTTAAATGAATAGTAATTTAAATAATTATTTTGTTACATCGCGGAATTCAATATTATTCATTCAATATTATTATAGTATTATAAGTTTATGATTCTATACGTTTCGAATTCTCCTTGATTTCGAAAGTGAAACTGTTTGATCGTTATCAGTAACGGAGGATCTTGTTAAAGAGACGCGAAACAAGTTTCTCGCGAATTCTGTCGTCGGCGATGATCACCGGATGCTGTTTCCGTTATAGGAAGTGGTCGTCTTAAATCAACGGCTTGCAAAGGAAATAGCGAGTGGTAATTGAGCCATAACCCTCGGCCGGCAAACACACAAATATTTCAGCGTTGGGAATCCGCTCATAATTTAGCTCTTATAATTAAGATGCTCCGGCAACTTACTGAAAGCATCTCGCCTTCGTTGTATCCGCGAGAATCACGCTGTTCCGATAAAACGAGGACCGGTATCGCGATATCTTCTTTAAAATAAGCGTAATCTGTGCTCATAAATACTACGTTATTATAAAAAATAAATCAATGCATTTCAAAACATCATTGACTAACTTCAAGTTTGCAGCGTCGGACGTTCAAAAATTGAAACGTTTCAAGATAAATTCGCAGATACGGGATTTTAAAGTCTAAAGGTCTCGAAATTATTGTCAAAGAGAAACAAACTCCCGAAAATCTTAAAGCTTTGTAGACTTTGTTTTTTCAGAGGGTACATTTCCAGATACGAAGACAATCTTCGATGAATTAGATCTCGGTAATGATTAAGCTATCGATTACGATCTCCGCGTTGTCTCTCAAGAATTTCGAGATTCTTTAACTCGAAAGAGATTGAGAAACGTGGCAGTGGGTAATTTTAAATATAACGGAGTCACGACCTCGGTCAGCCGACACACACGTGTCGTGGCAACGACGGGTCGAGCAGGGTAACATAATATCCGCGTAATGACCGACCGAGCGACTCTCGGATGCGCATCGTAACGCATCGTCAGGACATACATCATCGGTAGCCATTCCAGTGTCGCGATATCTCTCCGATCCTTTTCTTGGATGGCGGTAATCGCACTGTGACTTTATACCTTCTCTTCGTCATCGTAACTTTGGAACCTTAGAACTTTGGAAATTTTACGACAACTCTTCCCTTTCCTTTCTACGGAGTTACGGACTTGATACTGTGAGAAATTGCAATATCATTTTATGTCTGTGAAACTTCGACACTTGAGGAAACTTCGTGACTCCTTCCTTTTGACATTTCGTAAGTTCGGCGCTTTGAAACTTTTGAATATTGCAAATCTCCTTAATCGTGACACTATAGATCTGTTCTCTTTCCATACTTCAGGACTGAATTGCTTGCATAGTTCATCTTTAATTCTTTTTTTTACATTAGAGAGAAAGAAACAAGAGATGAATTGTGCAAAGCTGCGTTTATATTCGGTGAACAACAAGGATAAAATGGCTGCATGTAAAGGTAAAGATTTTGAAGCTCAAGAAGTTCAGTCCTGGTATGGAAAAATAAGTCTTATATTATGACCATATTGGATCGCAAAGTTATGAAATCTTGAATTTGTTAAAATTATGATCTTAATTAGGTCTTAAAATTATGCAACTTATCGGTGTCTTCATCTTTAGATTTCGAAGCTCGGTTGTGAAAAGCTTCACATTTCTCATATAGGATGTCCACTAAAAAATTTTAAAGAAAAAAGATAATTAAAACCGCTTATTAAGAAAAGTGAAATAAATTAAATATGTAACTTTATGACCTGTCAGTAATTAATAAAAAATAAAAATGTAAAACAAAACAAATCTAATAATCCGCTCGACTATCCTTCTCTTTTCAGGTTTAAAAGTTTCAACTTTAAATTGCTCTTTTCCTAAACAAAATCTTGCCTACGTCCATGATTTAGAATTATCTAAAAGCATCTTTGCCAATCTCGAGTATTAATTAATTCGTCCCCCGCGTTACTGGAAACACTAGAAAATTCTTTTAAAAGGTGCAAAACAGTTTGTGCAAATGGTAGCATTCAGTTGACTAAGACATCAAGGACACCGCGGGGATCTTTCTGGAAGTCCTCGACGAGTGAATTATATCCGCTCAGTTGGAACATAGCTAGTCTCTTTATTACGGATGGCAGGACGCAAGTGATCGGCGCGATACTTCGATGTAGTAGATCCCGTGAGATAGCGAGCGTATTTGTACGGGTGACACCTGCATGCGCGGGGGCCTCGCTTTACGCATCGCCGAAGAGAACACGAACGACGTTGGTTCTTGCGTTCGTGATGTACCAGCTCGTGTTATCAGATTCACGTACAATGGCGCCCCGCTAGCATCCGTTTGTCCATCCGCACCACCGGACACCCCTGCGACATTAATTTGGTGAAACGATGACACTCAGCTCGAATACACCCAATGCCCGCACCATCGGCATTACGTTGGAAAAGTACACGCTGCCCTCCATACAAAAGAAAAATTTGACAAAAGTAAAACTTTATATTATACAATTTATTGTATCCCGAACGCGAGTTATAAAGGGAAACACAGATATAATTTAATTAATATAGGAAAATTATTTCTTTTTCCAATATTTTCAATTACGTGGTTTAGGCCAAGTTTCACAACTCACGGTTAACTCTTAGCCGAGTTGAACTTGTTTCTCATCTCTTTCTAATTCTAGAATTGTAAAGAGACGATGAATAAATTAAATCTCGGCTAAGCGTTAATCGTGAGTTGTAGAACTGGGTCTTATTAAATTTTTTTCATTTATTCACTTATTTTCATTTACTTTATTAAAGGCCGGTTATTCCATTTTCGAATAAATTATATGTTTATTGGATAAACAAAAGAGTGAAAGAGTAAGAGCATGAGAGTATAAAAGAATAAGGCCGGAATCATTGAAGATTGAGATTGAAGATTGAAGATTGAAATTTGACCAATCAAAACAATAGGACCTAACATTTCCTCATTGGTTAAATTTCAATCTTCAATCTTCAATTTTCAATGCATAGTCTGATTCCGATCTTAGACAGTAAACTGAAGTTTACCGAAACGTGGGACAACCCAGCCTAAATTTATTCATTTATTTTGATGTTTAAAGAATTCTTTAATTTAACACAGAATAATTCGAGGAAGAGAAAACCGCTCTCGCGACCATAAACTTCGTTCTCGCGTCTCGGCGGGAATTCGTTGGTGGTTTTTACGAGCGGCTAGTCGTCATTGCCGTATTCGTCGGGGGATTCGGCGCGCATCTCGGCAGGGGGTGCGGCGTTCCCTCTGCGAGTTCCGAGAGTCGACGGGATTCTCCGGCAGAATATCGCAAGTGTCACCGCATAAACCATCCCTCCTCCCCAACCATTCTTCTCCACCCGCGAAAGTATCGCGTTACCGTTGTAGCCACTGCGCGCAAGATGGACAGCTAGAGATTGCTACTCGCGTGACTTACAGACCCGCGACTTCGTAATCCTATGTGTAGGTTACATCGCACGGGTCGCGGTGTTCCCCGTAAACGAGGGCGGAGATTTATGCCATAAACGCGCGCGTTACGTAAGCGGCGCTGCAATAGACGAGGAATGCAAAGGTCTGGCGCTTTGTTCACCCCTGGAATGTAGCAGCTTCAGTCTCAGAATCTTTGCGACTTGCAGACTTTAAAGTCCAAGACTTTGAAGTTTCATTAATATCGACTCTGATGAAAAATATCTGGTTCAAATCTACATAATCTGAAATGTTTCTGAGTTGTGATACACTCTACAGATGAAGTACTTCAAATGATCTGCGAGATTATCTTTGTGTCCTGTGGAGTTCTCGCCGGATAAGGGAGGCTTGATTATCCTTTTACCAGGTGGAATCATAAATTATATTTGAAATACATAGTTGCCATCAATGGCGAACGCGAGAAGCGCATTCCGGATAAATTACAACTTTATAATTTTCCGCATCTATTACAACGTCCGATGAAATATGATACAAGATTGTCTCCAATCGCGGAAGCATAAATCCACGCATCCGCTAGCTAGCTCTATGTAAAGCATGGCATAGTAGTGCAGTGTATAAGCAGCGAGATCGTTCCTTGCTAGTAGATCGCTATTGACTTTTATTTAATGTAGCAGGTAAGTTAAGTTGGAAGCCAGAGAAGTTGGAATCACATTTTTATGATGACTTCGGTGAAGAAGGAATGGAACACTGGCTTCTTTATAAGAGGAGTTAGGTAGGAATTGGTTAAAATTTGCAGTGATTTACATGTTGCAAGATTCAGTCGAGTGAAATCAATAATGAAGTGAAAATCTAAGAAAAATCGAAAAACTTGAAAACTGCTCACTATTTGAGGAGTTATGTATGAGCGCAAGTTTTTTCTTCTCTCTTTTTTTCTCTCTTTATATCTTCTTCTTGAATAATGGATAGAAAATATTATACGATATAGAAACTTCTTTATGATTTGTTCAGATGAGTTCTGTGACACCAGTTCTTCTCGTATTAAAGGTTAGAAATCTTTTGAATTTTAACATTTCCAGATACGTCTAACTTCATCAGCAATTCCAAGAACTTCTTAATGAAGTCTCACAATAATCAGCTTATTTTGTCTAAATTCGTTCCGCCATTATATTTGTATTGAATTTACTATTTTAATTAAATTAATAAACGTAGTTTATATTTGTAAACAATAATATACCTTATAACAACTTGTGTTGTGGTTTTATGCTTCTTTTTTATATTGTTTACTATTTTAAATTTTAGAATTCTGAGAGAGAGAGAGAGAGAGAGAGAGAGAGAGAAAATAGAATTTAGCAACCAGAAAAGCCTTAAAAAATAAGTCTTCCATAAATTGTTTTGTCAGAAAGCTATTCCCAAAGAATTAAATAGATAGTTGAAAAATATCTTTAAATTTTCTAATTAAATTATTTGCATCCTTTTTTTCATAAAATGTGAAATGTTTTCCGAATAATTCCAATTAAAGAATCTGCCGAAATTACATCTAACTTGCGAATCTGCAAATGCGAGTAGCTCCAAAGGTTTAAAGTTCTGGCATAATATAAAGAATCGAGATGTTGTCGGGAATCAGGAGGCGTCAACGTTCTGCAATACATTATGTGTACATTAACCGAAGGGAGAGGACCGGGTCATTGGTATGCCAATAAGAAGGTAGTCGGCGATATAACGCCCGTGATCTAGATTAATGCGAGCACTGCCGGTAGCGGTCACGTAGAGCGTCCCACGCACAGCGTGTGTCCACTGCTGGTTGCGCGCAAAGCGTCCTCAGTCCCTGGGCCCGGTCTGGAACGTCCGCGGGCTGTCGCTACATTATTCATAAAATAAAACGTGCGAGGAGGTAGCGTGGCAGGTAGTACGAAAGAAAGAAAAAGAAATTCGAGCGCGTCGAACTCCGCGCGAGTCCGCGCTGAGTCGCCCCATGTCGAACGAGTCGCTTTGGGATTTACGCGAAAATCATTCATCAGGTGTTCTTTTGCCGAGCACTTCCGGCGAGCGTTTGTGTCATTAATAACACCATACACGCGAGCGCGTCTGTCATGTCCGCTGTTAAAACCGCGTCGCTCACTGACAACGATTTTCACAATCTTCGATTGTCACGAGAACTTTTGTTTCTAAATTGTTGATTACAACGAGTAACGCAAACATAATGAGGAGAAGTGGCTACGTTATTTCTAGACGACACGTATGTCCAAAAACGAGATATAAGATGTTTTTAAAAGTTTTTAAGCATCTTATGTCCATGATTTTGAACTTTTTGTTGTTTGGATTAATATATTATATATAAAACTATCGAAATAATATTGTTATTTGTATACGAAAGATAGTTTCTTCATAATATGAAAGAATCTTTTTGAAACGCTTCACGAAAAGTATCCGTGGAATTTGACACTATGCAACATCTATGTATATAATTCTCATCGTACTGGTGTTAATATTAATCATATTATTATGGTATGGATTTAAATGGTGTTAAAATCTAAATCATGTTGGTGTTATTAACAGTGAAAATTATATATACATTGAAAAAAAAATGCTCACAATTTTGTTTGCGAGAAATATGTATATTTATTTCACTACTGAAATAAATCTTTATTTAAATACGGCGAAATAAAATTATATACCTAGTAAAACAAGTCATCTATTTTAATTTTTATGATTAATGAAATATATTTTACAGGAATGTTTCATCACAATTAGATTTTTTCTAATAAAAAAAAATATTGTAAATAACATTTATTTTGCAATGCTTCGACATTTTTCTCTCAGATATCGCATGGTATTAAATTTACATCGATATTTTTTAATGTGTTGGAACTTGAAATTCTTGGATTTTGAGTTTGTTCTCCTCTTACAGACTTACGCAAAATACGAATGTGGAAATACGCATGTTTGAAAATAGAGTTATTTTAAGACTAAGTCTTTGGAAATACATCGCGAATCGGAGGATGTCGTATTGCGAGCAATCGCGTAGAAATTGGTCAGCGACCTTGATACAGATTCTGTACGCACTTTATGGTATCTCATGTTTCTGTAGTATTAGTCAACGGCTGGATGTCCAAAAGCTACGAAGGTCTGGAGATATCTACCGTATGTACGCAAGTTGCTATGTACGCAGTGTCCAAACAATGCGAACAGTTTTGCTAACAAAAGATTTAATATATAAATGTATTGTAATATTTAATATATAAATAATAATATAAAATGTGCATTTAATAATATAACATTTGCAGTAGAATCTTTATGATATGGCTATTGCGCTATCAAATAATTTTACCATTTTTAATATTTTATCTATTCATATATATTCGTAATACATACAAAAGCGATATAAATATTACTGATAATATAAATAATTGTCGATATAAATTTTAGCTAATTGACTTACATAGAAACTGTCAGCTTATTACTAAGATATATGGTACTTTTTATATAAGCATAAATATTACAAGAATAAATCACATCAAGTATTTTATATATTTTTTTATTATTATTGTTATCTTGATCGGTAATATATTGCCGCATCATTTAAACCACAGTTGTAAAATTACATAGAGGAAGGTTAATTGCCCGTTTCTACCAATGTGGATTAACTTTAATCCTCGGTTCAACTTACTCTTCACCTTTTTCTTATTCTTAAAACTAGAAAAAGATGAAGAGTTAGTTGAACCGAGATTACAATTAAACTGTATTAGTAGAAACGGGCATAGAACATCTTCTCACCATTACCATAATGCAATGTTCGATAGTGCAATGCATTATGAATAATGATGGGGAAGTTTTGGTTGAATTGCTGTCCCAATCTTTTTATAACCTTAAGCAGTGAATACAAGGAGCGATCCAGCTAATCCCGCGTTAAAATTCTTCGCGGAAAAGATTGATTTTGAAAAAGTGCTATATAAAATAGCCCAAAAGTGTCCCGAGATGCGATCTCGGAGACACCCTGTATCGTACCACAGCCTCCGATACATTTCTACCAGCAACCCGTTTTCTGCGCTCATGTTCGGGGATTAAGCGGCTCCAGCCTTGCCTGGCGACACCGATGCCATAAATTATTATTTCCACGATAAAGGTCGTCGTGGCGGTGCTGCCGAGCGCGGAATTCTCCCTGACTGCACTCGTAATTAATGCATCTGACGATAACCGCGACGCAGATCTAATCGGGCAGATCCCCCCCCCCTCCCCCCGATTGTGGCGCGGCGCGCGAAAATAAATGTGCGCGCACCGTTTGAGAAATGCGTCGGCGACACACGAGCCGACGTAAAAGTGGATGAAACAGATGCATGGACGTAAAGACGCTAAGTATGACATCGATACTTCGGTTCTTTTCGTCTGGCATCAGGAATGCGTCAATGCTAATGTTGTTATGTACCTAAATGGCGATCCTCGGTCGCTGCGCCATGAGAAATCGGCTTCTCTCGGTAGCAAATGTTGCTTGTTTCTCTCGCTCCGTTGCCGAAGGTACAAGGAAACTGTTTAACAATACGCGCGTGAACTCCGACCGCCAATTACTAATCTAACCTAGCCTAATCTAATCTAACCTAACTTACTTATTATCCTGCGTTCAAGAATCATGACACGTGACTCGCAAATGCGAGCGCGATTGGCAGCCGATCCCGCGGCATAAGAAGAAATCTTTGTCTCTCGTTGCGAGAGCGTTCCGGAAGAAGGAGAGAAAAGAGAGCGGCCGGCTCTCTTTCTTTCGCTCTTTCTGGAGCCGGAAGAAGAAAAGACGAAAGGAAAAGAAGAAAGAGGCAAGGCAAGTCCACGTGGTGGAGTCCGAGTGTGCGAACGCGCGGTGAGCGGTCCGCCGCGCTTGGCGCGAGTTCCATAAAGGATTTCCGCCGCTCTTTTCTCCCTTGGAGGAGGGTGACTGTGGCGCGCTTAGAGCGTGCCTCTCTCTCGCATTGTATAATAATGTATCGCATATGGTCGCATCTTGTAAAACTCTGCGGGCGTTCCTCCCTCCCTCTTTTCCCTTTCCCTCCCGCCGCTCCGTCTTGTCCCAAGCCGAGGATGAAGACCCGAATGAGGTCGTTCCCGGGGTCCCGGTTCATTCATCCGGCTCAACGGGGCCTTAGAGGTGACGAAAGGTCCTGAAAAACCGCCTCCAGGTCACGTTCGACGGGGGGCCGAAGTTTGCGGATTTCGCTCGGTCTCGTCGTTCGACGTTGCCCCGGCAACGTTTTACCTGCATTGGTTGGCCGGGTCGGTCGGACGTTCGCAGAAATACGGGGTGTGGTGTTTCACCGAGAGAAGTATAAATAAGGGGGAAGAATGTTTTATGGGATTTTGAGGGTAACATGGTTGGGTTGCCGAGGACTTTGATTCGCGTTATGCGTCACATCGCGACTGTCTCGCGCTGTTTCATGCCATGTCTCATGTTTCCGTCCAAAGTAGCTCACAACAATGTAAATTATAGTTCTTCTGGAAAACGCTAATCCTACTTGTTGACGGTAGATTAGTGGCAGAAATTTATTTAATCGAAACTTTCAAAGCGATAAGTTCATTTTGATTGCGCTATCTTTAACATACTTATCAGTATTAGTATTTAAATTGTTATTAAATTGTCTGTCACACGCCATACTATTTAATTTCCTTCTAATTTTTCTCGAGATTGAAAGATATTGTTTATATCTTTTAGAATATTTCAGTATACTGTGATACATTTTGATAAAATATTTTTTTAGCTCGAGAGTGAACTGTTTTTGTCTATTATTATCACATATTTTTCACTTTCAATTTTCTTCAACCAACGGTATCTCGCTCGATTAGCAAACAAGGCGCGACAGATCCGATTAGATAAAAATATGCGGTCTTACACGCCGTTGGAGACAAACCAGCTTCACCCGTGACCATCGTTCCATTGAGAGTAGGGTAGTCAATAGGATCAGAAACGATAACAATGTGTCTCGAGTCAAGAGACCCTCGAAGGAGCAAATACTTAGTCTGCGGTTAGTTCCCCCAGATTAGATTTCGGTCTCACAAACAGCCCTTCGAATTTATGATTTTCTTTCGCTTTCGAAAGAAAGAATTTCTTCCTTTGTAAATATCGTCATTTTAAATTACTCCATTTTTTTTAAATTTTAATAATACAAATTCATATATATTCCATTTTCATATGTATATATGTATATACACTTTTTCTCTTGTAATTTAATTTCGTTCTGCGAAATCTAGAATAGACTTTTAGCAGAATGTTTATCTCATCCGTACGGTATTTCAACACAAAGTCGATTTACGTAATCTTTCATTTATGTAGATTATTTTGTTCCAGCAGATGTTTCTCTTACGCATACTTATTCCTCGTGTCTTTATTTTCCAATCATGCAGATTCTATCACGAATGGCATTTCGTGTATTCACATCCTCCCTTTGTTCTCATTCATTTTATTTTCGTCGATATCTCTGATCTGTGGAAATTTCACTTGCAACACCGTGAGCGTATCTTTCAATTCGTTCAAAGCTTGACGATCGAAGAATCTAGAATGAAATATTTGCGAAGATGCGGAAACTTAAACGTCACTTTAAAAATTCCAGAATCTATAATTTGCAGAAATTATTACATAAAATCTAAATATCTAAATAAAGTTTCCGTAGCTGACGATTAGATTTGAATAGATCTAATAGGTCAGCTATTAGATCTATTCAATTAAAACTCTTTGTGTGTCACCGCTAAATTATTGTTGTTAAAATAAACTTAGTACTAATTCGTTTTTGTACAGCTTATATCATTTTTGTATCATAGAGATCGTAGAGATCATAGAGATTGAGTCTCTTTGTGCTAAAAGATCTGGATTCACATCCATTGACAATTAGAACATATATCAGATAATTAATATATGTCAATCAAATGATTTGATCATCATCTCACTCGAAAAACAATAGTAAATTAATGAGAATATCTTTATATGACACTCTCTATTATAGGCTAAAAAAATGAAAATATATTTCACTTGTTGAAAAAGAGTAACAATTTTCACTCTTTTTAGATTTAAGAATTAAATTTTCATTTCAAAGGAATGAAACCTCACTTTTTTAAAAATAAGATTTCACTCCTTTGATGTGAAAATTTAATTCTTAAATCAAAGAAGAATGAAAATTGTCTTTTTTTTTTCAAGAAGTGAAGAGTGATTGTATTTTTACTTTCTTGAAGTGAGATTTCACTGCAAGAAATTTAGAGTATTAACACATGTATACAGAAGAGATCACCACATCTCTAACAAGAGACGTAGTACAGACTTTGAAGAAGATGCTTTAATTCTCTTCAAAATTAACATAAATTTAATCAACATAAATTATGTGGGTTTTATAGACCCAGCTTTAATAACTGTGTTACAGATTTTGATATTTACTGCTTCGGAGAATTAATGTGTATATAGAAATAACGAAAGCAAAGTATGTAGAAAAAAAGTGGAAGTTCAGCATGCAAAGAAAAAAAAAATCCAGACATTTTTTGGACATGGACATTTAATGATCTACGAGATTTATTTATAGCGAAGATTGAGGAGCGCGAGCTTTTCTATCGCGTCCATTTTCTCTGCGATGAAACATATCGCGCTGTTCGTTCTATCGTCGCCAAAATCCGTCCATTTCCGATCCAATACCTCGACATCGGTCGTAAAGGGCCGTGCGTACGCGGGTACCGGCTTCGAGATATCGACGTTATAAGATCGGGCCACGTCTTTATCTAGGTTCTTTAGTAGGGGGCGCGGGGTGGTAATATATTTGGTAAGCGCGGAGCGAGATAAGTGGTTAGGTAGGTAGCCGCGGCGTGGTTGTCGGCCAGATAGTCGACTGGCTCCGGTAATGGAGACTGCAGGGTGCCGCTAATGCAGTAGCGATGTCACGGGGCCCGGTGCATCGGTATATTCTTCTTTCCCTCCCTTTCCGTCCTTCCGCTCCCACCTTTGCGCGGAGCCACCGGACGTATCTTCGCCGGTCTTCGCGATATCGGCCGACCTGTATGTCCTTCTCCTTTTTTCTTTTTTTCCTTTCCTTTCTCACTTTTTCTCATCTTTTTCTCGCTTTCTCGACGCTCGACGCGGCCTCTCTTTAGCGGAACTCCATTGAGGACATTGGTTGATATCAAGGGGATATCTCGAAGCGATAGCAATCGGACGTGTGAAATGTGTTTATACTGAATAACGCGACACTGCTAGTCGCGATGAGGCTCATTTTCGTAAAGACTATTTTCCTCCTTTTCTCTCGATTAACTGAACATGAGAGATTTATTAAAGCATAGAGAGGAGCACTGCGTGTAGCCTTAATAATAGTGTACGCGTCGTACATTTGTTGTACATTTGTTTCACTCTTTGATCGCGTGAGGCAAACGTTTCATGTCGTAATATTTCTCACCTCGAGAATATATTTCTTTCCAACACTCACGAGTATGAAAATCAAACGAATACACAATGTGAAAATTGTAAGCTTTGGCTGTGTCAGGATAAACAAGATTATATATAGAACAACAACAGTCTCTAAATTTATTTTACAACAACAGTCTCTAAATTTATTTTACAACGAATTAAACCACATGTTACACACAATTCGAAAAAGTTAAGTGATAAGATTGAATTTATTTGTAAGGTCCCTCGTTATTAATTAATTCATTTTTAACTCTTAACTTTTATCTGCCAATCGAGTCTTTCCGATCTATTATGAAATAAGTCGAAATAGATTCCGTTCGGAATTATTCCATTTTCAATAGAAATTTAGAGAATAATTTGATTAGCTGAATTTAATTAGTGTTAAGAAAATCGTAGTTATATTGGTAGTCATACAAAGGTATCTGGCTGTTGGTCAACTTCACCGATTCATCGATAAAACTTAGGATTACTGACTACCGACTCATTGTAGACCCGGATTCTTTTAATATCTCTACTTATCATTTATGTGTGAAGCGTGGACACATTGTATCTTGACCTGAAGGATTTCATATCGTCGACTATTTATTGCTATCCTAGATCTATTACAATATCAACATACTGAAACGCGACCTTTATACGACACGATCTGCGCAGTCTACTTGGTATGCATTGCAATATAATATTGATCTCTTCCGTTCTGTGTTCGCAGGATGTTCGGCAGCATGAAGCGATGCGCGCGTTGCCAAGCGGCAATTCTCGCGTCCGAGCTGGTGATGCGCGCGCGCGAGCTCGTTTTTCACGTGCGGTGCTTTTCATGTGCGGCGTGCGCCGTGCTCTTGATGAAGGGTGACCATTTCGGCATGAGGGACGGCGCCGTGCTCTGTCGGCTGCACTACGAGATGGGCGCCGAACTGCATCCGGCCCAGAGTCCGCCGGTCCCGGTCTATCCACCCGGACCACACTATCCCGGCCAGCCCTTCCCCTCGCCCGAGTTCCTCCATCATCATCATCATCACGCGCCATCGCACCCTCATCACTCGATGCACCCCCAACACCCACATAGTCACGTCAGTCCGGTGCCACTGCAACCCTCCACGCCTTCCGTCCCCGATGCTTCTTCGCCCCCAAAGGTGCCCTACTTCAATGGCGCCGCCGCCGTGGTCCCACCGCCCAGACAGAAGGGTAGACCCAGGAAGAGGAAGCCTAAGGATCTTGAAGCTATGACTGCGAGTCTTGGTGAGTGTGAATTTTATAATTGTACCTGATGTAGCGTGGGATCTTTAAGATATGAAAATAAACATCGAAATATCTGAGAGCGGTATTCATAGTCGGATTTTATATTTAGGATCGTCTTAAGTATAGTCTTAGAGCAATCATACACCAAAAAACTTAAGCAGTAAAACGTAAGCAAATTGACCAATCACAGTAGAAAATAAGGCTATAATGTAAACAGTAGCCAATCCAATGTGTTGATTTCTTTACTTACGCCTTACTTAAGTTTTTTTAAGTTTTTTATGTGCCGTGGTCCTTAAGATGCCATGAACTAATTAGAGGACTTAGCATTTTATGACATTACTTAAAAAGACATTATTTAAATCGACTGTGAATACCGACTAAAATTGTAAAATCTCAAAGTTTCTAATTTTCGAAATCTTAAAATTTTGAAAATCTCGCTGTTTTACAATTTGGATGACTATTCGTGAGCTTACACTCTAAATTTCTTGCAGTGAAATCTCACTCCAAGAAAATACAATCACCCTTAAAAACAAGTGAAAATATTTCACTTCTTGAAAAAGAGTGACAATTTTCACTCTCTTTAAAGTGAATTTTCACTTTAAAGGAGTGAAATTTCACTTAAAAGAAGAAGAGTGAGATTTCACTCCTTTGAAATGAAAAGTCATTCTAAAAAGAATGAAAATTGTCGTTCTTTTTCAAGAAATGAACGGTGGTTGTATTTTCACTTTCTTGGAGTGAAATTTCACTGCAAGAAATTTAGAGTGTAAAATGGTAGACAAGAGTAGTCTACAGATCGTGGAGTCTAGATACATCGTTGTTCCCAAAAGGCAACCTTCTATCGCGCCACGCTGGGAGAACGCATGACCGACCTGACGTGATTTACGGGCGTGCGTGGGCGCGCGACGCTTGCCACCGAAGCCTGATAAAATTTGTCGGCGCGACATAAATTCCCGAATCGAATCCTCCGACGAAACGCATACGCGACGTGTGGGCGGCACGCCGGTTAGGTTGAGAGAACTCAATTTCCGATTGTCGAGACCAATCGTGGGAACAAGTTGGTGATACCAGCTGGCTTCGACCAAAGAACCACTGCGGACGAAACTTCTACTTGCCACCTCTTCCCTATGCTCCTTTTTTCCGCTCATTCTCGCTGGAGGAGGTCGCTCGATGTCGCCGTGTCGTCGTGAAAAAAGATTGTGGCGGCGTGCAGGTGATCGTCCAGTACCACAAGTTGGCCTCTGATCTATCGTGGATCATGCAGGCAATTTTTTATGGCCATTGCTAAGGGCTGCGACGAGCCACGCTTCCGAGGCGAGATAAATGGTCGTGTGTTTAGTAACACTTGAATTATGGTTGTAGTTCGCAGCGTGCGGTCTTGCATACGAACAAATCGTTCATATAGATTGCTTGTATTAATTATTTAATAAGCGAAGCCACGGTACTATATGGTCGACTGAGCAGCGAGCAGTTTCGTGTTACTAGACTAAAAGCGCAATTTGTTCTTGTAAGAGAGAGAAAAAGAGAGAGAGAGAGAGAGAGAGAGAGAGAAAGAGAAGAGAGTTAGAAGAGACAACCATCAAAATTGGGAAGAAATTAATTAAAGAAATTAATTAAAGAAATAATTTTCTGAAAATTATTTAGAAATGTTAATTTATTTCACGAATCTATCAAATATCCTCCGTCACTTTTCGTCCCAATACTCTGATGCGTCGTAGTTTCCGCGATTCTCGAATAGAGATATTGACTAGACTCGGTTTCAAGTACGAGCGATCACGCTGAGTCGCAACGCGACGGAAGCGAGTTCTAACGTTGTTTGATGCGTATCACAGCTCATTAGTTTCTCGAGTGCAAAGAGGCGGATTAAAGCGGGGAAAGGGGAAGGGAAACACACAGCGTATGCGAAAGGCCCGTGGATACATGGCCAATTACAGCTCTATGCAGCAAATAGTTTACAGGCACGATACCTCATTCACAGCCACGTCGGTCTATCGCACCTCTGCCTACAAGGATGATACTGTCGACATTGCGCGATTAAGCTCGAGCAAATTGACTTGGCAGGATAAAACACAAATTTGTGTTTCTAATTCGATTCTTCTTCCAAATTAGGAATTTTCACGAAATAGCTTTTAGATGATTAAACTACGTGTTGACTGTCATATATGATATGTTACATGTAATCGACGTTTCACTAAGAGAAAACTTTTTGGTAACTATAATTACATATTACTATAATTATGACTATTTTACTGCTATAATATTATTAATAGTTATATTTGTATAGTTCTATCAACAAATAAATGTAATTAATAAAGACAACTAATAGAAAATATCTATGTATGTATAATTATAATTTATATTATTATCACAAAAATAGTTGCAATTGTTATAATTTAACTGTAATTTATAGTCTTAAAAATGACTATAAATTATAGTCATATTATAGCAATATACATTATAGCATATATAATTGCAATAATTCTTATGATAATAATAATGTAAAAAAATTATAGTCATTTTCGATTGTCAACCATATACACACTCACACACACACACACACACACACACACACACACACACACACACACACACACACACACACACACATTTGTTGATATAATTATAGTTACTATTACTAACATTATAATAATAATAATCATAGTAATAGTAACATGTAATTATAATTACCAAACATTAGACTTTGCAGTTTTAATGTCATTGATGATTGATTTTGTCGAAACATTTTAAAACGCTTATAAAAAATAATTGTTATTCGATGACATGCAATTTATATTTACATAAATATCTAAATAAACATCAAGTCTGATCAATCCAAGTCTGATTGTTTTTGATGAAAATTCTGAATTTATTTTGCAGACCTAAACGCGGATTACATAGACATGCCCTTCGGCAGAGGAGGCCCCGGAACCCCCGGCATGCCCGGCTCCAACAGCAGGACAAAGCGGATGAGAACAAGCTTTAAGCATCACCAGTTAAGGACGATGAAGAGCTATTTCGCGATCAATCACAATCCCGATGCGAAGGATCTCAAGCAGCTTTCCCAGAAAACTGGCTTGCCGAAAAGGGTGTTGCAGGTAAATAAAGACTGTTCGACTCATGCGATTCGCAATTCCTCGTTTTCTCTTGATACGAGTTAAAACGCGATGTTGAAACTGGAATTTCCTCATTTCGATTTCGTTAGTTCTTAACCGTGTCGCATTTAGCTTCGAAAGTAGTTATTCGCTGATGTAATTGCTACTTTGATCAGATCTAATTCTGATACAAAACATATTGTACTCTTTAATCGTTTATTAAATATACGTATAATTAAATATTTATGCGAATTCTTATAATTAGATGAAATTTTAAACATTTGAAATGTTGGATTTCTCCGTAATGTTTTAAATATATCCTAAAAATATATTGAAGTTTTAAAATTCCGAATGATTATGAATTTATCTACTTTAAATTGCATTCGATACAACTGCAATTTTTTGTAGACTAAAAAAATGGTCTGGTTGGATTAAATAGTAATTTTGATCGAAAACGGACGAATCAGAATTTTCTGATTAAATCTACTAGAATTCTGGTTGAGATAATAGAAATCTGATATAATTGTTCTAGTAAAAATAAGAATTCTATAAGTAGATTTTACGAGAAATATTGTACCAGAATTTCGGTTATCTCACTAGAATTCGGTCACATCAACTAGAATTTTAATAAATTTAACCAGAAAATTCTGATTTGTCCATTTTTAACCAGAAATTTTTTTCAGTAAAATTCATTAGGTTTAACTTACTAGACCTTGTGTATATAAATTACCATGAAAAAAATAACGAGATGAGAGTGCGAAAGAAAAATCGAAAGATGGATAACCGGTGGTTCTCGCTCAGCCCCTTTGCCTCTCTTACATTTCGGGAGGGTGCGCCCTATAAAAATATTCACGTACGCGAGTCACGCGTAGACACACGCGCTTCTCCCAATTAGTGCAGCGCGTACGGCGTGGCTGCAAAGTTAAAAGAACCGCGCGGAACGAAGCGATATTTCCGTCGACGAGAAGCTGCGGCCTTTCTCCGTAATTACGAGCCGGCGTCAATCCGGAGACAGTCAAAACCCCCGGCGGACAGCTAAGCTACGTCGTAACGTCGAACCCGCGCCGGCTTGCTCTCGTTAACCCACTACCGTTAAATTATTAGGTTGTTACAAAAGTTTCGCGCGCGTTCCTTTGTAAAACATGCCATAGACGCGCGGATGAAAAGGAAGAACGATCGGGGAGATACTGACGATTTAAAGGTAAATGAGGCGAGGCGAAACGCAGTGGAAATGAAAAGTTTTGGTCAGGTGAGATTTTTTCTGTTCTTGGTTTTTTTATAAATATATACATTTAATTTCAATGCCTGTTAAATTTTAGTTGTAAAGATCAAATGCAGGACTAAAAGCTTAGAGATTTAAAGTTGCGCAATTAAGAACTCCGAAATACAGAGAGAAGTTTGAATATTCTTGAAATCCTAAAGCTTTAAATTTTTAAAGTCTCATAACAAGATTCCAATGGGATTCCAGAGAAATTTTATATTCGTAATTTTCAGCCACTGGAGATCAAATACATAGAGTACAAAATATATAAAAAAAAAAAAATTTAATATATTATACCATTATTTAAATACGAAAAATCGTTCTGATACCTGTCAAGTTTTAATTATATTAATTTTATTTATATTTTTATTGAATATAATTTAATTATATTTATTTCTAATTATATTATAGTTATAAATACATATTTAATAAAATTAAAATATTTCTAACCCGCGGATATAAAAAGATGATAAAATGAAATAATTATTTTATTCTTTATTTTATTTTTTAATTACTTTTATTTAATATTTTTAATTTATTTTTTAATTACCCTGTACTGTTAATCCATTATAAGAACATAATTTAGGTTATTTTTAAGTGGTATAGAAAAATTGATTCCAAAAAAATTACTAAAATAAAGGTATTGAAAGAAGAAGTTTTGAAATATAAAGGGTAATTATATATTGAAGAATGAATACGGTTTATTTTATCTTACGATTTATTTTATCTTTTTCTATACCCTTGAGTTCGAAATTTTTAAATCTGTACGTAATGATAAATTCTTAATACAAATCTCTGTAACGAAACTATCACTTCTTTAAAGTAAAGCAAAACGTAATTTTAAAAAGTACAATTTGAAAAAAATGACGCCGTTCAAAAATCATCGCCATATTTTCTCCAATCTTCCGCATAACAATCATTCCGGTTGTTACATAGCCTCGATTCTGCGCCCATTCGTCGAACCGAAGGAGAGGGTTGGAGGTGGCCGCTATTGTATTCGTAGGGTTCTTGGTCGCCATCTTGCTTGATATTGATCGCGAAACGCGCGAATACTTGCCCGCCGCGCGCGCACAGATACACCGGTAGACGCGCGCGCGCGAGATCACGCATTCGAGGTGGGACACGCACAAGTAGTCGGATCGCGAGTTCTTTCGTTGGAAGTCCGCGGGGGAGGAGACTGTCTTGAAAATGGCGACGTCGGATCGCATCGTCTTTCATTTATCACGAATATAGAGGAAGCTTCGCGAAGGCGCGCACGCGTATCCGTGTGCGAGTCCACGTGAATAGGAGGAGGAACTCTTATCTAACGCTGCGCGTTTGCGGATGCATAAGACGTTCATGAATTATTTTCTGCATGACATGAATAACGTTGTTATTTCTTGATTATAACGACGGATCATTTGGATCCGAAAGCGAAAATTTTTAGACGATTGTATAATCTTACGATTGGTACTAAATGAAGTTTTAAATTGTAGATAAAAATCTTTGAACACACCTAACTCTGTCAATCATCGGAAAGTGTGGTGAAAGTATTTTGTACTTCAAATAGTTATACGTTTTAGAACTTAGCTGTATAGTTTTTATAGGTTTTTTTTTATTAACCCAAGACGTCACGATGAACATTAACGTGCTTTCAAGCTGTCACTTCAAATTGTATAACATAAGAATATTTTAGAACAAATATTAAATTATTTTTCCAATCTTCTTCACGGAATTAAACAAAGTAGCTTAACTGCATTCCTTGTTTAATTCATGAAAATATATTTTATCTAAAACTCCTTTTTTTCTTAATTCTTTGTCTTTATTCTATCTTCGTCAAAAATGTGTATGTTACTGTTATATTAAACGATCAATGTCTTTCATCTCATAACCACAGTCGCACTTATTTATTTAGTTTTTTCTGTGTTATGATTTTCTAAAGTTATAATGATTTACTCTTAATTGATTGATGGAAAGTAATGAGATAGTTTTCTTCATTAAAATTAAAGAATCAAGGATTTTTATTTTCTTTATTATAAAAATTCTTAAAATAATTAATGCCTTTAAAAATGTCGTGCATTAAAAATAATGCTTGCGTTTTATGCCACATTTCTTGTTTAAAATAATTTTTATATTATAGTTGAAGGTTACGCAACATCACTTTATCGTTTTCTGAAAATATTTACGTTAAGTCCGTAATCAATTGTTTAAATTAATCGCGTTTCCTCTCTCTTATAATTGAATTTTGTGAGCTCATATGCGAACTTGAGCGATAACTCGAGCTGTCGTATGTAACGATCGAAATCCTCTGCCCGTCTTGTTCTCAGGTCTGGTTCCAGAATGCGCGAGCAAAATGGCGGCGTATGGTACTAAAGCAGGAGGGCAAGTCCGACAAGTGCGACGGCGGAGTGGACGGCGGTAATCTCGGTGACCTTGAGCTCTACGGGAACAGCACCGGAAGGGGCGGGCCGCCGGTGAGTCCGCCCTTCATGCTCGGCGGTCCCCACAGTCCTGCGTCTTTGGCGTCCCTGGACTGCGCGTGATCCTTGACGTCCGAGTTCGTGCTTTCTAGTTAGCGCGTCGCACATCCTCGTCTTGCGACAGGACATCGATATTGGGACGTGCACCCTTACGGACGTGAGTGAAATCGTTGGCGAGTGCGTGAAAACAATGAATTGTGAATAGTCGGTGAGCGTGTAAAAAGCAAAGAGGAATAACTTTTCCGCGAACGAAAATTTGCGGACGGATTAGCGAAGACCACTCGTGGAGCAAGACTCGAGGAGTGCATTTTTTTTTTAGAGCACTGATTTTTTTCTGTCGAATTGAGAGTTCTCTTTCGATGGACGAAACATATGAAAAGTTTATTTCTTGTTATCCTCCCGCAAGTCGAAAATGAACTTCTCGAGGCCCTCGCTTCGAATCAAGATGATATATGTAAAATTTGACGCGCTGACGCATGAATCCATTTAATTGATAAAATCGTTGTATTTATTGTAGCTCGAATTGCGGCGCTCCGCCGCGAAACACTAAAGTCGTTCGTTGAGGGCAATGTAATTAGTAAACGAGATTTATTTATTCGCCTAAGTCTAACTAAAAATCGCGAACATTACCAGTGCTGTGAAAATTCTGCGTTTCGCGAGTTCTCAAACAGTTGTCGGTTGCTGTCATCTGACAACGAATGAAACTCTCGCGCGGTCTTTCATTTATTATACGTTTGAAGGACATTAATTGTTACATTGGTCGACGAAACGATTTATTGAATTACTGATTATTTGATATTTTTTAACTTCACCGTATGCGTATCTTGTCATTCCTGTGTGAGAATCTCATTTTTTAATTCTTTAATCACAATCGATATTCGTGAGTCCACACTCGGACATTTCTTTTAACTATGTTGCGAAAAATTGTTTATAATAAATGTTTTTCATACAACCTTACATCCCATATAGGGTCTTCAGCAGTTACAACGAAACCCTTGCTTAGCCATTCTATGATTGTCAACTGACGGCTAAGGTTCTGTCAACCAGTACTGGATCATTATTGGCAAATAATTCACTGTCAAATGATGGCTAAAATTCTGTTAGCCATCACAGTCTAATAACTAGCTGACAAATGACGGCCAAAGTTTTGTCAACCAGTACTGGGCCATCACTGGCAAATGACTAACTAAAATGACTAGTCCCAAGTTATCGTCCAGTACTTAGTCAGTACTGTGTAATTTGCCAATACCTGGGCAGTACTTGAACTGGCCATCAATAAGTAATAGTCCAGCATAGGCTGATTATAAAACTCTATATGGGATAATTTTAAATCATGTAATCTTATATTCCTCAAACCTTTAAAATGAATAAAAAATATTTAATTACGTTTAATTTAAGCAAAGATACATTAATTTAAAATATGTAGGACCTGTGAATACAAATTAAGCAAATTTCGAAGCGAATACGAATTAGGATTAATCAAATTGATTACTACAGAGAAAGAATGGTTTTGCTGATCAAAAAATCTAGATACAGATTTGAGAACAATTTGTTGGACTATCAGAATAATTATGTAAGGCATTAATTTGCTAGAATATATTGCTAGAATATCGAAACTTTTTATAGTTTGAACTTTCTGATGATCGAATAATTATTTTCAGATTTGTGTATCCAACAAAAATTTTAAACACTTTAATAAAACTATTCGTTCCGTATGCTGATCTGTCGAAATAATCGAGATTTACGTTTTTCTCTAAAAACAGATACTTGTACCATCAAAATTGAATAAACGCAGCCGAATACTTTTAGAAATTAATTGATACTCCATATAGAATGCTCGAGCGAAACGCTGAATTTTGACGAGAGGATAATATTAATTATTTATAAAAGAAAGAACGAGCAGCGAACGCGCGTTATTGTAATTGTACAATATTGCTCAAGATCAGACCGCGACAAACCCATAAGAAGCAACCATAAAAGCTCCATGGTTCGACCTGGTTATTACTGTAAATAAAGAACGTTCCTCGCGCGTTTTTTTAAGGCATCGTTATAGGTTGTAGGGCCCTATTAATTGCATTCGGTAGCGGTCGTACTTCTCTAGGCGAGAGGTAAAAATAATAGTAAATGAAGATACGCAGAACACTACTGTTATTATTGCTCCTACTACAATATTAGTCCTCCTTGTAACGAATTGCGGAAGAATTGTCCAACTTTTGCAACATCATTTTTTCATTGAATATATTTTGACAATATACGTCGTGTGTCTGTATGCGTTTGTATTTCCCCCTACGTCACTTCCTCTCCATTTTCCCATCGCAAATAAGTTTTCTTAAAAAATTCATTTTCGATTAATGTGTTCTCAAAGTTCCTGCGATATGGATATTAGTTGAAAAAAATGGCTATTTATTGAATAATAAATGGCAGTTTTGCGAAATGGCAATTTTATCAGAAATATTAATAACGATTAATTAAAAGAGCATTAAGTTCCTGCGCGTAACTTTTTTGCGCAGAAAACCTGTATGTTGTTTAATGTCGTTTTCCCTTTGGATATAAAACTGGACCTGGAAATTGCATATTATTCTTCTACTCGCGAAGTTCACAGAATTAGCTCTCGACAACAGAATCTGAAACTTTCCACGAAGGAGACATAATGGAAAGTCGCATGATGGCGTGCAAACCAACGATGGTGAACCAGAATTTCACCTAACAAAAACCGGTGCACACATTGTCCATCCTGTCTTACCAGTTGGTCAACTGGTAGGCATGGATTCACTGACCGGCAATAATGGCGGAATATTCTAACACGCTCCATTTATACGTAAAATTATGCGTAAAAAAAGGATATACATAAAGTCGTTCCAAAACAATATCATGTTTTTAAATTGGTCGAAAAGAAGGATTTAAATCACAAGCCTGCAACACTGTTTTATTCTGTTCACTGCAATTTTAGAATGTGAATCTGTCGCATTTGCTTGCAATTTCACAGAATATCGGGGAATAAATACAGACATATTAATATAAAATCAAATCGAATCTCAATACTTTCACGAGTTCCCGCTCGTTATTTACATTTTCCGTCTTATTTACGGGCTTTGTTCATTCAAACTACAGGCGACATGCAGCATTCATTGGATTTCTTCTGGATTACGCCGTGATGTCAACGATTTAATGGTTTGATTATGTGGAGCTATGAAAATGCGATGCGTCTTAAAGCTGAAATTATATCTTCTATGGCGAACCGAATTACGCAACTGTGTATAAATTACACTCGTCGAGCACAGAAGTGGAATTCTGTACGGCCATAATAGTATTTTTTTCCTCCAGTAAAGACTGGTAACTAGCGTCCGTTATAGGACATCATAAACATCCTACTTGCCGGTCTATTATGGCATCTCTCGTTTTTGTTCTACAAAAGAATTGTGACACGAGAAACATGAGTTGACAGATTTAATATAAAAGAAGCAAGAATCTGAGTCAGCTTCGGTAACAATAAAATAAAAATACAATAAGAGCAAGTATATGCTTTTTCAATGATTTTTATAGGGATAAATGGTAGAAGTAATAGATAAATTTAATATCAATTACGGTATAACAGTTATAATTTATGATACATTAAACCTGATAGTCAAGAGAGAAAACAAAAGGTCTCGATCAGGCACGTGATTTATTTATTTGCCACACGCGGAGATTTTACTTGTATAAGTTCGAGCTACGATTTCCTGTCTACTCGTCGGGAGCTATAAAAAAAGGTCTATATAAATGTTGTTTCACGAACATCGCCCCGCGTTCTGATTTCTAAGAGAACTCCGCGTTCACACAGGATTGTGACTGCGGCGAACAGCTTTCCTTCGGCCATGCAATATGCATCGTGTTGCATTCAGGACGCATAGCGAGCGCGCCGATGCGATTTCAGCGCACGATTATTCGTTGAATTTCTATTCCAAAAAAGGACGACGACAGATAAAAGGAACGGCACTATGGCGTCATCTGCGACGACTGAGAGAGACGGACACCCTTCGCAATTAATGTAGGTTCCGTTACTTTCGAAAAATAAAACTGCTCGTCTATAGTTATTTTTGGTTAAATATTATAATATACGGAAGAAACAATTTTGTTGAATTATTTAAAAATTTAACTAGATACCAATTTAAAAGTACCCGTGTGGAAATTTATCCGGGAATTCCGTACTTTCATACTGGCCCTATATGGGCATTACTGAGGCATCCAAAGTAAAAGTTTGTCAAACTCATGCCCATTTAGGATATAGTTAGGATAGTTTAACTTAAATTCCCTAGTCACGGCCCGAACAGGGCCTAGTTTGGATTCCACTTTTTCTCCAAGGTAGTGTTATACTTAGGCTTGCCCAGTTGCAACCCATATAAGGCTCAATTTGATCTCAAATTTTCTTTGATAATAGTTTAATTTATAGGATATCCTATAACTATCCCTTAAATAGGCTTGAGTTTGATAAATCTTTATTTTGAATGCCTCATAATGCCCATATAGGGCTAATATTGTAAGAAATTTAGAGGAAACAGGCACAATTAGAAAAGCTATTAGTGTCAAGGCTGTGTAGCTCAGTGGCAGGACGGAAGTCTATTAATTTACAGAAGACTAGGCCTCGGTTCGAATCTGAATGTTCGATTCCCGGAACGCTCTGATATATTTTTCTTACTTATTTCTTACAATATTAAATACGATGGGTATAAGTTTCCTCACGGATATATCAGCTCTACTTACAGTTTTATAAAATATGCCCAGGTTAAAATTTTTACACTCTTGGCTCAATTTTGGATTGTCAGTCTTTTTAATGTAGGCTTCACATTGGCCTTTAAACCTGGGCCAAGTTTGAAGACTAATGTAGGGCCTAGATAAAAAAGTGTGACAATCCAAAATTGAGCCAAGGTGGACATCCTAACTTGGGCTTCAAATAATGTAAAGAAAGTTAACTTGACCCCGATTACAGCTTAGAAAGAATTTCCACATGGGTAATTTTGTTGGACCATCAAAATAATTACTTAAGACGCTTAAATTGATTGCTATAATGCAAAACTTTATACAGCATTACTGATTATGCTGAGAGACAAACATAGTTATTTTGATAATTCAACTAAATTTCTTTTAAATTTTTAGATATTCTAGCAAAATTGTTCTTTTTATGTATATACTATATATTAAAAATACAGAAATATGAAGTATGTATACAATATTAAGAATCTTTAGATCGCATATGTAAGAAACACAATCAATACTAGAAAAATGTCTATTATGGTCGAAGCTGGATCTTCATTGTTTTTAAATAATTCAATCTTGAATTATTAATATACACTATATGTGTACTTGCATATATATCATATTATAGTCTTTTAGAACTACGCGCCGAATTATTTTCTCGAACTATAAACGCAATTAAAATTACTCTAGTAATCGTGATTTAAATTGACAAGCAATTTAATAATTTGATGCTACCGTAAATGTGTAAAGAATTCTAAAGAAAATGTAGACTTCCTCATATTTTTGAAAAAAATGTTCTAATTTGTATTTAAAAACAAATTATATGTATATATTCCTATAAAATTATTTCGATTCTTCAACAAAATTATTTTTGAATCTACACATATTTAACTAAATTTTTAGATACTTTAGCAAAATTGCTCTTTCCGTATAGAAATTTTGAGGGAGAAATTATACGTATTTTTCACTATTTATTACTCTTTCTTATCATCCATTATTTATTAATGTGTTCTTATTCATTCATTCGCTTAATTTTCTTCCGTTAAACTTTAATGTCTTTTTAATTAAAGAAACGTCTGCAATTTTGTCAAAAAAAATCTACTATGTATTCGTACATTGTTTTATTGTCGTTGTTTTTCGAAAAGAGCAGTCTTTAGGAAGATTTCCTCTACACGGTGTTCTCTTCGACAGTCTCTTATCCTGCGAAGAATTCACAAGAACACGATTGATGCCACGAAGGGCCGTCCGTTGCATTCGATGAAGTAAGTAAATGAGACGTCGATGTTCAACACCGTCGCACTGTCATCGACGATTTTCTGTTCGCGTAGTCCTGCATCGATCATCCGTGTTATCGGTATCTCGATCCTGGAACCGGTCAGAGGACAGAAGACAGTAAACGAGCCTCTCGGCATCGGCCATGGAGATCTAGGAATCCATCGGCCGCCTCCGTCACGCCTCATCGGTTTTTAGAATGAACGATCTTCGAATGTGACTGGAACACGCGCGAGTTTGTTCCCCCATTGATTTTGATAGGAGATCGAAAATAGCTCACGATTCCGGCGCCCGTCTCAATCTCAGACTCGTGCGCCCGTGAAACTGATATTCGGATGAATATCGGATGGATGTTGAGAACTTCTCGGAATCGATATTAATCGATAGAATCCTATGAGAAATCTATAAAGATGTTTATATCCACTGAATCTGCAGTGTTAATAAATAAATAATAACCGATAATAAAATAAATAAATAAAAATATATATAGTAATTATTTTTGCGCATTTTTCATACATTTTATTTTCATACCTTTTTGAATTATGCGCTCGGACTGGTGACAATTAAAAAACGTGGAAACACAATCGAATTAATTAAGACTTCATTCAGAATGAATAATTCCGATTGCTGACGCCAACGATATAATTAATTATAATGACCGCAAATAGCGGTGGGAATTATGCAAGCAATAGAGATAGTGAGTTGGCGATAACGCTTTGGGATTACTTCTTTAGTGCTCCAATTGCAGAATTTAGAACCAGCTGCGACAAATCTTTAAAAGCATCATTTATTACTCTTAATTACACTTCTTGTACACTTTACACTTATTAATATACTTTCAAGAACTTTCCGTAATCTAAAATACATTTTGCTCATCCCAGTTGCATGTCACGTTTAACTTTTCCTATCTGTCCTCTTCCATCTTCATTTCACTTTAGCTTGTTTTAGCTCCCTTATCGCGATGAGAGATTCTGCGAACCGTTCTTTCCGCAACCGAGAAAGTGTAAAAAAGAGTGTCGTTAATACGCCTCCGCCACGTGACATTATTTCCTGGTGCGGTCGTTCTCATTAGACTCCGCTTCCTGATTTTTTAATACCTCGCAGCTCTTCCGCCACGCGCGGATACACCTCGCCTCGGCTTCACTTTCAGTCAGGCTCATCATAGCACTTGCAGCCCGTTCGGTTATCACGAGTCCTTTCCTGAGCGATGACATCTCGCACGGCCACCCTTTCGCCAACCCCTTTTTTAGTACTTCCGTGCTTGAATATCACGAGAGACTCCAAACGTACGTCGACACGACACGTTTGTGTGATTTCTTGTAAAGTAGACTCCTTGTCAGAGAGTTTGCAGTATGCGCAGAAAATGAGTTTTTACCAAGACTTGAGCTTACCATCACACACAAAATGACATAAACTGCATAAGCATAGCACAAGACCGCTAGACCAATGATCATCCGACAAAAAGACGCCATATTGATTTGCATAAGAGGTTCATTGGGTTAGCAGTCTTATGCTATGCTTATTCATCTCATGTTATTTTGTGGGTGATGACCCTAACTACCAAAATGAAACACGTGATTGCCTCTCGCTGTAGACCGAGGCAAATTTTTCTTTATTGATAAAGAAGTTAAAATGTAAAATTTGTTGCAATTTGTTTTAATGTAATTTCTTAATTACATTCTCATTCTTCACAATCTTCACTTTCATGTAATAAAGTAGAGTTTCATGTAATAAAGTAGAGTTTCGTGTAATAAAGTAATACATAAACAAAATATGCACTGAGCAAAATGATCTGGTTGGATTAAATAGTAATTATGGAAAATGGACAAATTAGATTTTTCTGGTTAAATCTACTAGAATTCCAGTTAAAAAAGTTATAATTCTGATTGATGTAATTATTTCGATAAAAATAAAAATTTTAGATTTTACCAGAAATATTGTATCAACCAGAATTCCGATTATCAACTAGAATTGATTCGCCTCGATCTATCTTATTGAATTACTTAAGAGATCTGATGTTAGACTTTTTCACAATGCTTTTCTTGATGGAAGCTCTAATTTTATCCTAAAATATGCAGCACAATTTGTTGATTCGAAAGTAAACAACCTATTGTTAATGAAATATGTACAACATGATCCATTGATGTCTTACGAAATGGACATTATTCCAAGACCACAAGCGTAGATTCATCGGATAATCAAATCAGTCAAATTGTGATTATTTAATCCAACCGTCTTTCGAGAAAGTTTAATATCTTTGTACACGTCCTTCTCTCTGCGGTTCATCTCCCTCGTTTTCTCCTTTTTCGTTCTTGGAGAAAGGGAACGAGAGCACTCGTGTGCACGAGTTTGTGGAATATTTGCGGGTTCCGTTTTTTTTCTGCCACCCACTGGGTGCTGTTGACGTCACGCCCGGATACCATTCGACAAGGGGCGCCGCTCTTCTGAGCCAATAATTCAGACTTCAAGGCGCGGCCGCGAAGATCGCCGTGACGGAGTATCAAAAGCCACGTGCTCACCCGTTGCTTGTTCCCTCGCTCTTTGCCCCTTAGTCAGTCAAAGCGGAGCACAGCGAAGCGAAAGAGAGTCGGAAGAGTAAAGAGAAGCATCGGGGGAGAAAGAGAAAGATGGAAACACGGTGCTATTTATTCATACCCCGTAGCACACAGCACAGCACGTAGTCCCCTAAATACGTTGGATAAACCTGAATAGGGTGTATCATGAAAGCTATAGTTCAATAATATCTGAGTGTTTAAAATTACTAAAACTTTGATAAATCTGCTAAAACATCGAATAAACTTAGGGCAAGTTCTAAATTTTATTGATTCTGCTGATTTGTTCGGATCTATTTGATTTCCAAGATGTAATTTATTTGATACTGATATCTTATTTAAAAGCTTTTTTCTCTGGTATTTGATAACTTCATTTGTTAATCTTTATCTGTAAGATCCTTTTTTGTGAATTTTTTTTATTTTTTAGAATTTTTAATCATCTGAAATGACGAAACCCGCGTATAACAAATTTAAACTAACAGAATTGAAAGCGATTTCTATATTGGAAAGGAATTGAATTCAGTATAGATAAATTTACTTTCATAAAGATTTCAAAATTTAAAAAACATTCCGAGATCTTTAAGACGATCAATTAGAAATTAAAATTCCGAAAGTCTAAATCCTAAAGTTTTTTAATTTTTAACCAATTTTCATAAATTTGTAAGACACTCCTTATACTACATGATTTCATCGTACTTATTTTCTCGCAATATAATTCCTGCATTTTAACAAACATTGTTACGATCTAAAAAATCTCGGTGTGGATTTAACATTATGGGATATCTATATATTGTGCTAGTGTTAATATTAACATCAACACAGTGAGAATTATATAAACATTGCAATTTTTTACAATATACAGCAAAATGACATAATATGAAGAAAAATTCACAAACATATCTAGCTAACAGACGCAAGTAAGAGCATTAAGAACGTGCGGTAACCGCGCCAAGCAACAACTGTGGACGAAGCAAGATGAAGGAGCCATCACTAAGAACCGTAGAGGAAAAAGAAAGCAGCAGCTACCCGATTCTAACGGCGAACGGATGGGGTTGCCTTTAGAGGGCCGCGCGTGGAGAATTCTGGAATACGAGATGGGGTGATGCAGGGTAAGAGAGAGAGAGAGAAGGGGGGAGAGGGGGAAACTTCCTCCGAGTGACAAATAACCGCGCGGATTCCATGGATCCACGCGATGCGCAAAGTCCGCGCTAATTAGCGACTCACGAGCATGCCGAAAAGAGAGACGACCAGGGCGAAAAGGAAGAGGAAGGTTGGAAGAAAAAAAGGCGAGGCGCGAGAGTCACACGTATAGACTATGAGTTTGCACGCTTAAGAGAGCGGTGAGGACGAAGAGGAGGGCACTTAGACCGAAGAGAGATGGCAGACCGAGAGGCTTCCCCTCATCGGGTCGCAAGATGGCAAACTGAACGGCGCGGACGCCGCGGCCGAGCATTTGAATATATCGGCGCGGGGACAGTGAGCAATGTTGCACCTGCCGCCACGAGTCAGCGTAATAGCTGCGAGATGTCACTCTGGTACAAGCGTGAACAAAATTCGTTCGGGACACTCTTTTTTTCCGGCGACAAGACCGTCCAAATCTTCGGCGATAATTCTCGCGATAGACTCGATGAATTCTCTACGTTTGTACCAAGGTGAAATTAATGGCGTTCCATTAATTACGGAAAGTACAAACAGTCTACGAAGAATTGTCTACCACGGTCCACATTTCGACTATTATAAAGTGAGTTTGTACACGTGAACGCATTCCGTAGTATAAGTTGCGAGCTATTATCGCGATATTGATCTCGACTGGCATGCGCATGAAAGTCACACGCGCAATTGGTATCTTGACAAACAAGCGGCGTATCGATCATTACATGCAAATCGGCTACGTAATAGTTTGGTAAATCGATGGCCGAACAGGCAATCGATCGCGCCCGATGAATATCGCGCGTGATTAACGGACGCGTAGAAGTGCGTCGGTTCTAATCGCGTGACGACGTGAGCAAAAAGGACTTTTGAATAGCGATGTACCATCGTCGCTCGCGATATATGTAACAGTACGCATCGTTGCCGAGCAAAGTCGGTAGGCGGGACCGCGGGAAGACACGCATGGTTGTTGCACTCCCCTGCGTATTTGTCATCGCGATCGCCCACGTGGTTATCTGAACCAGTCGACGTCTCCTCTACCACGCGGTCCTAAGATCGAGAGACAAAACTGATAGAATTTATGCCAAACGGCGAGATGGTAATTACAACTCCAAGCTCGAGTTTAGCATCAGCGATCAACGCTTTCTGCGTTTAACACCAATTTAAATCTTCGTGACATCTGATGCAACAAGATAGTCTAGATTAAAACCTTTTGGTACATTCAGAGAAAAAGACATAGCAATTATAAAAGTGATAATTGTAATTCAAGTATATTATTTTTATATGTAGAATTAATTAATATACATAATTTAATAAACTATTCTCTAGTTATTAATTATAAAATATAGCTGTAAATAATAGTTAAATTATAGTTGAGTTAAATTATAGTTGAGAATAACTGCAACTATTTCTGTGGTAACAATAACTATAATCATAATTATTTTCGATTGTTAACTATATATATTTATTGACAAAATTCTAACAATTTGTTGATACATACAGTTATTATACTTATTATTACTAACAATATAACAATAATAATCATAACATGTAAATGTAACTAAAAATACTAAAAATTTTTCTCTCAGTGTATAAGTGAAGAATTTATCAATGTTACATTACCAATGTATTGGCGTACAGCACAGAAAAAATGTTACGGTTGTCACAGTCAAAAATAATGATAATTTTTGCCCTTCATTACCTTGGGTTTTAGTAGATACAGTGTGACATCGGGTTATAACAAACATGGCTACCAAGAAAAAGAAAATTAACGAAGATGTTAAATTCTCTTAAATTTTAATTATTTTCGGTTCAAAATACTCATCGCGTAGGAGGATTTTTTGCGAGGATTAAATCAATCTCTGAGTAACCAGTTACGTTCAACGAGGCGGGGTAGGCGGGATTATGTCATTAAAGCTGTGACGGTTCAACGGGCCGTCATCTGCGATCGATCGCGGTGGCTGCTGCACCTGTGTCGCCGTTACCCGCCGCTTTTGTCGCGCTCCGGTACCTGTACTTTCTCCGTTGATGCCGAAATAACGCATCAGCACGTCATGAATAGACACCACGTGCGCACACGCCTAGCCACGTGTGATGCTCGCGCACGCTAACGAGCCCATGAGTTCGTTCATAAGCTGCCAATTAACGACGTATGAGTCTTGCGCGGGATCGGCTGTCAATTAATTAGAATTTTTACCCCTTTCTCTCTCCCAGTTCAGTAGGGATCGTTGAGGGCGATCCCTTTCTGTTGGGATTTGTTGGAGGAATGTTGCTGGAGTTCGGGCGTATCTCTCGTTTCTAATTGATTTGTCGGATACGGTGCCGAAAATGAGCAACGCGATTTGAATGCAGTTTGATATGTGGGCTTTACAGTCAAATTTTAATAACGAAGAGGGCGGGAATTTTCTGATATTACTCATCGTTAACGAACATCTGCCGTCAATCTCGCGGCGATCTTAGGAAGAAGGAACAATGTCGGCGCCGCGACGGCGCGTCGCAATAACGTATCTCGATATAATTAGCTAATAAGCTGCCTCGTTAAGAATAAACAATGACCGCAACGTTGGTGGCGACCTCGAAGAGTCGCGGGCAGTTACGTCATGAGCGACATTTTTTGTGTCTAATAGAAAAATCGACGATACGCATTCCATAAGAGACGTGCATTGTTGAGCTTTCTATCATAGAAAGAAATACGATGGAATCAGGAAATACGAGTAAACAGGACTTTATAAAATACAGATAATTAATTTACTATAAATCCTGCTTTTTACTGTTAGACGCTTTATAACACTGGGAGCTTTCCAATCCAATGGTTTAACACATCTTGACAAACTTACACAAGGATATACAAAATATACATTGAAAAAAAATGATGTTGTATCATCAGTATTTATTTCAATTAAAAATAATTTTGTTAATTCACACACACACACACACACACACACACACACACACACACACAATAACACATTAATGAAACAAATATTTATTTTTTTTTTTTGAAGTTTTTGGAGTCAATTAATCTTTGCCCACAGTTTCATTTAAGTAATTACGATTTTTATTAATAAAGCTCTTCGGAGCATCACAATCTCGAGCTTTAAAGATAATCGATAAAGCTAAATAGCTAAATTGTTCTTAAATATAGTACGAAATATATAGAGATACAGATAGAAAAAATTTCCAGAACATCCACAGTGCTATTATTCTTCAATCCGTTATAAAATGTGAGTGATATAGAAACAATAATATTTATTGTTGGAAGAAAAATATTTTACTCTTAAATGAAAAATTCTTAAATTAAGAATAAATGATTTCACAGTTTTCAATAAATGATTTTTCCAGTTTCATTTTAAATATTGCCAAAAAATCATTGTATATTGGATGTAAAACCTGTGCGAAATATAAGGAAATTAATATGTTTGAATTGAAAAATTTGGAAATTTTTTAACTAAGGGGGAGGGAGAAGGAAATAGATTTCTATGGGATTGGAGGGCAAAATTCGATTGCCCTCTCGCTCATTTGCCCGCTATCTCCTTCGGGGAGGCAATAAATCCAGGCAAATGGTAAACAGTGCGGACCGGCGAAGTGCATCGAAACCCGAAACCCTAAATCACCGACGACGATCCCAGAGAGAGGACGAGAAAGAGAAAGAGAGAGAGAGAGAGAGAGCGAGAGAGAGAGAAGGGGTACGCTTCGTGGTCTTCCCTCGTTGTTCCGATGAATAAACAAATACAGATTAGTTCCGAGGACGCGAGGTGCGTAAATCATAATGAAACTTGTTACACGCGAGCATATATGCAATACGTACGAGCGCGTTCGTAACGCGATTTGCTAGTCGATCGACTCACGCGACGTCCTTCGAGGAGAAAATTATTGTGAATGGTTGTTGAAACACGAGTTTGTCTTCTCTTCTTGATTATTAATTTGTTTAATTTCTGATTTAATTTCTAGTCATTTTCATCTTCAAATATTTATCGATACCATTAAAATTTCTGTGAAAGTTTTACTTATTGGAGTTTAATATTATTAGTAATAAATATTATTGTTTCTATATCACATGATTATTTGTGATTATTTGTGTCGTGAAATAATGTGGAGTACAGATTACGTAAATTCTCATTCAAATTACACATATTTACGACGTGTATAGATTTATGGAGTCCAGATAATCGAAATTTGAATGTCATTTCCATATGCCAAAGGATGTGTGCGAAAAAGTAGTAAATTCTATACTCAAAATCAGAGAAAAAGATACAAAGACTACACTACAATACTATAATATAAAGATTACACACAAATGAAGTAAAGATACTACACAAATTTTATATGTAGAATTAACATATACACAAAAAGCACGCACACAGTTGAGGAAACTATTTTACAGTAATTTTGCAACTGTAAAATTATTTATAGTTTTAGAAAAAGTACAAATTCTGTACTCAGAAAAAAATATAGCGGTAGTAACTATAAATGTGACACTATAAAAATTTCAGAGGTAGAATTAATATACGTGTATGCATATTTCAAAACTATTTTATAGTTGTACAGCAATTAATTAAATATAAAAATTGTAACATTAAAATAGTTTATAGTTATAGTAGACACTCTATAAGAAAAAGACATAAGTACAGAGAAAGTACTGAGAGAAAAATGTTTGGTATTTGTAACTATAATTACATATTGCTATAATTACATATTGCTATGATTATTTCTGCTATAATAATAATAATAATAGTAACTATGCATATCAAACAACAAATGTATATAGTTGACAATCTAAAATAACTATAATTATAGTTATTATAATCATAAAATAGTTGAGAGAGAAATTACCATAATAGCTATAATTATAGTTATTATAATCACAAAATAGTTGAAATTACCATAAAAGTGATTCAAGTGACTATAATTTTACAGTTATATTTTGAGACAATCATAAAATATATGGTTGTCCCAAAATATAACTATAAAATTATAGTCACCTATATATGTAGTAATTATGTATATAGTTACTATATACATAGCAAACTAAAATAACTATAATATAATTATATAACCATAATTTTTTATGGTTGTCTCAAATTATAATCATAAAATTATAGTCACTTGAATCATTTTTATGGTAATTTCAACTATTTTATGATTATCATAACTATAATTATAGCAACTATGTACATTAACTATGTACATAGTTACTATTATAGCAGTAATAATCATAATTATAGTAATATATAATATATATTTTAGTGTATTATTGTAGCTGTAATAATCATAATTATATAGTAATGTATAATAATAGTTACAAATACAAAACATTTTTCTTTGAATGTAATAACTGTATAGATAACAATTTATAAATAATTTATATAAAATTAATGTGCACTATTTTATAGTATTGTGTGTGTGTGTGTGTGTGTGTGTGTGTGTGTGTGTGTGTAACTATAAAATGATTTATAAAATATAGAAAATACTTAGAGAAAAAAAATAGTGGCATCTGTCTACAAAAATAACAATTATAAAAATTTTGTAAATAAAATTAATGTACATAGTTGGGTAAATTATTCTATATAGTTACTATTATCATAATACAAATTGCACCATAAACAGTTTATTTAACTATATAAATTCTACATATAAAACTTGTATAATTGTTACCAATTGTTTTTCTACCACGTGTGATCGGGGATTTATTTCATCCTGAAATCTATGGATGAATGAGGATGAGACGCGGCGGTGCTCGTCGATACCGAAACTCAACCTTGCGTCTTCACAAAGAGACAGTGGTTTTAGACCCGCCTCGATCGAAGCCCCGTGTTTTCTTCTTCCTGGAAGCGAGCAAGTATCATTAATTCTCGGGTCACATCAATTTCCCGTGAGCAGGGAGTCGGTCTCCCGAGGAAGCTGGTAACCAGATGGCACGGGACCGCGCCCGGTTGTTCCTCATTAGGTCGTCACCGGACCTTCGCGCTTCCTCGGTGCTTGCGCGACATCACTCCCTGGTCGCGCCTACATCTGAAATCCGACGACGAGAGGGATAGAAGGGGGATGTGTGAACGACGCCGCGCGCGACAACGAGCCGCGCGTTCCATTCAGGAAGCCGGAGAAGTGCGCTTTCGTGTCGGACCACCCAGCACGGCGCCGCGCCGCGTCGCCCCCAAGGTGATCATCAGTAGCCCAGTACCCCTTCACGCCCTCTCGAGAGAATGCGTTGCGTGTGATTAGTCGCGTGAATGAGATACCCGCCCTTCCAAGGACTTACAAGACGTAGGAAGCATTTCCCATTCTGTATCGTGTTGCATAGAATATACTTTCCTCTTGAAACGGAAATGCACTCTCTCTCTTTGAAATATTCACCCTATCAAGTTTCACCCTAATTTTGGAAGTTAATTAAATGCTACTAATTTATGACGTTTGAATATTTTCGCCGAGTTTCGCTCGATTAATATGGACATAATTATCGAACGGAACTCTCTGCATCGAATCATCTCGCGAATAAAATTTTGTACCAAATGTATTTTTTTCATGTCGGTTTCGCCCATTGAAACAAATGCTATCATCGATCATGCTTCGGGTCGAAACGTTAATCTCTAGGAGCAAGGTGAAGTTTCAAAAGTGCTTACAGCCGGACTGTTACCGCTCCGCCTTCCTCTTTTCGATTTAATTAATTGGCCGTAACTCAAGAAAACCGTAAATCTCCGATAGCATTTATACAAGCACGCGCCGTTGGACGAAAGAATGGGCCTGTAGGTGGCGATTGTCTTGGGGCCCACGCGACGCCGTGTAGGTGTGCAGAGAAACCGGCTCGACACGAAAAATGTTCGACTGGTTGAGCAAAACTTGACTATTTCGTTCCTCCGATGCACCGCCATTCTCTCCGCTTTTTTACTTCGCGAAGATAAGGGATGATTTTTTAAACAAATATAACATGTAACATACGCAATTGTATTCAAAATGTATCTATGCATGAATTTTTGGATCAAAATATAAAAGAATTTCCAGTTTTTTAATAAGTAAAAGTAAGAATATCAATCGTACTTTGATTCATAAATTAGAATAAAGAGCTTTCGTCCATATTGATTCTTACAGATTTATTTGAGTAATTTTTAGAAATCATTACGATTAAAAAAGTACGAAAATTTTTACACGTCCTTACATTAACATTTATTAACATTAAATATTATAATATAATTAGGATATTGTGATATTATATTATAGATATTACATAATATCCACTAAACATTATATTATACTTTATGGATATTACATGACATCTATTAAATTATATACTTAATTATATTATACTTTTAATCGCTCTAACAAAATTAATATCGACACGATACCGATCAGCCAAAGATCTTTATTTGCATTTATCGAATATAACAAAGAAGATATTTCTTCAAGGAGGATAAACAGATCGAAAATGGCGACGAGGGAAGTTAGTAGCTAGTTTCATGTCGTCCAGTCCGTAGCACGACAACATCGATCATATCTCGGGGAACATATCTCATGAAGAATGAGGAGTGCGAGAAGCACGAAAGGAAGAACAAGTAGGACCAGAAGAATAAGAAGAACTTTTGAAAGTTTCGAGCCGAAGAAAAATTTATATAGCGGACCACACGTGACTTCCTAATATTCATAAACATTAATATCATAAAAAGTCCTCCATTATATTAGGTGTTGGAATTAATTCGTAGCGTTTTACAAGTGATGGGAAGTACTTTCATTAATGTATTTTTTAATGCTCATGTGAAATAAATAACATTCTTTCATTAAAAACGCTACGAATTAATTCCAACACCTAATAAGTTCCCTGATGAATCGACTTTTTGTAATTAATTTGGATTAATTACAAAATTAATAAATAAATAATCCACAGATTTCACTTTTTATATTAATTAATATAACTGATATTGATTTAATAGTGATATATATGTTATGATATCTGTTTTTTAGACGATATCATAAAATATTTAGAGATAAAGTGTCCAAAGTGTATGAAAAGTTTTTAATTTAGTGTATACTGAAAGAAAAGATTGGCTGCTCCAGCAAATTAGACGATAAAATATGGCGTAGCATTTTTAATTGGCTGCAACAGCCAATTTTTGGTTGCTGGAATCAATTTTTGGTTGCGTTAGCAACCAAACCTATCCGCAATGTCAGTATAGGATTTCGATTGGCTAATGCAACGAAAAATTGGCTGCTGCAGCCAATTAAAAATGCTATGCCATATTTTACCATCTAATTTGCTGCTGCAGCCAATCTTTTCTTTCTGCGTAGAAAAAATTAAAATCTCATGTCGATTTAAAGAATCAAATTGGATTGCACAGTACGGAGAGCATGTATGTATTTTACAGCTGGGAGAGGATGAAATGGCAAGACAGATCTATCAGGACCCCAACAAAGTTTTAACCGAGGCGTGAGCCACATCGATGCCTCGACGATCTCATCGAGGGGGGCCCTAGCGAGCACGCCACGGGGTTCTCGCTACCCGCCAACTTTACAAACCTCTTTACAGATCGTTATTCGTCCGATCACAGGGCCACACATAAATCGGGATCCGAACGAAAGGCAGGAGGGTGGGAAGACGCCTGTGCACGCCAAGTTTGTATATGGCTGGCGCGTATTGCGAACGTCGAATCACGTGTGCGAAGATAACGCTTTGCGCTCCAACGGAGTTACAAAACTTATTCCGATCGGCCGGAGGTCAAGGCTGTCGTAAATAAGATACACGAGTACCTGCTGGGCGTTTCTCTCGAGGGAGGGCCCTGTCGCGCCCTTTGCGAGGTGCGATTTCAGAGGACAAAGCATAAAAGACGGGATACGTCACGTGAGGTGAAAACAGGAGCGCAGCGGTTGGCCTTCTACGGAATCAGGATAGAAAATATAGCCACTGTGTAATAAGATTTTTTAAAGAATCCGCGATCACATTATAATATATGAGTATAGTTTTAAAAAAAACCATGATTGTCTGAAAATTAAGTGATGTATATGTCGCTTTCTTTAAAAGCGACACGAATAAAAAAATTAAGTTTGCCAGAAAAAAGGAAAAACTGTTTTCAACTTGAAAATTATTGATTAATCAAATAATATTTATCAGAAAGAATATATTTTTAACATGATGAAATGTCATTTTTGTTATTTTTATTTAATAATCATTAAAAAATCGCTCTTTTTAAGTAGTGAGATTTTTTTTTAAATTACTTTTTTCAAATTTGGCATGATTTTTTGTAAAATTCAATTTACACTTGTAATGATTGATAAAGTAATATTAATTTAACTCATTCTGATAACTTGAAAATCACGTTTTTAAATTATATTACTTTTGAAGTGAGGTAGTGATATAATTTAATCCTGTAGGTCCATTGGACTCTCACTCAGTTATAAAGCTCTTAATCAAGAATGTCAAATAATTCAATTTTCTTTATATTTACAAAATTGGATTATTCTTATTTAATATATTTAGGATTATTTATACTTTTTTGTATGTCATTTTTTGAAATTAATTAGTACCATTTAATTAACATAAATTAAATAGAGGTTAATAAACGCTGTATTACAAACTTTATATCAATTCTGAAGATTACAATAAGAATATAGATCTGAAAAAATATAAACACACAGTGAGAATGTTTGGAATTTAGGAATAAGAAGAATTCAAGAATAAAATAAGTAAAGTCTTTAATTAAATATTTAAGAATTTAAAGATCTCAGGATGCAACTTGCAAAAAATGGATAAATAAAGAAACAAGTGATAATTATATCGCTAGCTTGTAACGTTTTTTTTTTTACTAATACTCGTTTGATTTTTTATCTCTCCAACTAAAGTTTTGCATGCCATTCGCTCGGTGTAATGCAGATACATTTCGTCGCAGGAAATCGTTAGATCGCGGATCGGCGTCGTGACGGTTCACTTGATGTCCGCCGGACGTGTAATGCCTTCACCGTCGAGTAAAACCGAATGGACTCATAAAAGTAAAACGTAAAAAAACCGAGGAACGCCCACCGTACGCCTCGCTCGACGGCGAGCGTTTCTTGCGATCATTATTCATAAAATGCTGGACGAGCCTCCGTCGTGTCTTTCTCCTTTTTTACTCCTTTTTTACTATACTACTGAGATCCGCGCTTTCGTGAATTTTCCACTTATTTTCACGCTCGGGAACTTGCAAAATTTTGATGAATTATTTCTGTGATCAATTCACAGAAACAAACGCGAGGAAATTTTATTTTTTCCTACGTGGCAAAGTGATCAAGTTGCCAATCACATGATTTAACAAAACAGAAAGTGAGAATACGAAATATTTCACGCGATATTTCATACTCGCATTACTTATAATTCACAAAATTGCATGTCAAGTTTTACACATTACATTTACTATCATATTTATACTTTAAATTTAATAAATATTTTATAAAAATATGAACATAAATCGTATTTCTTATTTAAATAAAATAATTTATGTTTATATTTTTATAATTATACATATAATATTTTTTTATATTATTTCAGAATTGCAAACACAAATGTATCAATATAACGTTTTACTCGGCAAATTTGTTTAAAAGCGTTTTCAGATAATATTTGCGAGTCAAATCAACGGTTCTTGGAAGCTATTCTATTTCTTTGAAATTTTTTTCTTGCTCGAGTCAGAATATACATTCAAATTGATTGTTAGCTCAAATATTGCGATGTCGAGAAGCATGACAAAAAATTAGAATTCGTAGAAAATTAAATTACTTCTCACTGAATTGGTTTTGACTCGTCTTATTTGATATATAATGAGAAGTATTCGCAAACTTAGTAGATATATTCCATGATAAAAGCGCGGATTGTTGTTATCGATAATAAGATATTTAAAGTGCTCGTGAGATATATACAGAGAAAAGCTTTTCCTCGGAAACTCTGCTACAAAATTATCTATTCGAAAGAAAAACTGACGTGATTCCAACTGTTTTGCGATATTTCGTTGACGGTCACATTGAATCTTGATATTCTATTAAAAAAATTGACGATAAATTAGATAAATATGATATAAATATGAA
Source organism: Acromyrmex echinatior (assembly GCF_000204515.1). The sequence goes on along the minus strand of NW_011627509.1, from coordinate 1,177,757 downwards.
ATGTTAGATAATTCAACTTAATTAAATAAGAGGAATCTTATATTAGGTGAAAGAGCAGATCTTAGTACTTAAATATTTGTGAATTTATATACATATCTGATTCTGTAAACTGTGTGCCAAAATCTTTTTCGATTTTAAATCGTATTTATGAGCCAAACCAGAGTAATAATATCATTTATTAAATTGACAAGAAATATAATAATTTTTTTGTGCTAACAAATATCTTTATATGAATATTAATAATAAAATGTTAAAGAGAATCTAAATCTGTGAATATAATTTTTGCAAAAAATTGGAGTCCCAGGATTTAAATCTAGAACTCCTGACTTTCCGGGACGGATTAACTAATGCGATTTGGTTTTCATAAATATTGCACAGAAAAACATTTAAGCATTAAGATCCGCTTTGACCGAGTATAGAATTCCTCTTATAATTATATTTATTCTCATCGATCAAAAATTTGTATCATACAATTCAATTTCTTTTCTCTCTGTATTATCCATTCTTGTCACGCCTGCTCGATCACCGGAGGGTTAACGTCGTGGAAGTGACCTCGGTAGCACGTGTGCCCTGATCGAGTATTTTTGCGGGCCGCCACAAAGGGCCCGAAACGGATTACTGCGTGATGATCCTGGCGCCAGCTCATTGCGTGGGTGACACGTGATATGTCTGCGGGGGTGTGAACCCCGTTGGTTCCTCGTGGCCTCATTCGGTCTCTTTCCTATAACGTCTCCTGTCCTTAGGGACGCTAATGACGCGTGGAGGAAAGGAAGGCAGGGCGTGCCGCGCGGAATCCGAGCTATTTTCAAAAGATGCCGTTCGAGTAAACGGAGGACGAAAAGGAGACCTTCCGTCTGGACGTCCGACTAATCATTTGTTACAGCCAGTGTTATCGCGATTTTTCCGAACGACACCGCGAAAGAGCTCGAAGATGAGCGAAACAGAGTGTGAGGTATGAATAACGGTGACTCGCGGTGCATGTGCTTGACAATCGGGCTTTTAATCTAGCGGTTATTGACGTGAATCACAATGATGTACAGATGACAACGTTAAACTAATTTGGCGTATCTTCCTCTCGTAAGATTTCTTTCCGTTATGTAAATATACTCTGTATTTATAAATATATATTTAAAAAACTTTGAATATATAAAGTCTCTTATTTTCTATGAAGTAAAATTTTACTCAAAGAATGAAATGATTGTCGAGCCACTCAAGTTGATGTGACTCTTCAATCATATAACATTCTTCCGCTTATTATTAGAGAATGAATCTAATATGCTCTCTCTCTCTCTCTCTCTCTCTCTCTCTCTCTCTCTCTCTCTCTCTTTCTCTCTCTCTCTCTCTCTCTGTCTGTCTCTCTACCTTAATAATCTACCTTAATAATCTAACATTTGGAAACAATATATATGCCAAGCAAGAAAAGATCAGAAAGCTAGTCACACAGATCGTCTCGACGTTGTGTTTTATTAAGATATTACACTCTTTAAATATTCCTTGGAATGAAATCTCACTCCAAAAGAGTTAAAATACTACCATTATAGAAAAAAAAATGAAAAATTTGCTTGAATAAGAATAGTACATTTTCATTCATTTTTTGGAGTGAAATTCGCTCCAAAAAAGGAGTGAGATTTCTTTCCTTTGGAATTGATCTCATTTCAAAGAAAAGAATGAAAATCTGCCACACTTATTCAAGAGTAAATTTTTCACTCTTTTTCAATAGTAGTGATATTTTAATTCTTTTGAAGTGAGATTTCATTTCAAGTGAATAAAAATTCAATCTTATGAAATTATAATATCACTCTATTCCGAAGCAGTATTCTTTATCGATTAATGTGAATTTTCACTCCTTTCAAATGAGATTTCACTCTAAAAAGATTGGAGAGTACATTTAACGTATATTATTTATAAGCGCGAAGAATCTGCTCGGCTTATTAGCTTTCATTTATTTCCATTGATAAAATCTTTTTAATTATATTAGAGAACTTCTTGTAATTGAAAAATTCATATTTTTTGGAGTATAAGCAAAAGTGAGACTGGGCTAATTTGAATGAGATATAGGAGGCGACCAATCGCCACTGTTCTTGTTAGATCGCCCGTCGTCCGCCTGCGATCCCTAATGCGAGTAGCAAATCTCCATGTAACAGATTTGACAAGGTACTTTTGTCTGACAATGACGTGATGATTCCCCTCGGCGCACGATTGATCGTTCATCAATGAACTCCATTTATCTTCACGAAGATAATAATCCTCATCATGGGCTGAGACCCCTTGTGTCCCAGGTGCACGACGAAACCGGAACCCGTAAAGGCAGGATCCTTTTGTTGCAGTGTCTCTCGGTGGCGATAGATATTAGAGGGTTTGAGAAAGAAAGTGAAACTCTCTCGAATGTCGGATTCTGGGAACTATAGAAATCTCAAAGTGATCTCTATTTAGTATATATACTCCTCTTAATATCGCGTACACAATCTAAGTGTTGTCTAATTTACTTCTCTACAGCGAAGTGGAATAACCTCCCGGTATCTCCTGTTTATCGTCTTCCTCATCGCTCGACAGGGCAACCTCGCTTCCACTTTTCTCCCTTCTCGCTGCGCACGCGTGTGCTCGAAATACACAGCACTGGACAGAAAATAATAAAAAGTCGTCGTCACGACTGACCATAAATCCCGAGCGTCACGTAGCGACTCGGGTTGCTTGGTCTCTGAAGGCACCATTACTTTCGTAGCATCATCCCCAAGGGCTGGTCGGAGGAGGTAGCAAAAATGACGCAATAAAATCCTCCTCTTAACGCTTATATGTATACATATCTACATATTTATATACATACACATATTTACATAATTTCTTTCTAAACAAGTAGGTATATCGATATATAAATATATATAATTTTTTCCTAATATTATTATTATCTTTTTTAAATTGTGTAGCTAAATATAAAGGAAAGAGGCACTAAAAATAAAAAGAAAGGGCGAGTTCGATACAGGGGTTGGGGCGAACTGAGTTTCGCGTAACGAAGGTAATTTCACTCTTCGTAAGGAAGGTTAGCTTCGACGGATGGAAAGGAGAGAAAAAGGGGAAGAGAGAGGGAGGGAAGAGGGGAAGAAAACGAGAACCGGTGGAAACGGGGTGGAAACCGGACGAGCAAGAGAGTTGCGAGGGTTGCATTGGGGAGGAAATTGGGGGTGGGGGGATTGGGAGAGGGGGGGAGGCTATTCTGACAAAGCAGAGGGCTCGGCAGAGTCGAGTTTCTCGGGATAAAAGAAGACTTCTGCAACATAACAAACTGCGAGAGGAAAATGGCGGAAAAGCTTAGACGCTTCAGGAATGGAAGGAGAGATGCGGAGTTGCCGTTGCAGCGAAACGATAAATTATAATAACTTTATGGATATATAAAATGGCGCATATATGATATATGATAAACCTCATAAAGTACACGTTTTTAATTTAATTAATCATTTGTAATCTGCAATCTTTCGAATATTAATATTCAATATTTATTTTTATCGCAATAATGTTCTCTATGGATGGTGATTTATGGGACAGCGATTATGTAGACGACTTGGTGGTGAAACACGCTGTCGAACGACCCTTCCACGTCGGCAGTCACGTATTTATAAACACACGTCACCCCGCATTAACCGTCGGCACACCTTTTGTGTACACCGAAAGCTTAACATAACACAAAACGCAATAAACCTGAACCTGGGAACGTGATGCGTATTGTAGGGAGAGCGGAAGGGAGGAGACACACACGAAACATTCAACAGCTTTGCCGAGGTTAACGCGTGGATCTAATGCGATCACTTCCGCTATTTATGTTAAGTATTCACCGGTGCAATGGCGAATGATTTTTGTATATGTTTGAAACACCGTGAAATAGGGTGGTGAGGGTGCAATATAAAATAAAATAAAATGAGTTGATATTGAACTGCCTAACTGTTTTGAACTTTGTCGAGCATTTATCCAAAGTTCTATGATTTATAAGGAAATCAATTTATAACTTATAATGCTCTATCTGGATGGAACATCATTGAACAAAATTTAGCAGATCAACATTTTTAAAATAAACTTTCTAAGCTTTGTTTTGTGAAAAAAATTGCTACGATACCTTTTCACAAAGATATTGAATTTTATTGGGTGGGACTTTATTGTGTCAAAAAACTTAATTTTTAAAAAATATTTTTAACTTCAAAATTAAAAAGTTTGAAAAATGACAAAAAGAAAAATGTTTGTTATAGTGTACTTGAGTTAAATAAATATTTTCAAAATTTTTTAAAAACTTATTTTCGACCATTTTATAAAATTGAAGTCAAAATTTTATACAATAAAAAATTCGATATCTCTGCAAAAAATTATGGTAGCAATTTTTTGCAAAAAGCGTTTTAAAGCTTAAAAAGTGTACTTTCTAAGCTGTAAAATGCTTGTCTATTAAATTTTGTCTGATATCCCATACAGATAGAGCGCTGAAAGGAAAACAAAAAAATATCAATTTTCAATTTTATATTATAATTTAGGAACAAAATATCATAGAAGTAATTTTTGCTCATAAACTTATGTATCTTGTACATAAGTTTATGAGCAAAAATTGCAAGCATTCCCGAATTTATGAACGGTGGTGTATAATCAGTATTTTTAGGTTTTGACAAACGTAAAGACAAGTTTTGTAAAAATTATATTTTAAAAAGCAAAAATTTCGAGTGTAATAAAAAATATAAAGCACTTCCATTTTATTTTCTTTTTTTTCTCTCTCTTTCTTTTAACATCAAGAGTTAGTCCATTTTTGCGAACATATCTTCAATCGAAAATCCTATAGAGCGAAGCATGCAATCGGTCACGAAGAAGAGGGTCGATGCTTGAAGAGGACGGTAGCCAGGGATTTCATCCCCGAGCGTCAGTCGCCGTCGCACCCCAATTAGAGAGGAACTTCGCCGACGTGGTTCAACTATGTCTCTCTTTTCTTCTCTCATACTTCTTCTCACGTTCTCTCTTTCTCTCTTTCCGTCGCGGTGACGTCGAACGCTCTCGATTTCACTCAAAGCCGACGCTAACGAGCACATGGAAGTCACGTGGAAATACGACGTGAAAAATGTAGGTGGGAGCGACGTATTCATCCCCGTCGTGGAAAAGCCGCTGGCGGTCACGTGAATCTGACAGGTGAGTGCGACAGAGACATTTATCCGGCGTCGCGATTGGTTTCGTCAAATCAAGTAGAAGCGATTGTCTGGAGAAAAAGTATTAGAATTATTGTTAGGTGATTCTTTTATACAATTTCGTGCAGTGTATCGAAACAGTAAAAATAAATTAAGAATTTGCCAAAAATATGAAGAATCCAAAATATTTTAATTGCTTATAGCGAAAAAAAACTCTTAATACTTTTTCATCTTAATATTTTTTAAAATATTATTAATTCTCTCTTTAAATATTTATTTACAGTAAATAAACATTTACTCAATAAAAAATGATACATCAAATCAATGATTCAAATAAATATATATATGTTTTATACATTTAGTGACTATATGTATTGAGTTAATATTATTCAAACAAATATTTATTAAAATTTAATACATATTTTCAATGTAATTCGAAAATAATTTGTCTCAAAATTTTTATCAAAAATATTGATATATAGAATTGATTAACGGCTCGAAATTCTGAATTAGTCGGTATAATGTGTCAATTTCAAAGAATAACAATTTTCTTGAACTTCCTACAAAAATAAGTAACTGCGGTTTATGATAGCTGGATTTATGATAGCTAGGTTTATGATAAATCCAGAGGGTTTATCTATTACACGCGGATCGAATTGCTCGTTTCGATAAAAAAAGAATCCAAAGATAAAGAGGAAGAAAGAAAGAGGAAGAAAGAGAAATACAGGGGGACAGAGGAAGAAAGAACCGTGAAGAGCATATGTTAGGGGTTTTCGTCGTCCCCCTGGGGATTGCGGGTAGAGTGGCCTACCCCCCAATTACTGGCTCCCCTCTGGCCTCGTCTTCGCTATGTTAGGTGGGACCCGACCCTCCAGAAACTACTTCATTACGCAGACAGCCGTGTTGACTTGTATTGTGCCCCAGCTCCACGAGGGAGTCCCTTCAAATAATATCTGTGACGAATCGCTTGCACTTCCCTCGCGCCCCTTTCACGCTCCTCGTTTTTACACCGTTCCTATCTCGTCCTTCGTTTTACCGATTTATCCCGAGGTGAAGGACGCTTATGTAGATTTTGCGAGGCTTTAGTCTTTAGCAAAATATGTATATTAATCGTATTATTATAAAAAAATATAATAAGTTTATGAATTTAAATGTAAAAGCTGCTAAAGACTTAGGATTGAATAACTAAACATGTTATGTATTTTTACAACTGATCCCGTCAAAAGTTTTTCTTTTTTTAATTTAAAGTATCTCAATAACATTTTTTTAAATAACATTTGCTCATACCTTATACAACATTAGCGCAAATATAACGGTAAGAGTAAAAAACATTTGTAACCAATAATTAAATTTTATTTAAATCCATTACGTGCGATTGCATTTCCTCGCAATCCATCAAGTACGTACCGCCAAATGGCTACAAAAATCGCTTGTTTATCCCTCTCCCGATATCGAGCCGGCGGATCGTGAGCCGTATTATGCCACCCTCATAGATTTAATGCGAAAGAGAAACAGAGAAAGGCAGACAAAGGAGTGGGAGAGAGAATTGGGCATTTGTTCCTGCAGAGCGGCATCAACCCTTCCTCGATTCCGATCGTCGCCATATGAAGACATTAAGCGAATTTATGGTCGCCGCAATCAGCTGTACACCCCATGTACAGCTTTTTTCCGGACGTTCATTGGGAGGTCATGATCCTCGATTGTCGCATTTATATCCCGGTCCGCGTGTCCCACCAGTGGCGCAATTGTTCTCTACTGATTTAATTGAACGCGAGGGGTAAAAATCTGACATCGACTAATGTACACAACGTTTCTTGCGTCTCCAATTGAGATTAAACGAGAGATAATGAATAAAAATAATCGTGTAAAGGGAGACATGTAAAAAGCCGGAAATTCGTTGGCAAGAATCGTGCTCGAAAAAAGGAAAAAAGAAATAGTCATCGCGCCACCTGTTCAGTTTCCAAACAGAATGTGACTCTGAACGTGGATAAAATCCCTTTATAGCCGGGCTGCGCGCCTGTCCAAGTCAAATCCTTACAAAACGGCCAATCGGTACGAGCAAACAATGAAACCCGATAAGCGCTACGAGCACCCATCTTAGCGCTACTAGATTAGGCAAGAACGACTAAGTATTTAATCAAACACGGTTTGATCCATTGTGCAAACATTGACACAAAGAAGCTGGTATGTTTAGGGAACGATTGATGGCGCGAATTGCTTGGGTTCGAGTCATCGATAAAGCGACTTATTATCATCACTTTTGTAGCGGAAGACAGAACTTGAGTGATCCAACCTGAGTGGATAATTTTTATTTTACTCTTTTATTTCACGGGACAAAGATTATAATCTTTGCAATATTTCCAATGCGTTATCTATCGTATTTATAATCTATAGTCGATACCTCGAGATTTCTCTCTTCGTGTTCGTCTCTACGAGGTGATGAAAAATATGCGCGTTATCCATTGTGACGGCAGAGAGAGAGAGAGAGAGAGAAAGAGAGAGAGAGAGAGAGAGAGAGAAAGAGGAAGAGGAGGAAAAAGAGAGAGAGGAAGAGCAACCATCAATCATCGCTCGACGATTCGAAATTTCGCGAGACGCGCACCGATTCGCGGCGCGTCCCGATATATAATTAGACCAAGAAAGGACTCAATCTCGTAGAGAGAGACGAGGTACCACGTTAACGTGGCGCGAAAGGTAGCGCGAGACACCCCGCTGATTAATGATCCGCAATCAGAGGCAAAGGTGGAGATTCGGCGCGGCGCGGCGACTCGTAAAGGCGGCGTTTAACGTCGCGCATCGCCTCATCATCCCCTCGCTATAAATCAATTTAAGCGCACATCGAACTCTTCCTTTTCGACTAGTTCCGACTAGCTCAAGTGCGTAGAAAACGCGTTCGGAACGTTCGCCGCGTCTGGGAACAAGTCTATCAGGAATGTTTCCTTATTCATTGTATGAGAGAAAAAATGGTTGCAATTACCATAAATTAACTCTAATTATAGCCATTTTCGGTACCAACTAGATATTTTTTTTTTTTTTAGAAATACAAGTATAAACATTTTATTACTAATAAATATATGTAATAAGTGTTATTACTAATATTATAAGTAATAACAAATACTTCTTTTAAATGTACTCCAAAAGACTGAAAATTGAGCCAGTTTTTGAAAAAGAGTGAAAATATTTTTACTCTTTTGGAACGAAATTTTACTTTTTTTGGAGTGCAATTCACTGCAAGGAACAAAATCTTACTACAAAAAGGAGTGAGATTTTATTCATTTGAAATGAATCTCGCTTCAAAAGAATGAAAATGTATACTCTTGAAGAGTATACAATTAATTGTTTCATGGAAATTAGAAATTTGACGCCTTGTCAACTTCTTGGCTCTATCTCTAACTGTCAAAATGTTGTCACGAGTCTTGACAAATGAGATAAATATTCGGATTTCGCAGTCAATTTTCGATTCTGTGAAGTGACGTGACTGAATCTGAGTGTAAGATCTTTCGACAATTCCGATGCTTCCTCGACGTTACTTTTCTCGCTGGCACGTCGCGGATTAGCTAATTTTCGATCGGCTGTGTGTGTTAACCGATTGACGATTAGCTAATAACCAATTCACGATCAGGTACGGCGGCGTTGCGTGTCCACGCAACGTGTATGACGACGTCCGTATGTACATTCGGACGAACAATCGGAGACTAACGAACGCGGATCCGAACGCTTGTCGCGCTTATCAGCTACCAAAAGCACGCGTAGTCCGGTACAAAATCGTTAAGAGCATTATGCCGCGGAATTAAGACGTGAGTGTTGCAGCCGAGGAGCGACGTAGTGGCGACGCATTAATCATTCCGGTGCGCAGCCGCCAACGATGACGACGATTCTCCTCTCTGTCGCCATTGTGGCGATATGTGGTTTCAATGCCGCGTGATTATACCACGTGTTACGTGCCCTCTCTCTCTCTCTCTCTCTCTCTCTCTCTCTCTCTCTTTCTCGCTTTCTTTCTTTTTCTGTGCGTGGACACTCTCTCTTTCCGTCGAGGAAGGCTTGGCTGCTCATAAGCCGTCATTATCGGCATGAATCGTCGGGCAACTCTGCGCGATAGCGTGATGTAAACCAGCAGGTGGCAGCCGCGAGGGGTTTGTTTCCTTTCGAGGTGTCGGGGATTGCGAATATCGAATCTCTGAGTGGGAGATTAGGTATATTCTTTAAAGGCAATGATACGCACCTCCTGAATGTGCCGTTTGATTAAACGAGCGATAGCAATGCAAGCATCCGCTTTTATATTATGTGCTAATTGAAAAACCAAAACAATAATCTTTTTCCATAGCTGGACGTTCGCAATCGATCTATTCAACAGTTATCTTGTGTATAATTATCATAAATTAACTTCATAATAATTAAAACACGCAAGTTCGTTACATTTTATAAACAGTTCTTTCGGTTGATCCTGAAACATTCAATTGTTTTTACACAAGTTACTATTTAATGTAATATGCTTGATGCTTCTCTTATACTCTACTATAATTAAAAAGATAACGCATCTCGGACGAATAATTCGATTTCACTCAAGTCCAAAAACTTTCGCGTGAAAAAGAACAAGAGAAAAAACAATTGTAGTAATTGTAAAAGCGATAACCATACAAGTTTTGAGAATATAGAATTAATGTGTACTTACTTAGTTGAATAAACTATTTTGTAATTGTAATTATTATGAAATAGTTTATTCAACTGTGTATATATATATATATATATATATATATATATGTATTAATTTTGTATAAAATTTACAAGTATATAAAAATTCGATTTACAAAAAAAAACATCATAAAACGAGAAAGAGAAGTTAAAAGAACACATCAACATTTTAGAGTTTTCCGAAAAGAACTCTTTATATTTCAAAATGTATCTTTAAATCTCTAAAATTGTAAAAAGAATCCAAAGAGTATTTTAAGTAACGATTTCAGAATTTATTATGAAATATATGCATTCAAAGGAAACAATGGGAACTATATAACAACTATACAAATAAGTTTTATATAGTTTTATATGAATAAACTATTATTGTAACTATATATACTATTGTAACTATATATAGTTGAATAAACTATTATTGTAACTACATTAATTCTACATATAATTTATATAGTTATCACTTTAATAAGTTATGATCATTATATTCTTCTCTGAATGTATATAAACAATCTTGAATATTACAATACTTTCGACATAGTTCTATTTTTGGTTCATATATTTCTTTCAATTGTATTTCAAATATTACTTCAATAATATTTTCTCACGATTTTCCAGTATATCCGCTGCCACCTGCGAGAGAACCTTTGTCCCGTGTTATTAGCTGAAGAAACATTTCTTCTTTTCGTTGAGTTCCTAACGAGTGAAGATTAAAATATAAGAGAGGTCCCGAGGACGTGATTGATGCGCGTAGGTAGAGCATCAGCCCCGGGCGCTCTCGAATCGCGGTTTGTCTCCCCGATTCCGCCTCGATCATGCCGCAACAAAGAACAATGGCGTACGGTGGCCGCGCGAATAGACCGTCATTGTTCCTGCCTGGGAGCCTCGTCTTAGGGCTGCCCGGAACGTTCTGACCCCGTCGCGAGATAAGGGGATCGCTGGCGGTCTCTTTGAGTACCAACCGGACGCGCATCGATCGTCGAAGGAAGATGACTGTTCGACCGACTTTCCGACGAGACGATTCTCGATTCATGTCCGCACTTCGTGCTCTCGCCGTGGCAGGTCTTACTTGCAGATATCGATACCGCCGCGGAATTGTTCTCGGTACGCTCGATCCTGCTGCCGCGGGATTGTTCCTTTATCGCTGACGGTGCCCGCCGAAATCGTCGGCGGTAATCTGTATAGACTATGACGATGATAATTTCAGATAAAGTTTTATGATCGCGTCGGCGGCCCCCGAGCGGATCTTTGTCGTTGTGTACAGCTTTTAATCTACCATAGCCCGCATGCGGAGACAATTATATACGTGTGCCGATAGCACGTTATATGAAGAATATATAATATTATTTTGGAAACATTACATCAATGTTTGTGGAATATATTTTTGAATATAAGTAATGTTTATTATTTCCATTGCCAAAAATAGAATAAATAAATTTTCTTATGTCAAAATAGGTATAAGTGGAAGATCATTCAATCAACAAACAATTTGGTTTGCCAAAGATTGAGTTTTTTATTTGAAGTTCGCCTTCAATAACATCATAAAATCTTTTGGGTTCCATAACGATCAACCCTATCGTGTCTGGCAGAGACGGTTGGCCTCAGCTTCCGTTCACGGAAGGTCTCTCACGATCGAAAGGACTTGCCTAAAATCGCTTATCGCTTCGTCACTGTGCAGGTCCCGACGGCGACGCTGACTGGCATATTCTTGCCGATGTCAACGGATCTCAGGAAGATTCTTCTTGAGCCTCTTCTTTGCCCTGGAAGAGAAAGAAAGCCAAGGGAGACCGAAAGGAGAGAAAAGCAGAAAGAGAGAGAGAGAGAGTAAGTGAGTGAGTGAGTGAGTGAGTGAGTGAGCGAGAACAGGAGAGAGGAATACAGAAAGCGGTCGTCCTGCCGATGGCTGGGGTGTCATGAGTCATCGTCCAGTCATCCTTAAACTGCCTTTTAATATCCCGGCTGCATCCGTGGTGACACGAAAAGAGGTGAGAGGGCATACGATGATTGTGGAGGCGACTACCTGACTGCTCGGCTCGGCGCTTCGTGCCAACTGCAGCCGCCTCGTTGACTCGCAGGGCACGGGGCAGAGAGATGAAACGGTGGAAAGCTTAATAATCGGAGGCTCGAAGATATTACGAGGCGAATTCTTTCGTGGTCCAACACACGCTCTCGGTGTACCGGTCCCGTGATCGGTTGACAGTCATCGCCATTGTCCTACCGTCCGGTCTACTATCTCCCTTTAAATTAGACAGCCTTGGATTCGCGAGTTCGCATCGTTTTTCGCTTGACGGAATTAGCTTGCAATTCTTCTGATAAAATCACAATTTATATATATAAAAAAAAAGAAGGTAGAAATGCATTGCACTGGTTATGAGAAGAAGTCTTTCAAATAATCAAAACTAGCGAAAATTTTAGAGATTATGTTTATGTCTGTTTATATATAAAGAGTAATGTCGATGAGGTTACATTGCAAGAAATTTAGAGCGTATGTCGTTTTTACTATTTTTAGCCAGTTCAAGTTTTTTAACTATTCTTAGGATTTCAAAAAAATTTAGAATTGACTTTTAACATCTACATTATTAAATATTATATATTAATAATTTTTTAAATGAAATATTAAACTTTTATTTATTAAAAATTAAAATTTGAGCAAAAATGGCTGAAGTTTCGCTTGTTCCAAAAAAAATTGCAAACGAAGAATCAATATATTTGATTCTTTATGTCGAATAATCTCACGATGCTGCTAAAGAGAAGAGACTCGAATGAACTGTTATAAGTTTCAATCTGTACAGCGGCTGTTACTGAAATTAGCATCGGATGTTGAAAACGCGACGAGCTGCACCCGGAGGAGCGACCGTGACGGATCGCGTGCGTCGCGTCGGTCTTCAAACGGCCGCCGATTCGAAATAACCCGCGTCCTCGGAAAATATTGTACTTACGTCGACGAGAGTCGACCTATTCTGTGACAAGGGATCCGTACTTTTCCGGTTGCACCGGCAAATTACGACGTGCTCCCCGCGCGGTAGCATCGACACATTAGACGCGCGCACACGCGATGCACCGCGCTGTAATTCCGTGTGTATCATTAGTATCTCGTCTCCTCTCTTTCTCTCGCCTCCTCTCGGCTCGAATTACGAAAACGCTCGTTCCGGGAAGTCAAGCGGGAGAAGAGAAGAAGAGGCAAAACAGAGACGGGGCGAATTTTCGGGAAAGGAGGCGCCGGGATCGTGTCTTCCTTTGGAGTGGCACGCAACGCCGATTTCGGGGGGGGGGGGAGGCCCTTTCGGTCAGAGAGGACGGCCCTTCGAAGAATACCTAAATATCTACTTGAGAGAGAACTCCCGCGCCGATCACGATAGGTAAACAAACTGCGTTCCGAATTGTGTGTGCTCCTTCCGCTAATTTACAGAGGAACGGAAAGCGGAAAGGGGGCGCGACGATCGTTATCTACAACAATGTCTGCCGGTTAAGAATAGGTTACTACGGCCAAATCGGAAGCATCGCATTCCCTCGGGACATCCTTGCCACTGAGGTCCGTGATGCGTCTAATGTGGGTCACACGACCGTTCCCCTCTCGCTTCCTTGCTGCCCTCGTCCTATTTCATTCATGGTCTTCGCGCAGCGCAAAATTGGCTTCGTTACGCGCGATTGCCTCCGAATGACGTTTTTCAATGATTAACGTAATGATTCGTAGAAGAGCGGATCGGTAGAAAAATATGACGACGTAGAATGAAATTATTGGCGATCTATAAATTAGAGATGTCGTCTCTTTTTCTCATTTTGTAATTATTGAAGTATCTCAAGTGGTACACTCAAGTTTTTGTGTTAATTTAACACAAGATGATATGTTAGGAAGTAACTTCAATATTATATAATTAACACAAAAAATGTAATATTGATACAATTTATAAATAAATTGTATAAAGCATATTTCTTTAGTAAAATTCATATATTTATATGAAATATGTTAAATTATAATATGTTTCAATAAAATTAATATTTTCATTATATCAATAATTTTTTTATCTTCAAATTTATTATTTAAAATATATTAGTTTTACATTATTTATTTACTTATCCATAAATGGTGTTATTTTAACACAAAAAATACTGAATATTAATTTAATTGATTCAGAATATATGTTAAAAATTTAATACAAATATTTTTAAACACAAATGCGAAATATTTTATATTGTGTATGATTATTTACATATTAAATTACGGTATACTTTAAAATCTTCTATTTTCTATTTTACTTTCAAATTTTCTATTTTTTAATTATTCTTTATTGTTTCTTATTTTTCAGGATTAAGCAATAATATGTTAAACGTCACGTAGATTTTTAGCGTGCTGTGAACGATAAGTTCTAAAGTTTCATATTATTACGATACAAAATTTACTCGGTTGAATTAACTCTTCTGCTCGGAACGGTTTTTAGATCCAAAATTATTCGTTCCCTCTCGAATTTACTAAGAGAAACGCTCGAGGGCATCGCTGCGATTATTTCTTCGAAAAGCTTGAATGTTTGGCTGTAACAATGTCGGCGAGATAAAAACAGGTTGTGATGGAAATGGCAAGGATTACCAGATTGTCGGAAACTTTGGCAGAACTCCGTCCATTTCTTTATCTTCTGTGTCGGTGTATTAGTGATAGATATTTCTCCGTCTTAAAACTTTTCATCTTTTCTCTGAATAGAAATATTTACAGTTAAATAACATCCCCAAAGGACTCCAGAAAATAATATATTTGAAAGACCGTTGCACATTTAAGTAGCTTTCCGTCAAAATTTTACTCAAAATCCATCAAGTCGATGGCGAAAGAGTAAATGTACGTTCTCCATGGGATAAGCCCGCGATAAATGTGAGGAGGAAAAGAAATGGACATGCCTTTGTTAACGTTCCGATCGTCGTGGCTACCTTATTTACAGTCTTGTTCGCTCGAGGGTGCTCCAAGTCGCTTATTGTTTGCGCCGACGATGTAATAGCCGTCGTTAGACCGGGGCACAGGCGGGGGTGGCGACGAGAGGGTATGGATTTGACAGCTCGGTGACGGCGCGAATCGATCGGGCGAGGAAAGACATCAGTCACCCCCACGCCTGTACAAACATGCCGACGTTTTTCCGCTTGACACCTTCCGCGCGCCACGTCGACGACGACGCCGATGATGTCGCTCTCGCGCGGCGTCTCTCTGATGTCGTTTCCACTTTGTAATGAGCTATGCTCCGCCAATGTGCACGTCGCTGCGCAAACAATGATCTTATTTTCCAGAAAAAAAGTCCACCTTCAGCTACAGTAAGTAAAAAATGTCACCAATGTGTCGAGTGCTGATTGGCTCCGTCATTTAGACTAATTTCCGACTGGGGAATAGTTCGGATCTTGCTATTATGATATCATAATATAGGACATTTCGTTTTTTGATATATTTCTATGTTAGGAAAACAGTAAATTGTTCTAGGTTGTTGATGTAATGTAACACAGTTTGTAATACATGCTCTTACAATTAGTTTGGCTGTTTGCGCATTTAAACAAACATATTTAAATTGATTACAAGATGGCGGATTCTGCTTAGACTTTAACTTCGATCAGTCACTATATTTTGTTACTAGATATTTTTGCTACTTTGTCAGTTATCAATAATGACCCAAGGAGTCGAAATGTTTAGTTTATTATATTAAAGAATTTTACACACGTTTACACGCGACTTTTCTTTTATTTATATAATTACATCATTTTAATTTTAAAACTTATATATTTATGAAAACAAAAACCCTTTGTATTAATATAATTTTTCTAAATTATACAATTCTAAATTCTAATATATGAAATAATATTCAAAAGCAATCATGGTTTATTACTACAAAATTTCATTTTAATTTGTTATTTTGTTTTTAATTTTGAAAGTATCGCTATTTATTATATATTTTGCCTAAAAATAGCGATTTCCAGGTAATTGGCAAAAATTTCTTTTCTTTACCTTTAGGCAGCTGAATAGATCCAAACATTTTACAAATAAATCGCGCAAACGTAGAGCACGCGAGTTTCGGAGATCTTCAGAGAGAGTGGCGCAGAACCGTGAGAGACGGATCAAGGGTGCGTTTCTTTCGAGTCTTTCATTTTTCTTTCTCAGGACTTTCACGTTACTAACTACGAACCCTCGAATCATCATGAGTCTCGGTCTCGTCGCCGCGCCTTGGAGTTAAGAATTGCCGCCGAGTGCCTCGCCTTTGCGACGAAGACCTGTCAGATCGCAGCTTTCGTCCGCGGAATTATCGGGTTGATAATTTTAAGTCGCACGCACGCGTATCCCCGAGGTCGTTACGGGGTGCGCGAGTGTACCTTATGCGCGCGTATGTCGTTATGTTACTCACCGCACCAGCCGGTCTCTCGCCGGTGGAACGGGTTCGGGACGTTATATCCTTCGGCGCGATTAAAGGACCGACGACTTTAATCCCGGCGGGCATCTTCGGGCCGAGCGTCGGAATACGATTCCGGTATAAAGCGGCGACTTTATGATTATTCGTCGTACGATTCGCTGACGGGCTCACTTTGTGGAAGACAGCTACGAGGAGAGGGAGAGAGGGAGAGAGACAGAGAGAGAGAGAGAGAGAGAGAGAGAGAGAGAGAGAGAGAACGACGACAAGGATGCGGGGGAAGAGGAAGTGATGGTGGAGAAGAAAAAAAGATGTAAGGATAAGGTGGAGGACAACAAAATGCGGCAGCTATGCCGGTTTTGCTACCTGAAGGCTTCGCTGAGTGCACGCAAATTTTCTCTTTTGTAACGTACATACGAACGCAGAATGATTAAATTTCATTTAACTATTTATCGATTTTAATTTAGCACGTTACATTTACTTTTGAAGGACTTAATTGTGTTTCGTGCTATTTTTACATATACGTATTTCAGTTCAACGTCACTTAATTGTATTTGTAATTAAAATTTGATGGGCGATAATAACTCGTCATAAACGAACCTTTTCGCAAATTAAACTTATTAATAACTTTAACGCATTCACGATGAAAAAGTTTACATAAGTACAATTAAATATATAAATGTATATTAAATCATTTAATATACATTTATATATTTAATTGTACTTATATAAACTTATAACAAAAATAATTAAATAAACTTATATACTTACTTAATAATATAAACTTACTTAATAATGAACTTACTTAATAATAAACTTACTTAATAATATAAGATTTACTTACTTAATTATACAAGAGGAAGAAAACATGCCCATATATATATTTTCTTCCTCTTGTATAATTACTGTTCGTAGATACAGGAAAAATAATAAAAATTGGAAAAATAATATGAAACAAAATTTGATCTTTTTTTTGCCTCACAAGTGTGAATAGTCTTTCCGATGTATTTTTACATGCTGAATTTATTGGCTATCACGTTACAGTTTTGAGAAAAAAGGCGTCAAAAGAAGTCCCGTTTTTATCCTTTTGATACTTTTTTTCTCAAAATTGTAACGTGATAGCCATCAACTTCCGTCAGATTCAGCATGAAAAAATACGTCAGAAAAACTGTTCATTACACTTGTGTGGCAATAAAAAAATCAAATTTTGTTTTACACTTACTTTTTCAATTATTATGTTTCCTGTATATACGAATGAAGATTATGCAAAAAAAAGAAAAAAATATATGAGTATATTTTAAATATAATAATATATATTTATGTTTGATAAAAGTAATTTTTTTACTAGGTATCTATACAATGTGAGTATTCAAGGAAGTCTTTCAACTAGTTTAAGTACTTCCCATTACTTGTAAAACGCTACGAATTAATTCCAACACCTAATACATTACAAGAAAATGTTATCGTTGCATTTTCGGAAAAAATAAACTTATTCGAGAAAATTTTTTTATGGTGAATAAAAATAATATTATAATAAATCGGGTAGATTGTAGTTAATACACGATTGTTATTTGTGTCTTATACAAAAATTTTTTCTTTTCTATTCGTATAATATACAATAATTGATCAATAAAATCAATTATTGTATATTGTATGAATAAATAGAAAACGAAAATTTTTGTGTAAAAGACACAAATAACAACCATGTATTAGCTCTAATTTGGTTGATTTATTTTAATATTATTTTGATTATCAAGAGCTTTATGAAAAATTGTTTTACTGTCGACAAAATACTATCCTCGCGCGATTTGCTAAACTAAAACTTTTAATTTAGAAAAATCAGCACGGAAAAAAATTAAACCGCTTTCAAAGGGGACACACCGATGAATCGTATATATATAATACTTACACACACGCGCGTGATATTCTCTGCGAGGTGTAGGTTGCGAAGAGAACACACGGCGTTAGAGAGTTGATGTGTGGCCATTGTGACGGAATTTTGATAACGACAGACGGCACCGCGGGATATCCCGCGGGATTCGGACCTCGAGCATAATTCTCGTAAAATTCTCGGCTTTATGGTAATGTATCTCCCTCCCTTTGTCGTTGTGCCTCTCCTCTTCTCTCTATCTCACTCATTCCGCTGGTCCCTGCAGATCTCACTCCGAATTTTGTCCCTCGTCCGACGAGCCCTTCGAAACCGTCTGGTACTTTTTTTTCTCTCTTATCGCGATCACTGCATGGCGTAGAGGACACCGAGACGGTACGCTGGTGGAGAACGATTTTCTCATAAGCGGTTGTAATTTTCTCGGCGGTATTTGCCGTTATGTCTCGTAAGTTCGTCGTAAGTTTGTCACCGTACAGCCCGCTGGACCCTGATTTTACCTGCTGATTAAGCGCGAGTATCACGCAAGCACGACAGGCCGGATTGTTATCTTTCTGAATTTCAGACTCGACACCTAAACGGGATTTCCAAATTTCGAGTGCAACTGTGAGACCGATCGATTCTTCAAGCACAATCTTGAACATCAAAATTAATATACATGTTTGTGTAAAAAATGAAGGAAAGACAAGGAAAAAGAGGAAAGGAAGAAAAAATGAAATAAAAAACAAAAGTTTAATTTTTTAAAATTGTTGCGTAAGATAAATGATTCAATAACCGAGGAATTGAGAATAATTTTCCAGTGAAGTATATGTAACAAAAACCGAGGAATTGTAATTATTATATTCTGTACTTAAATTATCACTATAAAATCGGAAAGATGTATCGCGCTTCTAAATTTAGTTTATCCAGCAAGCAGGTCGGCGAAACGATCGCTCGCGTTTCACACGCGAGGATTACCTCGCGTATACCTATATTTCTCTCCGCTTCTCTCTCACTCATTCTCTCTTTCTCTTTCATCTCTACCAAATTTCTCACAATCGCTTGTCTAGGACGAGCTGTTCTCTACCACTGTGTGCACCGTTACCAGCCCGATAAGATCACTCTCGCGGCGATTACACGCAATGCTGGAAAGCCGCGCGTCAGCGGTCTTAAAACCAGGTAGTATCAGCTCCATCTTTATCATCGTCCGCGCGGCGACACCGCGGGATGTCGAGCCCCCTTTCGAGTTCTAATCTCACCGGGTCTTTTTACGAAGAGAAGATCCGCGGGAGACGCGGGGGCAAAAACACTCCGCCGCGACACTCTCACGGCTGCTGCTTCTTCCGGCGCGAGAAAGCGAGACGCTAGGAAAATTCTACGGAATTTCTGCCCCGCGGAATGCTGTAACGCAGGATGTTTCAATCTTTGACAGTTTTAATCTCTCTGGGAATTTTTTGTCTTCCTTTTTTTCAATTTTTCGAGAACGCATAGAATTCTTTGTTTCACGAAATCGTGAAATTTTCCGACGATTTTCAAGATACTTGATGTCTGTGTTTCGGAATCATCATGTTTTTCGTTCTTTTAATTATAAAATTCCTAGGTAAAATGTAAAATCATAAAAAAATGGAAATAACATCGAGTGGAATTTTAAGAAAATCATTTTAAGAAAAATTATAATGTCTGTTAAAGATTTGATTGACTTGCTTTATTTGTTTTGATGCAAACGTTAGTATTAGTATTCACCTTGTAATACTAATTTCCTTAACATTATCCTTTACAAATGTCGCGATAAAATATAATAACGGTCGCTCCTCTGTGTGAAAAAAGGGGAAGAATACTAACATGGTGGCTGGCTAGAATCTCAAAACTTCTTGGGGAAAGACATGTCTTCCACCATATTGCCTCGCATATGGTTCGATATCCAAATCGAGCCTTAACAATGTCACCGACATATGATACTTTTGATGATGATTCTATGATGAATTGTTGACATGACAATGATTTTAAATGATTTTCTTTAACTAAAAATGAAAATCTCATGCAAAATCATTTTAGGAGAAATGATGTCATTCAAAAATTCTCATCAAAAGTGTATCGAATGACATTATTAAAATTTTTTTTTTAAGTGACTTCTACTTTTGATATTTCGATCATATTATAATTTTGTGTTCTACCTGAATTTGGAATTTATAAAACTTGGACTTTCATTCACTAGAATATGATATTACAGCGTCACATAAAATACAGTGATATTTTAGCTGTAAATGTTAACACAGAGAATCTTGCTTTCATCCTTTTCTTTGATTTCTGCTTTCATCATTTTCTTTGATTTCTGCTTTCATCCTTCTCATTGATTTCTGTTTACAAATGTCTTGAAAGAAAGAAAAAGAGAAAGAGAGAAAGAGGGGGGAGGGAATATTCAGAGTCAAATGGCTTTCAAAAATCGACAGAAACACAACATTTGCGATTCAGGGTGCTCATTCTGTCACCTTGAGATCTTTAATCTCTTGGTCGGTCTGGTAAGGCATGAGGCTCTAAGACGTCTGGGCTGAGCATCGTATTCCGCATATGGTTTCATATGCGGCACGAATGGTGGCGCTAACCGTGAATTTTTTTTGCGTCGCTGAAAGAAGCAGAACTATTTATCAATGGGTCCGCTCCGCGCATACAAAATGAGTCTTAATTAGCGTGCGCTGCTTTTCCCGACGAATCGCGCGCGAGGAAAAACGACGGAAAAAGAAGAACGATGACGACGTACTTGTCTGAACGATATAAATCGGATAAAAAGATATAAGCACATATTTATTTTTATACATCAAATGCATTTTGTACATCACTGTTACATTACCGTAATTGAAAAAAATATTTGCTCCCATTATTTTGCGTTTTTTGATAACATCGATTTATTTAAAAAGGAATCACGGTTTATTTCTAGAAAAACTCTTCTTATGAAGAACACGCTGTAGAGTCTCGTTCAAAGAAAAATACTTTACGAAAATTATGATGCTAAATGCTGCTTACTATTTTTCTTAATAACAAAATTTATGGCACAATTATGTATAATATATACTTTTGGAATTGGATCGATTTCTACAAAAAGTCGATATGAAATCAAATCCAACTTTATTTTTATTAAAATAATAGAAATATTATATAACAGAAATATATAGATTATATATATATATAGATTATATAAATATATAGATTATATAGATATATAGATATATAGATTATATATAGATTATATGTTAGTAGATATTATTATAATATTACTATTATTAGAGTAGATATTACACAAATATTATGGTAAATAGAAATTAATGTGAAAAATTTTGAAGAACCCGAATATGTTTGTGCAACACAATTAATTTCTTTTATATTAAACTGGATTTAGTAATTTCATGTTATGTTTGGTGCGGACTATTATTTTCATTTTAAAAAATATGAAGATGAGGCTTTGATAAAATGAAGCAATTGGATTTAACGATACTAGAACGATTTTAATTATACGGATTACATAAACGATTTCTAAGAAGTTAAATACATTTTTAAATCTTGTTGTGACAGTTCAATGATAAATCTGTATTACATAATGTTAAATTTAACGTATAGAGAATATTCGAAGGTTATTACGAATGACTGTGAGGTTTAATTAACATTGCATCATATATTAAAACTACACATCTGGGTTTAAAGTTTAAAGACCTTCACACATAAAAAATTCCATCCTTGAGACGCGACACAGACAGACTGGGTGAAGAGGAAATAGGAAAAAAAAATAGAGACTTAGTTGGAAGACGGGTCAAAATCAAAACGCATGGAAGTTCACTCCTGCGCAGCAAAGCGAGGAAACGGAATATACTGGCCTCTTCTTCCTTCGAGAGGTTTCGAGGCTAATAATTAAAATGCATTCAGCCGAGTTATAAAGCCTTAACGACGTGTGTGCGCGACCGATTTTTTGCCAGGGGACTTTACGATACAATTTATTGCGTATTTAATTTTACCTTTCCACTTCATTGATTTAGACTCTGCCGGTAGTATCGGCGTCTCGAACTTTTTTTTAAGAACGCCATCTTTTCCTCTCCCCTATCCTCCTTGATATCCCCCGCTCACCTTTCTGCCTTTTACATGAGGATGAAATGGCAGTGGCATCCCCTCTTAGGTCTCTCCTCTTTTAGAATCTCGAAACCCCTCATCTTTAAATTATCCGTTGATATTTAATTTTAATGTCTCTCGCGCTGAGGGAAGGAATATATAGTGCGAGAGCGTCACTTCGGGTATCTCCATGCACTTTTTTTTGTGCGACGATTTTACGACACGTGAAAAAAAAATGCGGGCCAGGCGCTTCCGTTCACTTCCACGAAAGGTCTTTTTCAGGGAGAAGTCGCTTCAAGGAAATTAATACCGTACCCCCTAATCGCTTCTGCGGTCGAAAGGACACGACTGAGCTCTCAACTTCACTTCGGCTTAATGATAAGTTTTTAAAACTAATTTTCAACTAGACGATTATCAGGTAGCGGCATTTAACCACTAACTAGTAGGACAGATATTTCGAGCATTACGCATTTATTTGACGATACTAAAGCACGCCCTTATTCTTCGCGCCGCTAATTTCTCGGTTCTGTTTCTCGATTCTACTCGCGTTCGAAGCGGCACGATGCGTATAGTTTTTAATGCATTGCTCGAGAATTCACGCAAGCTTTAATCGAGCCCCTTAATAAGTGAACAGATAGGACGGATCTCGCTGATATTCTGAACGATTCGCCTCTCCGCTTCTTATCTGTATCCTTTATTAGTTCACCGATGCGGCTTAACGTCAGCGCGCAGAGCGAAACGCTGCATAAATGAATTCCTCAGGCTGTAATTATTTAAAGGCACTGAGAATCCTCTCTCTCTCTCTCTCTCTCTCTCTCTCTCTCTGACTTCAACAATTATTTTACTCTCAATATTTTGGCATTAGCTTCGCAATTCTCTCTTTATCAAAGAATGTATAAACTCTTGCAAAAAGGTACGATAAATAAAATTACAAAATAAGAAAATGTAAAAATTTGCAAATTTCATTATTTAAAAGCTTAAGAAATAGAATCTTTAGGAATATGAAAACTTTAGAGCTCCAAATAAATATTTGAAATTATGAGAATCTAAAATAGTTTCAGATAACAACTTAAGAATTTATTATGAGATGCACTCAAAAAAAAACTAGTGATGGCAATTGTAAAGGTAATTAGTAATAATTGTACGAGTGAATAACATAGTTATTGCAACTAGTAATTGCAATAACTATAAAATAGGTCACTTAACTATATTATTATGGGCATAAAAATTTATTTAACTATTATATTAATAGTTGAATATATCTTAAGTAATTAGTAATATAAAACGTTTATTTAACTATGTACATTAATTGCATATAAAGCTTACAGGTAGAGCTTACAATATAGAGTTACTGTACATAATTATTTACAAGTACAGTCTGTTCAATAAGAACGTGATGCTCATTATGTTCAATAAAAACGTGATACTCATTATTCTACAAAGAGCGACCGTAGCGATATCTTCCTGAACTCGTTTGAAGCTTTATTTCGTGCTCTTTTGCGCAATATATCCTACCAACACATTGTGTAGTTTACGTCAGCGAATTTATTATTTTTACAATGAGTGCCAAATTCTTGAAGCGGTACGAGGCAGTGTTTTTAGTGAATGGAATGGCCGGCAATGTCCTCAGATGCTAATCCCATTGAAAATGTGTGGTCGTACATGAAGATGAAACTCAAAGGAAAGCCAGTGTACACGGTGGAGCAGCTGTCATTTCAAATTAAGAAGATATGGCGATCTTTGCTAAAGAAATATGCAGATAACCTCGTCGAAAGTATGGAAAAAAGGTGTCATGCAATAATCAATAATGGAGGTGATTGGACAAAATACTAGGGTAGGTAATTGCGCAATAGCTAATAATGTGTACTTCAAAAAAAAAATAAAAAACTGTCTAAATGTTTATAGTTTTTTGATTATGGCAGACACTTTCTTATTGAACAGACTGTATATTCTGTACATAATTTATTATTATTATTATTATTACTATCATTGCTATTATGTCTTTTTCTTAAGTACGACATTGTCGGATATTTAGCATTACATCGGATTGAAAGGTTTGTAAACTCGCATTTTGCTTTAAGAATCGTAATGCTAATTATTAACAACGTACACATCTTCAAGTTTTATGTTGATGTGCGACCATGGTGCACTGTTATTGCGAGTATGCAAAGCGAAGCGAAACATCCCAAGTTACAAGGATCCCGAGATATAACGACAACGGCAGCATTGCATTGCCGATGCGATGCCCGGGCGTCTCGCGGGATGATAAATCAAGCTGAAAGCCTGATCGATTCGAGAGAGCGAGCGGTTGCGCGGAAACACGAAGCACCGATATTCCCAAAGCATCGAACCAGACGAGCCACGTACTCCGGTCGGCTTGGTTTCGTGCTCGTTTTTCTTGTTCCTACTGGTCCCCCGGTGCCTCACCCTCTTCCTGGTCGCCCCGCCTCAATTTCTTACGGATACGTCTTGAGGAAACGATAAATCATCTCGTTGTACGAACGGTCCACAGTTCGCTAAGCATTTTTATTTGACGGCGGCCACCGCCGCGTTATAAGGACTTTTCGAAGTCGACATTATGCGCATACTAAGTTCTATGTGTATAATTAAACTACAAAACCATGAAGAGATGTCCTTCGATCATAGGTTCGCAAGAAACATGGATTTTCTAGGTTTAATATATTTCAAATCTTTCGAAATTCTACGTAATCTCTAGATCAAAAATTATTTTGTTCAATCGATAAAACAGACGATGCTGCATCTTTTTAATCCTCCGTTTACAATCATATTTTTATTCCTCCGGTCTGCAATCTTTTTTGTCCAATTCAAATTTTTGTTTCAGACTTTCAAAAAAAAGTTTCTCGATTTTTCAATATTTTGATTATATATATATACACATAATCAAATAGGTTTTTAATTTATTAATTATCAATAACATTGTTAAAATCTTTATTTAATAAAAATTAAATTTGAGTGAAAGTAAAGACGAAGTTTGAGAATAAAATTTTGCTTGTATCAAAAAAACCCAGATTGCTGACAGTGAGAATTAAGAGAAACAAAGTCTTTTTCAGAATTTTTTCGAGATCATTAAAAAAAATATATGTTTCTAAAGAGATGTAAATATTCCAGAATAACATACTGTTATTAAAATGCACAGTTTCAAAAATTAATAGAATCCTGTAAAGGAACAAAGTTTCGAGCACTGTAAATTCCGAACGGCGAATTCTTGTGAAATTCATCTTTGAGGAAGGAAAATGTAACCGTACGGTTATTTTCTATCGAGGACAAAAATATCAGGACGGAATTAGCGGCGTGCGAAATTGGTGGATATCGGCATGCACGCGAGAGTGTATTCAGAGTTTGGAGGTATGCGTGTTAGGGATGCATGGTCTGCTTCGAATAACTTCTGTGGTGGCGCCTTGCCGCATGAATGACTAACCTCTGGCCCCCGTGAACGGGGGTCTTGACACAGTGTGGGTGGCGTTGGCATTTTTTGCGTGGACGCTCGTCGGCATCGGTCTCGGAAACTGTGAGCCCAGTAGTAGTTATATATTGCCTCTCTGCCTCCTATCCACCCCTCCTTAACGTGCATCTAGCCTCTTTCATTTCCCACCGCCAATAAAGCTTCCTTTCTTCTTTTTAACCTCGGCGGCGCGTTCTCTTTGACGCGAACGTAACGTTACAATTAGTGTTCCTGTTCTAAGCAATTGAATTAGAAGTGATTTTTCTTTTATTAAATCGGTTGAAATAGAAAATTAAATACCTCGAAAGTTATCGACCTTTTTCCTAATTGATTTTTGTTTTACCCTCGCAAGTAAAGTATTATTAATTGGTACATGTCATTATCGCTGAAATATGCTTTAAGAAGATTCTCGAGCTATTTCTTAGTCAATAAAGTTTATTCATAATAATACGTAAAACAATTAAAATAATGGAATAAAAAGATTACTGATAATATCTTATGCCATTATACATAATTATTGTTAATTTTATTGCTAAATATTTTCAAAATGACAAAATAAGTTGTAAGATGCTCATTTGATGTACACGCATCATCTATTTGACATATATTCTAGCTTTTTTCATAAATTTCTTGTAAACTGATATGATCAGTTTAAATGAAACTTCACGAGAACAAACTTAAGTGTTTATACTTTATAATTGTAACGATTTTTAAATTGTCTTATACGCAAGGGTTTCAATTTGAAAGAGAATAACTACAGAACAAGATTATATCTTCAACTTGTAATGTAAAATTCTATAAATTTAGAATTAAATATCTCCAAAATGGTACGGTAAAAGTTAATGAAATTTTTTCTAGATATTTTTGATATTATTAATATGTATATTACATGTATATTATAAACTTGTCTTATATCAAACGCGAGAACCTCCTTAAGTATCAACAATCTAAAATAATTTTTAATACGTGCAAACACATTAATACATTTCACAGAACTTAAGAATTAAACTCAAAGTATGCTCGACTGTTACCTGACTTTTATCATCGTCAGAATAAATCTTCCTCGCGCAAATTTTTCGCGACAGCCTTTCAATTCGCGTAGATTTCCATAACGACGTTCTCCCTTCACATCTTTCACGTGAGCAAAAACAGAGAAAAAAAAAGAACGCATGAAGAGTCTCGTAAAACGAGAGGCGGGGGTAGAGGAGGGATGGAGGGTGTGTGAGACAGACACGGGAGCCGCGATCACGAAGGAGGCGCGGGTTCTTGAGGAGAAAAGAGAGAGGATCGCGCGCGGCGCGCAAAAGTGCCGAGTAAACATGGCACTGGAATGACTAGGAATAGCGCCGGGGCCGGCAGTGCTTTCCAAGTGAACGTGATGAGATGCGAGGCAATCAATGCGCCATCAACTCGCCTCGATTTACGGCTACATCGTCACGGGGCCTATTCCGCCGCGCGTCCATTGCTCGCCTCTCCTCACGCGCGTTTAAAGCACTCCTGCCAAGCCCGTCCGATTCCACTTCGGACTGCCCGACGGCTATTCTCCTCGCTAAGAATTATTTCAATTTACTTTCCTACCCCTCGCCCTCTCCTTCCACGGTCCATCGTCCCTCCCCCCCCCCCGTCCTCCTTTCTTCCACCTCCTGCTTCTTGTCAGCGTCCTCGGACCCGACCGCGACTGGGGATGGATTTACTCGCTCTTTTTCGCCATCTTTTTTCGCCCAGAGCGCGCCGTGATTTATGGAGACGCGTCTATTAATGTCGCGACGCGCCGTTTTGAATATTAGGTTGTTACGAGGGTTTCGTGGGTTTTTGTACGACCATGAAGATTGAATATAGGAAGGAAGAAGGAGGTAGAAGGAAGGATATGATGACGATGATATTGGCAGACTGGTATAAAGACAATCGTTTCGATCTACGGTAATAATAACAAAGTTGAATCAAGATGAGATTCAAGAGGATTCTGAGAAAAATTGAATTTTAAATTTTTATTTAACGGAAAATTCTTGCATAAAAAAAGTTCTAGTTGAAATAAAAAGATCCGTAATATTCTATTAAATTTAGTTTTCTTGTTATGTAAGCGACTATGTATATTTTAATAAATATTAAGGAAATATATTCCAACGACAAATCAACATCAATTTGTGCTGTAATGAAAATTTTTTATAACTTTTTATATAATTTTTTAGATTTTCTATAGAAGATTACATTTTTTCAGAATTGCTGTACAATTTTCTAACATTTAGAAAACTTTTAATACAAATTGGAACACTTTTCAAAAGTACTAACAGTAAGAAAAAGTCTACATCTTTTCTAGAATTCTGAAACATTCTAAGATTTCTCATTGTATAATTTCAAAGAAAACTTAAAAAATCCAAAAAATTTTAATTTCCAGAAATCTTCGTAAATTTAAAATATAAAAAATTCTTCAGAACATTATGAGATACGAGAATTTTTTTTATTAGGATGGTCATGCATGGATCACATATAACAGAAAAATAAAACTCGCCTCGAATGAGAGAGAGTTCGAATGTTGAAACGGTCTCACTTCAACTGAGGGGGTGCCGCGCGAAAACTTAACCTCGATTACCTCCCGACGACGTAAATAACAACGAATAGACAAGCGAGCGAGTTATTTACTTTAGCGAGGCTCCTCGTATCGTTTAACTCATTTCTGTATCCCGCCATCAATATTAACCGTCGAACAACCGACGGTCGGCGAACGTGCATCCCGCACGCACACCTGCGAACGCAAACCTATACACTCGCGTGTATCCCGCGAGCGTCTAAACGCCTGTCAGTGTTCTCTCGCGAAGAGGAATATTTAGTGATAGTCGCCCGGAGCGAGAGCAACGGACGTTAACTAATACACTCTGGGTTTGGCCTGGGACCCAGTGACGTATGGGCCTCGGTAAATAAACTATTAATATTATGGTAACGTCACGCATTCCTATCCATATTGGCTGGCCATGGTCCACCTCGGCGCCTCCCCCTCGTACGCACGTCGCGGAAGGCCCCGGTGAGATTTACAGGCTCCAAGAACAAATACGTAAATTACTAGGGCCCGAGGTTAATGGCCGTGAGTAGATATTAGAATGACCGTTCCGGTTAACCCATTCATACTCCCGAGAAGTTAGCTGTTAACACATGATAACAGGCGATCCCTCTCCCCCCCCCCCCCCCCCCTCTCTCTCTCCCGAAGCAAAAAATCGCCTTTTGCCATCGGCCACTTCTCTCTCTCTCTCTCTCTCTCTCTCTCCCCCTCCCTATCGATTCTGATATTATATTCTGTGGCGAATGACGGTTGTTGTAATTTGCTTTTAGTCTCCATGAGAAATTATATGACTATGATTGTAGCGAAATGTTATTTTTCAATAAAGTAAAATAGGATTGCACAACAATACTTGCTATACTATAAAACATATTTGTACTACTTATGTTAAAACCCGTCTTTATTGAATTTGTAATATATCTGAGTGTTAATTTAAGGTTATGTGATGATCTTATTTGAATATTTGATGTTAAATTGTTAATTAATATTTCTTAGGCACAATTTATCAGTAAGTGAATAAGTAATGAAAAAAGAGCGTAATTTTGAAACGTAAATTCTAAGATAAAGATTTTAATTTAATAAATTATAAATATTAATTTATGCAAATAATATGTATGATTTTATTTGTTTGTTAATTGTATCAAAAGTCTAATCTATATTGTGCTTTTTGATTCCTGTTTATTACTTTTTACCTCATACCTTTTTCCTTCTTTACAACTTGTATCGATAATCACGTTTCTTTTCACATGTTCCTTGTCTCTTCCAAAGTTTGTTATTTTTATTTCAGAAGACAGAAAACGAAAAACTGAGTAAGAGACAAAAAGGCAAGAGGTAAAAAGTGGTAAAAAATAAAAAACAGGATATAAAGAGCACGTTGTGAATTAGGCTAAATGTATGTTATATTTTATATAATTTCTTTGTTACTTTTAATTCATTTTGTATTAAATTAACACAAAAATTGGAATGGACGTTTACGTGAAATGTGTTAAATTTAACACAAATTTGTCAAGTGTGTCATTTATATTAAAAATCTTAATTGTATCTACTGAACGTTATAACTAAATATTCGAGAATTCGAAGATATTTCGTAATGAATATAATAATAATTACTGTATCGAGCTATTCCAGAACATTGCAAAAGATTGCTCCACGATTATTACTCGAGGATATCGTGGTAATGTTGAAGATGCTTTATTATTCGATCTTGATGAAGTTGATTTAAATTAATTAAGACTTCTTGTTAGCTTTAAGAATTCTCAATGTTTAAAATCACTGTAACACTGCGCACATATGATTCACGGTGATTCATTGTTGAAAATAAGATTTATATTTACCGCATAATCTTCCGCACATTTCAGACAAGACTTCTGCTCATGTGATTGAACCAAATCGATTACTCGGTCCTGTTGCGGGATTTTCTAAACGTTTATCGACAATTGTTGCTTTCGTTAACTAGCGACAGCCAATGGCAGGACAGTCCTGGAAGAAAGCGTGACTCTCGTAAGATAAGCTTAGTAGATAGCGACAATCATTGATAAGACGTTTAGAGAATCCCGCTACTGGACTCGGTTACAGTTATCGCGCGAATCGGCGCGGTGACCACAACACTTTAGATTGTTCGGCCGAGACTTCGAGGCTCAGGCAAGCGAGACGGTGTTACACGAGGCGTCTCGTTTCATATTAAACGGATAATACGAGTACCTGCTCGCACACTTAAACAGAGTGCGATAAGGGGCATGCGATTCGGAAAAGGAATCCGTCTAGTTGGCGGATGCCTTTCCTTCTTCCTTCTTCCTTCTTTTTTCTCTCTCTTCCTCTCTCTCTCTCTCTCTCTCTCTCTCTTTCTCCCTCCCTCTTTCCCCCCTCCCTCTTTTCCTTCTTCCTCCGTTCGTTCGTGTCGTTTTTATTGCCTGGCGAGTACTAGCCGAACGCTCGTATCTGCGAATCTCATGAATGTTACATGCACTGTATAATTATTCGTGTGTAGAAATACAGAACGTCCGTCTGATCAAAGATGGCGAATGCCGTTGCTTGGCGAGAGCGATCCGCGATTTCTCCGTTACCGATTAAAGCCCCCCCCCACTCGACCGTCTTATTTCCGTGAGATATGGCCGATAGTGATTAATCAGCGATGTAGATCGAATTTACAATTACTTAATTATATACTGGCAAACCGATAAAATATATATATTGCATGTCGACCATCAATCTTGACATATATCGAACCATTTAGACAACTGTCGTTACAAAATGATAGCAAGACATTTTTCTTGTATTCGTCGATCCTTCGAACTAAGTGATCAATAGTGTCTGTGTCGAAATAATAGAATGGAAGTCCCTTTTTGTTTTTTTTTTATTGCAATCGTCGCCTCTTTCGTTTGAGAAGTCGAGGCGTTAATAACGACAAAATGAAAAGTGGGACTGTGCGCCGACCGTGCGGCATCGTGGGATCCGCGGGCTTCGAGCATCCCTCGTCGACGTTGACGTGCGCCTCGCTCGCCTTTACCGAGTGTGAGATGCGTTTTTCAGCCTCCATTTGCAGACAATCGACGCGGTAATCACGGGTTGGGCGCCGGAAGCCGAGAAGATATTCGCGCGCTCCCAATCAGATAACCCTCCTCTAGTCTGCCTGCAGGTCTGACCTACCTCGTTTCCCTCGCCTCTCTCACCCCGCTCTATCCCTCTTCTTCCCTTGCGTGTGCGGGAGTTATGCGAACAATGAGAGACAAAGTTAACGCGACTTCATTCAGATCAGCTACAATACTTCACTCTGCTTAAGGAAGGGAAGAAGTTATAGAATATCATTTTGTTTTGTTGAAATAATTTGGTAAATTCATGTGACATGGTTATCTTTGACGTAAATTTGTTAGCTATACAACAATATAATTATACTATATAAAAGTTCTTTAGATATACAGAACGAACATAATTTACTAAGAACTGAAGAGGGAAAGGTTGCAATTATAGTATAGGAAGCGGATATGAAGTACTATTAATTATAATTTTACACGTTGAATACATGCATATATTTCGTTACCAAAAGTTCAATTATATAATTTAAAAACTATGTTCAAGGATTCCCAACTAGACTGAAGTTACAAAATTAATATCAATATAAGTAAGAATTTAAAGTCTATAACGGTCGAAGCTGCATCTTAGATGCTATTAGAATAATTTCCATGTGAATTTATATACCATATACTTATATGTAATCATTTGAACTGTGTGCTGAATTGATTTTTCGGACTTTATATAAACGCAATTAAAATACTGTAGTAATATCACAAATTAAATTGACAAACAATTTAATAATTTGATGCTCAATCAGGCATCCTATTAAAAAGATGTTAATGTGCTGAAAAACTGTAAATAAATTTATTGCAAAAAATATTATCTCGGCCGGGAATCGAACCCGGATCTCTAACATTCCTAAGCATTTAAACCACAAAGGCCTCGGTAATATTCTTCGCAATAGTCGATAGGAATAATAAATTATCAATTTATCAATCAATTACCAATATAATTAATAATAAATTTATTAAGACCTATCTGTGAATACACAACAAACAAGAGTTTAAAGTCTATAACGATCGAAGCTGGATCTTTCTTAAATCTGTTAAGACGCAATAGCGCACGTTCCGGAAGACTGTTCGCGGCGACTACCGGAACAGCCCGCCTGACATTCGCGCGGGGCGTCTCGTCTTCTTGACAAGATTCCACGTAAGAGCAAAGCGGCCAAGAAGGCGGTCCTTTTTTACGGGCGCGCAGGTTCTCGCGATCGTCAATTACCCGGACGACAAGCGGCGCTGCTTTTTGCGAGTGTCAGCCGTGGAGGAGCGTCATCGCGTCGTCTTCGTCGTCGTCTTCGTCGTCGTCGTCGTCGTCGTCGTCGTCGTCGTCGTCGTCGTCGTCGTCGT
>NW_011627509.1:1132525-1145077 GCF_000204515.1 Acromyrmex echinatior | reverse complement strand
CGTCGTCGTCGTCGTCCTTCTCCATCTTCCCCCTCCCTCTCTCCTCTACCTCTTTCTCACATCCTCGCGACGTTTCCTGAAGATCTTTCGCGGCATGGAGGGCCTGATCGGCTGTTGCACCGAGCCCGGAAGATCGCCTGGGCGCGCATCTCCCGCGGGGAAACGCACCATTTATCCACGTCAGCCTCATTCACCGACACGCACGCCGAGGCCGGTTCGCAATCTACGATCCTTACCCACGTGACGGTGCCGCGCATAAATACACTTCATGCGCACGCATTCGTGCCGCCTTCCTTCCTTCCGTCCTTTCGTTCTTTCTTTCTTTCTTTCGCTCCTTCACCTTCTGAGAAAGCGACGCTTTTGCGTATCGCAGAATAAGCGAGGAGATTTGTAGAAAAACTAAAAATAGATTACGATCAATATGTAATACGGGAAATATTTATGTAGTCCGTCCCGAGAGAGAACAATGCTTTTAAGCATGCATACAAAGCGGTAGGAAATAATTAAGAATGATATTAAGATGAGAGATGAGATGATCTAACGCATTTAACCCTAGCAAACCACTCATGGGTTCAACGGATCCTTGCGATTTTTTACATTGCTATTTTACATTTCTTCGAAGCATTATAACTAATTGAAAATAAAATATTATTTATTTGATTTATATTTATCTGCCTTATTTGACTTTGAGGTATAAATTTCACACGTTTTGAGCTAAAAAATACGTATTCAGTTCAGAGATATAGCGTGACAAAGTTGTAGGGGTTTACAGAAAATGGTGTAACCAAAAATAACAATGGCTTACTAGGGTTAATGCATTTTTCCATCTTTTTCATTAGACGTTGCTCACACAACGCACTTTAGGACGTCCTCCGTAGGACGTCCTGGGAATGTCTTCAAAACGACCTCTGGATTTATCTGGATCTATTTAGAGCTTTTATTGGAGGTCTGTGCAGTATAGGTTGTTGTACGAAATTTTAGCAAACTACTCTAAACTTTTTATTTCTACATACACAACATCGACGCCCAATTTGGTCTGAAATCTGTATTAACCGTTGAGAGGTATCAAATATTTTGCATTTTGTCTAAATATGGAGGCTCCATAAATTTCAAAGTTCGCATCTTAAGCCGAGAACAAACATGCGACTGGGAAGAAGTTCACGTACGTTCCAATCAAACGATTACTCGTAGAAGGATGAAGCGTGAAAATGTTCAAGGGCCGTCCCGTTTGACTCCCTCCGATGCAGACGCACGTAGTATCTTTTACAGGGAATCCCCTTTGCGCCTCGCCGCGCCGCGTCTTTCCTATGTGCGTGCGAAAAACGACACACACATACTGACGCGGCAAATTCACGATAGAAGCAGCGGGGCATCCTGCCGCCCGTCGAGGATAAAACGTCGCGATAAAACGTGGTTAATGCGGAAATTAACCGTTATATCTTTGCACTTATTTACTCTTACGCCGGGAGATAACCTAGGCGAGCGCACCGTGCCGTATTTTACATAATGTAACCGCGGGGGGAGATTTCTGTCCCTCGCCCTCCCTCCCTCTCATCACGCGGGATCTCATGACGCTCGTAAGACGCTCCCGAGGAGCGATCTTAGGATCCGTTAAAACCATTCCCGCCAGGTGTCTTGAATTACTTTCGTGCCGCGTGCGGCATGAGGAAAAGACCCACTTTTGTTCGCCGAACGGAGACCGTAACGGGGAACCAGCCGTTCCCGCCGCGGCCGTCGGAGCCCCGCTAACGATGCCCGACAGCCTCCATTTTGCGGTCGCGCTAAGTTCCTTCGTCCGGTGTCGTCTTCTGTCGATGATCGATGGTGTCGGGAATTTCGCAGTGACGCGGCCGATCTTTTTAGCGATGAAGCGACTCACGAACCTCTCCGGGGTTCCGTCGGAACCACTGCAGAACGCTCGGAAATAACTTCTTTCGCGTCACGGTCGAGTGGATAAATGGTCGACGAAAATACATCACGTCCGATTACGAGCGCTGCGCGCGCGAGTTGTCTGTTTAGATTAATTGTCACATTAATTCGGTATCACGAAAGTCCTAAGCGGTATATGGTTCTCGGTAAGCTCGGTCGGAGCTAACAATAAATAGGCCGCCATAAGTGTAACGATGGCATTGTTCGATGTCTTACATTTGTAATATATTATCGACCTATGATAGTATAGATATATTAGTATAGACAATATATTACTGAACCAAAGTATAAACTTCTTTTTAAACAAAAATCAATCAATAGGATAATATTGTAGAAAAAGGATTCCATATATTTACTTCAATCTTTCTATTATAAGTCCATCGAAGATGAAAGATCAAAGAAACTTTACCGCACACTTCGTCCAGTACTACACGGTGGTAAGTATCAAAGATAACTCGCGATAACACACCGGAGTTAACGATCGCCTAGGCGCTCTGAGGGATCACCTTTTTCCATATTAAACAACTTCTCGAGACACCGCTCTCCATTCAGGGATGAGAGAATCATAGCCGATGAGGACTGCAACCCTCAATCCTACACATGTACTTCATTCATTCATAATACGACATGTCCCTCCGACACCTCGTCTCCCCTCCCTTCCCCCATTCTCTTCGCAGAGAAGTAGAAAAGGAAAAGAGAATACAAGAGATAGGTCCCAAGTGTGTCCGCCGCTAGTGTATTAAACAGCCGCCGTCTCCGTCAGCGTTCGCCAGATGACTCCCATTCTCGGCAGGATCCTCTGGTGATGCTGGCGGGAGCATTATTTCCATCTCCATCCGACCTTCCTGGTCGTTCCCCACCGCAATGTCGATGCAAACAGGCTGCGTCGGCCAATGGGACGACAGCCTCATCGTTTCGCGGCGATCTCTATTGGCTGACACAAGGCAGGCTCGTATCGAGCGGGCGTCGAAGGGCCGCGCCTAGCGGAGGCTGCTTCTGCCGAGGTTACTGTACCCTCACCTATCCTCCCCTTCCCGCGAGAAAAAGACAGAAATGCAGAGTCTCTGAGAGGGAAGAGAGGGCAAGCAGGAGGACGAGCAGAAGGTAAGCCAGCGCGCTTGGTTGCTGCTGCTGCTGTCGTTTCTTCTTCTTCAACTACTACCAACTGCTTCTTCTTCTTCTTCTATTACTACTTCTTCTTCTTCTTCTTCTTCTTCTTCTTCTTCTATTACTACTTCTTCTTCTTCTTCTTCTTCTTCTTCTTCTTCTTCGTTAGTATCGCTTCCAGCCGTCTACCTTTCCGAAAAGTTTTTGATCGATATGACAGTATCCTCCTTCCTTGCCATAATGACAGCTTTCTTATATAACGCATTGCGCAATGCGCTTCCTTCGTGTCGGTTCAACCGTCCGCGGATTTGAGGGGTTGGCTAAGAGGGCAGGCAGGAAGAAAGGCGGCAACTGTATATGATTGAATTAGGGTGGATTTGATTGAATCGGCCTTCAGTAGAAGGTACTTCTCGGAGAAGTCGACCTCTCACCGGCAGCGGAAGAAGTATTTGCCTAGAGATTCTCCAACCGGAAACTATGCGCGACGTCCTGATCATGATGATAAATTTAATTCATCGTAAAGAGAATATTATTTGGAAGTGAATCAAATTGAATAAAGCGTAACTTTCAATTAATCCAAAGTGTGAAAAAAATTTGAATGATATGAAAAATTGTATTTCTGATATTCAGAATATTTCTAATTTCTGCCAGTTTAACTTTAATCTTGGCTCAATTTATTTTTAATCATATTGTAATTCTTACAACCAAAAAAGCTAAAACGTAAGTTGAATAGAAATTGATTTACATTAATAGAAATGAAAACATAAAGTGTTACAAAATTCAAAATATAATTCTAAACACGAAAATCAAAATCGAAACATTGTGTTAAATTATTGTGTTGTATTAGGTGTTGGAATTAATTCGTAGCGTTTTACAAGTGATGGGAAGTACTTTCATTAATGTATTTTTTAATGCTCATGTGAAATAAATAACATTCTTTCATTAAAAAACGCTACGAATTAATTCCAACACCTAATAATATTGTTACGATTTTTGCAGCTAAAAGATTAGCTTGGCAAATCTTGGAAAGTTGCTCGAGTCTCGTTCTTTATGATTGCAACACGTCTCGGCGGCACGCGAGTTTAACGAGAACTCGCTGTTTAACGGGAGATTCGATTTGTAGCGACGGCCGGATCGCGCCACCCGCGGTTAATGAGCCTAATGAGACATCAGCGAGTGAGAACAACTTTGTCGCACGTAGACGCGATGAATTTCCGCTACGTCACGCCGGTTCCGCACCGTCGCATTGCGTCGGCCAAATATAGTTGACCGCGCATAAACCAGGCAAATCTGGAAGAACTGGTCGTAGCGGATAATGTATCTAACTGTCACTCTTGTTCTTCAGCTGCAATTAAAAGGCGCTCACGCCGTGCGCAGCGAATTGCGCACGCGCGCTTGGAACGGAAGCGTGTCTCATACAATTGCGATTTGCAATAGTACATAATTTACATCGTGCAAAATGATAAAATTAGAAAGTAACGTAAGAAGTTCCAGAGTTAATCAATCGACATTTCAATATATCCTGAGTTTTAAAAAATATTCCTCACAAATTTGAAAGTCTCGGTATGTAAAATTACAAGTTCTAAAAGAGTTTCACTAAATATTAAATATTAAGACTGGAAAAAATTTAGTTAAAAATGAATAGTAAGGTTAAAGTAATTAGAATTTATACTTCGATATTCACTTGAAACTCTCACAAAAAATTCTCAATAAAAAATTCTCAAAATCTTAACGTTTATTGTACTCAAATATTCAAGGATTCAATTATGTTTTCGACATGATTTTCGACGCGAAGGAATTCTCATTAAGAACGAGTCCAATCGACAGTGCTCGAAAAGAGGAAGTGATAAACTGATGGCGATATTAAAATCGCCGCGGGAACACGTTTTTCGCCAGCTGGTCGTTTAAGTAATAATTTGTACCTGTATGCGTGACTGACGCGTGACTAACCACTCGCGTGTCATGTCATTTCTCTTCCCGAGAGCGCTTCTTCCCATCGGGATACCCCGATTGCAAATTAATTGAGAGTGAAATGTGAGCGTGCGCGGGCGAGTGCTTTGCGGGTGAGACGTCGCGGCTAATCATGAATAATGAATGTCGCTCTAGCGCCGTTCAGAGTGTTTCCGGAAACACGAAATCAGTGATGTTACCGGAAGAAGAAAACAAATTGCGAAATTGGAGAAGATTCGAGACTTGTATGAGTGATAACATTAACTGATTCATTAATTCGACGTGAAAGATTTTTTCCAGAAGCATTTAAATTAATATTTGTCTTGAGTAATTTTTTTATTTTGTTTGTTTTCACCTGCGTTGTTGTATTATTTTGGATTTATATGACTGACATTTATTTCGTCTAATCTAATTTTCAAAAATATATTAATTTTTCTTTTTCAACAGAAAAAATATAAAACGTGTTTTTAAATATGATTCTTCTGTCTTCGATTTTTTCATCTTTGAAAATTGAATAAGTTTCGGTCTCTGATGTTAAACTTGCAGATTTAAGTCTCTAAACATTTTATTTTTGTAATTTTCTTTTAGATATTACTATTTTAAAATAATAGAAAGTTAATATACAATGGATAGTTATGGTAATAACTTTGCTAGAGAAATAAATTGAATACACATTGAGATAAAACAGACAAAGCCGATTATATTATACAAGGAACAAAGAGACTAAAAATTTTACGAAATATTTTGATACGTTTTCCGAATCGAAGGGATCTTTTAAGAAAATGCAGCACAATGTATCTGACAAATAACATTATCATCTCAATGTCATTATCATAAACGATATCATCGACAATTATCAGTCGACACCCGTGATAAAAAGAGAACGAACTATTTTCTCGCAAAAGACAAAGAGAAAGTGAGATATTGAGAAAGAAGAAGACAAAGGGAAAGCCGCAAAGGCGCCGGCGCAGCGCGCAGACGCCCGGCGTCCCGACGTCGTTACCCCTCGAGCCGGCTTTGAAAACCCCACCCTGTTGCCACCCCGGCGAGATCGCAGTGTGAAAGGGACGCAACCCCCCGCTTCCTTGCCGTGGCGACGTCCGCCCCTGGCCCTGGGTGGCCGTCCCAGGATCGTAATATTATGCCGACGGGGAGCAGCTTCCATCCCGCACGAATCTACCACGTCCTTCGTGCTTCCTTCTCGCACTCCGGCGACGCTTTCGCGAGTTTTCGCGCACCACGGATTTCCGGCTCGCGCCAGTTTCCTGCTCGCAGGTTTTCTACGCGCGAGTTCCGCGCGCGCTCGTGGAAATGTCCCTTTCTCTCGCCAAATTTCTATTTTACCGCGTAGCTCTCTAGTGAATCTCGCATGAAGATTCTTTTTGACAGCTCTCTTCTCGCAAGCTTCCGCGCTCGTGAATTTCGGAGTTCACGAGCTATTACTTTATTGGTTGCAAGTTTTTTAACGACGGTAGCCACCGTTAGACAAGTGTAAGAGAAGTGCTCTAAAATAATAATGTAAATCCAAGGCGGATTAATATTGTGATGTGTTAATATTTCTTGGGATCCACAGAAGAAAAAGATCGATGTGAGTCAAAAAGATTGAGAAATCCTCTAACGAGGATGATGTGCCTTGGGGAAAGAATGAAGTGGTGAGTGTGAATATTAAATAAATATTAGATGGCACAATTATTCGACAAACTGTTAATGAATGACGATTGAAACTTTGTTGTGTGTTTATCCTTGCGAGGAAAACGGAGAATTCGAGGATAAAAGCAATCTTTGATGAAAAATCTAAGATATGATTTGAAAGACTAAAAAATTCTGATGAATAGAAAATAATGTTCTTTAATCTGAGAATCCAAACATTTAACATTATGACATCTTGTTGTTTGAGAATCTCGGCTCTCATTCATCTAACAGTTTAATGATTCAAAGTTCAAATAACAAGAATCCACTCTGTGATTCGATTTCAATGATTTGATTTAAAGAATACAAAAATTCTAAGGTTGTGACGTTCTATAATTAAGATTTAGATCCATCAAATCATATAAGAAAAATACTGTTTCTCTTTATAGAATATAAAAAAAATAATTATAAATATCTATATATAATTATATAAGGAAAATCTAGAATATCAAAAAAAAATGTTTTAATTATTAAAAACGGATTAAATTCATCAATATTTGCGATAGAAGTTGATCTTAGGAACTTTACTAACCACAATTGTGATTCAATCGGTACCTTCTTCTAAGAAAGGATTAACCAGCATTTTATTTTGAACGATCCGTGATTATAGTCATTTTTTTACCTAACCGCAATCAAAGTCTACCTCATCAAAAGCTTTCATCACTCTACTACTGCTTCTCTTTCCATCAAAGTTCCAGATAAAATTTAAAACTTTAAATTAAAATTTAATACACGTTCCACCTAGGTTTAATATTCTAAAATTAATTATGACAAATATTGGCAATATTGTTTAATTTTAAAATTATGAATCAGATCAGGAATTGCGAATCTAAGATAAAGAGCTTTTAGGATGTAAATTAATATCAACTTTATGCGTGAATGAGTTTCGAACGATCGAATAGATCAGATTATTAAAGTTTCTTGAAATATTAATCTAAGCTGCGATTTTCTTATTCGAAATAACTTATACGCAAGCGATACTTTACAGCAGATACAATTTTGCTTCTCTCGTGGCGGAGATTCTATTATCGTAGAACCGATGTCACGCAGAGAAATTATCTTCTCCGTCTACGCGGCTTTTCGCTTGTCCAGAACATGATTGATGATCGCAACGACTGCATGGTCGGTTCGAGGCAGTCGAGATAGTCAGAGCATCGGAATATCCGGGATTGGAGCAGCGCTGCGACCAAACCGAATTCTGGAGAAGTTAGCAGGTCCAAGATGACCGCGATTTAGATGAAAATAACCAAGCGAAAATAATTTTGGCCGCGGGTGCTTCGTTGCCGATGAACGGAGATCAGTAAGGGACGACCGACAGGATTTGCCGTCGCGTTCCAGCTATTTAACCGATTACAGGTGAGCAGAATATGATAGAAGAAAAATTTACTAGTCACTATAACTTCTCAAGACATCGATCCATGTATTTTATTTTATTAAAAATAAGAAGATTAAATTTTTCTTGGAATGTTGCAAAATATATGTTGTTTAACAATAGATTTTAGAAATCTATGCTAGAAGTATCAAATGTATAAATATGAAAATAATGCAAATTGTTGACAAGGATAGCATTACAAAAACAACTTTCAATAAGTACAACTTTAATACTTACAGCTGTAATGCCATTATTACTTTGCGTAATAATTTCTCATATGTTTCATATTTTTACTTCATTTTATAATATATACAAATATTATACATATAATGTTGTGTTTCATGCTCTCTAAAACTTTTAGAATGAATTGTCACTTTGAAGAATGAAATTTCACTCTTAAAGATTGAAAATTGAGCTATTCTTTTTCAAAATTGGCTCAATTTTTGTTCTTTAAAAGGAGATTCTACTCCAAAGAATTTAGAGAATATATTTTAAAGATTTTGTAAAACTTTTTTATCTTTACTTAGTAATCTATAATAATTTATACAAGAGACACTTTCAAAGTTCTAAGAATCGCATTATAAATTGATGGATAAAAAAACATACTCTTCAAAACTCAAAAGTTTTTCGAAAACGGTTTAAGAAAAATGATTTTGCGTTAGAATACATGTGTTCAATTGTAATTTTATTGATAAAATAAACAATTTAGAGCACAATCTCCAGAACTTTAGAAATATCCTTCGCATATTTAAATAATCATTGAAACAAAATAATTATTGATATTTTTCAACATTTTAATAGATAATAAATTCTTGTGAGAATTTTCATTTTAAATGAAAACATTAAGGGTCGTTTATTCAATCTTCAGATAAACTATGTGATAATTTATCTATTGGATAAACAAAAGAGTAAGTGCATAAAAGAGTAAGAGAGTAAAGGCATAACAGAGTAAGAGAGTAAAATAATGAGGTAAAACAACCTAGCCTAAATAATGTAATTTTCAAGTAAACACGATTTTTCAATCACTGCAATCTGCGCAAGATATTCTGATACAAATGCAGTTCCGCTGATGTACTACGCATATATCTTTCACTACGAAGGTTCTGTTATCGAAGGATCAAGCGAATCGATTTTATGGAAATATGGTGCGCGATAATATCAAATCCACGTGCTATTGCAGACATAATGCCACCGCAATGCAAATCCGCGGGGATGGTGAGCACTTCGCT
Source organism: Acromyrmex echinatior (assembly GCF_000204515.1). The sequence goes on along the minus strand of NW_011627509.1, from coordinate 1,135,801 downwards.
TTTTACCTCAAACAATGCCGTTTTCGAGGATGAATTAATTAACATCGAAGAGTCGTATCGTTGCGATCGACGTTACATTACGTTACATGCGAGCAATGCTTGAGACGATGCTTCCGGTATTCAACGTTGTTTGAATAGGAATGATGAAATAGTATGTTGTGTGTGTGTGTGTGTGTGTGTGTGTGTATAAATGTTTAAAAATTGAAATTACTGGAAAACCAGAAAACCTTGTAAAAATCGATTTTTTACTCTTGAAAGTTTTTTACTCGAACATGTAGGGTGTATATGAAATAAGTATCAAATATTCTAGAAATATTTTTCCATTAACCAAACTTTAAAAAATATTTGTATGAATATAGGCTAAAATGTTTTGTTTTTGAGATAAAAGGAATTTTATTATAAAAATCTAGTATCAAATAATTGATGAAACAAGTAAGACACATTTAAAAATTGTTTAACATTAAACACTAGAAATACTTTGTTTTAGAATTATTAAAGATTTTCCAATCTTTTTTTTTATAGTTAACAAACAATAATGTGTGTAACTGTAAAATATGATACCAGACAATTTAGTATTACTTTCTATTACTTTAAAAGAGTAAAATTCTTTCTATTTTAAAAATTAACATTTATAGATTTTTGATTAAAAAAAGGCAGTTTTTAACTATAAAAACTGTTTTCTTATTTAATTATTTACTTTGAAGTATAAAATATCTTTTTTTTTCATCTTTATATATGTTCCACTCTGAATCTATTTCGTTAAATCTAAATCTCATCAATTTTATAAATTATCTCTTAATGTAATTCCGATTTATACAAGAGTATTTGGAAATAGAAATGTATTTCCTTTAAGTTTGGTATAAAGGGATTTAACTCGAAGGGATAATCCGCCGGTAACTTCGTAAGCGAGAGATATCATCTCGCGTTCGCGTAAAGCGCAATTTGAAGGCGAGAGTCGTTCGTTAAAGGGGCTCATTACCGTCAACCACACATTGTTTTCATTCATCGGTTTCTGTTCGTGTCACCTGGATAGCGTGTCTTGAATGAATGCACCTGCATAGCACGAAGCGACTCTTAAGGATCCTGAACCTTGAGTCTCAAGTCTCTATTCTCACGATGACAGGAAGAGCTTCTTTCATTCGTGATTATACAATGCAGTTTATTATACATATAAGATTATAACGTCACATAGCTTTAAACTCTTGTTTTTTACATGATAAAGTTTTTACTCTATAAAAAAATATTTGAATTGCAATTTAGTACATAAAGTTTAGTATGTATCAAGAATGATCTTTAAAATTCTTTTTTCTAAGGATTGATAGAGTTGTTCGAAAAAAGAAAAGTAACGAATTTATATTTTAGAGTTTTATATTTATTTGAATAACTTTTCAATATGTTTATTTATGTCTTTTGTATAAATCAAGATACGATTCTAAAATTTCATAAATATGTTTAGCAGATGTCAAATCATATTAGTTATCCCAGTCTGTGGATCTGAAAATTGAGGATTTATTAAATAAATAATAATGTTGTAGTTTTACCGTAGACGTAACTCTTTATGAGAGCATCGATTAAACGAATCTCGAATTAGACTCTCATCTCAGTTTTATGTTATAGATTAAGTGCAGAATAGAAGGTTGTAAATTATAGAGTATAAAGTGAGAAATAATCCATTTTAAGAACTTACAATATTTTAATAATCTTATAGCGTTTTCGGTTCGAGGAGGTTTGTCCCAATCTGAATTGGGATTAATGACCTCTGTTACACGACACGCTTTACGTCAAAGTTATAACATCAATGGCCAATCATAACTATTCTATTGAAGAATGGAATGACTGTGATTGGCCAGTTTCATAACATTGATGTTATAACTTCAGAGTAAAGAGTGTTATGTAAACGTAGTAAATGACGTTGTATGCTCTGCTGCTGGTAACGTCATGTAACGTCAGAGCATGTAACGTCAACCAATATGGAACATGTGACGTAATTAATCTAATGCAGGTCAGTGCAAATTCTTTCGGATCAAAAATGTTAATAATATTTTCTTGTAGAAAGAAATTTAATGGATACCTAGTGAATAGAGTGATAGTCAAGTGATCAACCCTATTCTAACCTTTAAAACAAATTTCATAAAAATCACTCTTAATGTTTTACTTACCAAATTGCAATTTTGTTCTTTAAAAATTAATTTTGTCACACACTCAGAAAAAAGATTTAAAGAGATAAGGATAACTACACAAAGTTTTATATTATATAAAGTTAATGTAACATATAGTTAAATAAATTATTTTATATTTTGTACAATAAAATTCTAGATAATATAAAATTTATACAGTTGTCATCTTCATAATTGCTACAACTATATCTTTTTTTTTACAATAAGTGTGCATAGAACAAAAAGTAATGATAATTTAAAGATAAACAATGTCTACAATGAGATTTTAAGACATAAAACTTAAATTTAAATTCTAGCCTTAAGAAATTGATTATTGACCAATCGATTACTTTCCTCACATTCGATTGCGATTGGTCAATTTTTTTACGGCTTAGGGTTTGAAGCTTAAGTTTTACATCTTAAAATCTCATTGTAAATACTACTTTATGCGTATTTTATGGTAGCTTTGACAATTGAAGAAATGTGTAAAGGGCTGTAAATACTCAGTTCTATGTCAAGATTGACGACTGCGGTTTCATCATCCATGCAATTATGTACAATATGCAGTACAAATGAACATAATTATTGTCATATTTTCACGAATTGTACGAGCATTATTCGAAGAAATTTTTCGAGATTATTATTTTTAGAAAATTTACAAGCCAAGCAGAACAATAGGTCATAAAAATGAATTGAAAAGTGACTTTTAACAATTATTTTGGAGTCATTTTGTCATCACATGACTTTTTGTTCTGTTTGGATAAACACAATAATTGATCGTAACTTTTTTCGTGTCCTTGGCACGCTTTATCCAAATAACGTTCGCAAACGTTTATACGAAGATATGCGATAACTTGCAGAATGCAACGGCATACATCGTAGCGGCGCGCGTGAAGCGAGATGCTGAAGGAAGTCGGCTGCGGTAGCACCACACCCCCGCTGGGGGACGGGGGTGGCGGGACGAACGGTAGGCAGATCGGCGCGAACGAAGGGGGCGGCGGAGGCAGTGGGGGCGGCGGGGGCGGCGGTGGTGGCGGTATCGGCGAGGGTGCTCTCGGTTGCGGTGGCTGCGGAAGGGAGATCGCCGAACGTTGGTACCTAAGGGCGGCTGATCGCGCAT
>NW_011627509.1:1111635-1132336 GCF_000204515.1 Acromyrmex echinatior | reverse complement strand
ATGCAGAAAATAGTACATTATAAAAAATTAACACAAGAAATACTTGACATTATTTGGAAACAAATTGTGAAAATATATTTTTTCAATAAAATTAATGTTAATAATATATTGAATTAAAAAATGTACATTTATTTTTTATATTTATTTATCTTAAAATTTATTTTTTAATATTATATTTACATTATTTGTTCATAAATTGTATTATTTTAACACTAAGAAATATTAAATATTAATTTCAAAAAATATTTAAACAATATAGTCACATTATGTTAAATTAATACTCGAGTATATTGAAAAATGAACACAAAGATTTTCGCAAGGGCCAAATTTAATAAAAATACAAAATGTTTTTAAAATATAAAGCTTATACTTTCTTGTTTCATATATTTTTCGAAAAACTTTATCATTTCTATTTTAAAAAAAATTATGTTTTCCGAAACTCATAGCGTCTATTTAGATAGCGTTGAATTTACATACAAGAAACATCCTCTGTTCTCCCTTCCTCTTTTTTACCAAAATGTCTTCTTCTTTGGACATAAAATGTCCATTAATAATTGTTTCCAAATACTCAAATACACAGCTCTAGTCCTTATTCAGGAATATGGTCTTGAATTCCGTGCTCGGCGCGGTGCTATACTTGCCAATAAAGAATGTGAAGAATCATAAGAAGAACGAGAAGAAAATCAATTTCGAAAAATGAAAGAGATGTTAAAAAGAGTATCGCTTATTAAGTTATTATTAAAAAAATTTAGTACATCCAAATCTTTAAGATTTGATATTTATAATAAAAGATTTAACATTCGTAGCGTCAAATCTCAGAGAGGCTAAAGATTGGAACGCGATTTGTCTTGTATAATAATGTAGTAAGCAAAGAATTAAATATTATTTATCACGGGAAATAGCGCGTTTACGCGATGACATTCGACATTTCAGAATGCGAGGGTGGAATGAAAGGCCGAGAGGCGAGTTCGTTAGAGCGAGCAGGGGAGGAATTCAACAGCCGTCCTTCTACATGCAATATGCAACAACGCGAGCCCTTTGTTTCCATCTATGAATGTGAATGGTCTGGTTCGATCCCTTGCAAAATTCACCTCAAGCGGGAATTCGCAATACATTCGCGAACACATACATGTGGAAACCATATAATGTACTGTTAGATTCTCAAGCGTATCCAGTTTTCTCTAACTTTCAGACAAAATTAATAAAATTAGAAGTGCATGTAACTTGTTAAAAAATACGAGTTAAACAAGCGCTTCAAAATTTTTGTTCAGTCAAATTGCCATTTAATTAATACTAACGGGTGAAATAAATAATTTAACCAATTTAAAAGCGTGTGAGTGAAAATTCCGAAATCTGTAAGTTTCAGTCAAATTGTGAATGTTTTTAAATACTAAAATATTTTAATTTATTATTAGACAATTTGTGTATAATAAGTATTTCCGACTATTTATAACCGATTTAAATCTTAAAATATATTTTGAAACATATGAATACAGGAATATTTTTTATGTGTCTATTTTAAAGTTTAAAGGAATAAAATAACTGAATTTTAAAACTAATGTTTATATTAGATATTAACCAATTATCGTCAAAATGATATGCAAAAGTTGTAAATAATTTTGTAGTTTTTATTTAATATACTTTACAACTTAAGATTCTCTCAACGATGTAATTTGAAAACTAATTTTATCATTAATGGTTAAATTTTTTTTCTTTGGACTTTAATTTTTATAGAAACAGAATTTTATAAAAATAATAATGGGAATATAAGAGTATTTTAAAAAATATTAAAGTTTTGAACCTTTAAATGCAATTATAAACCACATAAAAAAGCTGTCTAAGATATTTTTTTACATCTTGTCTTTTGACAATAATTGCTTAGAATGAAATATAAACATTAGCTTTGACTATTTCAGCCTTTAAATAAATAAATGGATATATATAAAAATATATGTGTCTCTTAGATTTTTGTGATTAACAAATTTCTCGAGGAGTATTAAATATTGTTCCAATTTCTTGTAAGATAATCTTCTAATAACTAGAAATATTAAAGAAGTTTGACCTTGCGAAATTTGAAAATTCATACACCAAAAGATAATAAATCTCTTGAATTGTTGCAATTGCAGATTATTTGCGGTATCTCGATGCTCCCGATGTCGCGCTGGCATTTCCGCCTCGGAATTGGTGATGCGAGCGCGCGATCTGGTGTATCATGTGGCGTGTTTCACTTGCGCCTCGTGCGGCACCCCACTGAACAAAGGCGATCATTTTGGCCAGCGGGATGGACTGGTGTATTGTAGGTGAGAAACAAGAGTGTCTGATCATTACTATCCTTCAAAGGCCGTCTCTCCTTGTTATCAACGAGTTCGATGACGAGGTTGACAGGAGCACGAGTCGCTTTGTCGCATCGAGTCATTCTCCCCTTTACCATCCCTCCGTGCTAATGACGGTTGTTGAGTGCTAATGATGGTTATTGGAATGGACCGATTTGATCTCGGGTTCCGGGAAGATGACCACGACGACAGACACCGCGAGGCGTGAGAATGAGAATTTATAATATCAAGATTTAAGAGAGACATTCCATGATTTCTTCCATTTCTAAACGTTTACGAAATAAAATATGTATCTTAAAATTGTCTACTTTCTAAATCTTTTGGAATGAAATTTGAGTCAATTCAGAAAAAGAGTGAAAACTTTTCACTCTTAAATAAGAGTGGCAGATTTTCACTCCTTTGGAGTAAAATTTACTTCAAAGAAATGAAATCTTTTTTTGAAACAAAACTTTATTTTTTAGAATGATTTTTACTTCAAAAAAAGGAAATCTCATTTCTATAAAGAGTGAAAATCTGCCATTCTTTTTTTCAAGACTGGTTCAATTTTCAGTCTGTTAGAGTGAGATTTCATTCCAAAAGATTTAGAAGAATACACTATAAAATTTTCTAACTATCAAAATTTCTCGCGACTCTAAAGACCGAGAGATTTTATCGCAATGAGGAAACCAGATGCTTCGAATTTACCCAACAACTCGGCGATTTAATCCTCGACTTATTCCTCGACTAACGATGATCCCTGCCGCTCGTTAAATCCCACCCCCGCGTGGTATCACGGAGTCGAACTCGTTCATCGAACTCGAACGTATAACGCGGAGGTCAGGTCGTCTATCGACTACTTGACAGAGAGGTTGACGACTGACGAGCACGTCGCTCCCAAGACCACACTACGAGTTGCTGTGCTGCGCCGGCGATTACGGGGGTGCTGCCGGCAGTATCGAAGATCTCGGCTCGCCAGGGGTGTCGCCGCTTCCGGCTTACTACGAGCAAAGTCCAATCACTTCCGGCACGGTGCAGAAAGGCCGACCGCGGAAGCGGAAACTGTCAGAAGTCACCGGCTCCGAGCTTCCCGTCACGATGAGACTGGCCGCTGGAGCGCTCGGTGAGTCAAGCCAATGTATGTTCCGCAATCTTGTATCGATCGTGAACGATCTTGTTATCGTCCCTCGCATCCCTTTTTCTTCCCTAGAGTTACCCCTAGACTCTTCAGTTTGGTATTCAATTTTGGTACTTGTGATGCCTGATTCTCTCACTCTTTTCTTTTCCATTTGATTCTTTCTCTCTCTCTCTCTCTCTCTCTCTCTCCCTCCTTTCTCTCTCTTTCTCTCTTCCTCTCTTTATTCTACGCTACAGCAAACGAGTTAATCGGCGGAGTTGTATTATTTACCGAGCATCGAGTATAATGGGGCGTTCCTTCGTGCAAACATTTGCTCGAGCCTGCAAGAATCGCAGATGTTATTTCATTTCGTTTGCGCGATTATTCGACTCGTTAACTGGAGCATTCGACATTGGCGAGCGATAATCTTTGATTTGAAATCTCGCGCGCTACGCAGATGTCTAATTGCTCAAAGATTCAGAGTGCGGATCCCTGATAATAAAGATCCTATATATATATCATGATTTCGAGGCATTTATTTCGTCTGGTTATAATTTTCATTTCTTCTTTCTTTCGAATAGATAACAAATGATAGTGAAGTTACAGTGCGATGAAAATCGTGCGAGAATTATAGTGTATATAGTTTCGTAAAAATCAGCATGGTAGGTTAGACTTTGAGTGTAGACGCAATATAAATCGCGACGTTAATTATCGCATTAAAAGTCGCCATTACGACCTTAACAAAACACGGATTTGCGGTACTTTGACCGACAAAAATTAAAAACATGGTGATTCTTCGCTCGATGACTTGTGTCATTTGCCGATTGACGCGCATATCGTATCGCGTTTCGATATGATTTTACGACATCATTTCGACTCGGGCGCAAACCAAGATGGCGACCAACTGGTGGTCGCGCGTGATTCCCAGTTATTTTATAATCGATGAGAGCGAGAATCACTCTCCTCGGACTACCGACCGGAATTTACGACCAACAGCCATAAAATCGTCCATGAAGTCCTGCGTGTGTGATCACGGGTGGGAACAGACGGTCTGGGAGAAACCCTCTCGCGGTGTTTTATTGTCTTTATATATAATTGGGACAGTTTTTGCGAAAAGGACACGCCGACGATGGGAGCCTTGGCGAGCCCGACGGTGGATCGCAGAGAAACTCTTGTAGTAATAGTACAGATACAAGAAGATGACAATCCGACTATTCCAAATCCGACTATTTTATTATTTCCTAAGCTGCGAAAAACATACCACATCTAATACCTGACACTAGACCAGTTGATGTATTAGATTATGCTAAACGGAAAATTACAAAACAGTTATCAAAGCGATTCGATCTATACTCAGAGAGAAACATAGCAATAGCATCCATAAAGTATAAATACAAATTGCATGCGTAGAATGGATGCCCATAATTGAATTTGATTTTATAGTTACAATAATTACATACTGATTTATTCAATTATATACATCAATATAAAATTTACATAAGTGTCTCAGGTCTCTTTACATTTGCTGTCATTATGTTTTTTTCTTTGCGTGTTAGGATTTAAAAATTCAAAATTTTCTATAGGAAAAAAATACATACTTTTGCTATATAATAGTTTGAGTATAATAATACCAGGTTTAATTTGACTTATAAGTGATATGAAAACAGCTACATTAAGGGCCAGCTACATTATTGTTCCATCCCAGATAAACTATGGTAATTTACCTACTGGATAAATAAAAAAATAAAAGCATAAGACAATGAACTGAAGTTTACTGAAAAGTAAAACAATTCAGCCTAAATATTGAATATAAAATTTGATTTTATATCATTAAGGCTAAGGCTTATTCCATCTTTTTCACTTTACTCTCTTACTCTTTTACTATTTTGTTTATCCAGTAGTTAAATTATCACATATAATAGTTTATTCGAACAACCAGTTCTTAATATAACTGTTTGACTTTTAAAAATCAATAAACGATATATTACAATTATTATCATGTAAAGATGATTTATAACAAAAATATTGGCTTATTTCTTGTCACACTTTTTTATATTGGTCCATCTTGGAAAGATACTATCCTTTCTTACTAGGGAAGAACACACGCGAGCCCTGGGAAGCTTCCCTCTTCCAAGCGGGAATAGGGTGGGAGGATAGATTTGGCGGTTTTAAGAATGAGATTACAATTTGTCAGGACGAGTTAGAAGGCCAAAATTGCCGAGAGACCGAGGACTGAGAATCGACAGAACGAAAGAAGGATTCCGATGCCGGCAGCGCGGCAAGAAACTTGCGCAGGCGGCATTATAGCGCTCTGGCCGGCCATTCTGCTGGCAGTGGCCACGCATTGGCCACAGCAGCATTCTTTTCCGGGCAGATCGGCCAATCGATGCATCTCCCAGTGCCGATACCTATCTGTCACTGTCCTCTGGTGCCTGGAGCCGTTCTTCTTTCTGCACAGACAGAAAGATCCCGCCGGAATCAAAAGACACGCTGGGAAAGTCCTAATTTCGATTCGATTCGTGTGTAAAATCATGAATTGGTCTTTCCTTTTTTTTTATTCAATTGCGTTTTTTGTAAATGCAAAATGAAATCTGCGTATATTTAGGTTTTTGATGGTACAATAGAGCTTTTCTTTTTTTTATAGACTCATTTTATGAGAAAAATAATTGTCCGCAAACGCGGAAAGAACTTCCTACGGCATTTTTTAAACGAAGAAGCGTATTAATTGATCAATTAGCGGTCATGCCATCCCGCACTAATTTAACTGAATTATGATGAACAAAAATAAAAAAGCGCGGAAAGGGAGAAAGAGAATCACCGGAAAGAGGACAGGCGTACTGCAGTTATGTGCGCAGTTGCAGTTGTTGCGCGCCGGCAGAATGAAGGAACGCATCCAATAAATAAGACGACGAGGGTAACCATTGAATTCAATCGGGAGAAGAACGGGTTCCAGTCGACGAAGCGACCACGCGAGACGAGAGAGGGGCGAAGGAGGATCCCAGAAGTAAATCCTCAAGCACGTATGCACTATTACTGTTTATTGTTCCGAACTTCCATTCCCAACGGACGGCGATCTGCTGGTTCGCCAACGAGAGGAAGAGAAAGAATGAGAACGCAAGAGTAAGAAGAGGGGGGGGGGGGGGGGGGAAAGGGAGAAAACCGTTTTCGCGAATGTGGCTCTACGGCGCCTTCGGAATTCGTTTTCTCATCGAGACCAACGACACATGGATTTCGCTTTTTTTTTGGAGATAATTCGGGAAGCACAATTACGTTAGCGAGATTGGAAGGGACAATAGCGCGAAAAGAGGTCGACTTCTCTCGGAGATAAAATCCTTCTGAAGTTATACTGTTCGGTACGGATGGACTCATGAATTAAAGAACACTGGAGAATTAAGTAGAAATAAAATATTAGGAAGCTGTCTTGATTTTTATACAGTATAATTCTTGAACGAAAAAAGGATATATCTTATAAATTTCAATGAATTCAACATGACAATCGATCGTTTCTTATTTGAGAAATTTGAAGTTTTAAAATTCTTCAAAATTTCGTGATTTTTTTCAATTGTATATTCAATATTTTGGGATTTAAGAAATTTTAAATTTTTGGTTCTGGAGCTTGCAATTTTTTATATGCATGAATGAAATGATTCGATGATCTTTTTTAAGTGCAATGCGTTATCCTGTGTCCATTTTTCTCCTCTATCGCATGTCGCTCCCGTGTAATGTCGATAGTTGGACGCGAAACTGAAAAGGAAAAGAAAAGAGAAACTTTCTAGCGGACGTCGCCATTGCAGAACTGCTGCATCCCACGGAGCTGTCCTCGTCGATGGAGTCGCTGGCTGCGTACGACGCATCCGTGGGCTCCCCGGGACCAGTGCATCAGAATCAGCGAACGAAGCGTATGCGTACCAGTTTCAAGCATCACCAATTGCGAACCATGAAGAATTATTTCGCGATCAATCAGAATCCGGACGCCAAGGACCTCAAGCAACTCGCGCAGAAGACTGGCCTGTCGAAAAGGGTGCTACAGGTACGAGCTCTTCCGTTTGTATACGGAGTGTTTATGAGGAGACAATTATCACTGACGATATTACTTCTTTATTGACGAGTTTCCTTTGATCGCAAGAGTATAAATTTAACTAACCTACGTTAACTCTTGCAAAAAAAACTTCTCTAAAAAATATGGGTGGATTTAACACTATAGATATTTAAATATAACTCTCACCGTGTTGGTAACATATAAATATAAACACTAACGTAGTGGATTTAACACCACCACGATGTTTATATCAACACGATAAGAATATTTTTAAATTATTCGCCGTTCTAAAATATGGCATTAAATTTACACTTGTGGTATTTTATATCAAGATCAATACGGTGATAATTATATAACACCACATAATGTTCAATTCACATCCATATTTTTTATAGTGTATCTCTCTAAACATATTATTTAATTTTTTTCTATTTTGAATTCTTGGAACAAGTATTACTACAATTATCGATTGATGTTGAAGAATCCGTTAAAGAGTTAAAATTATACAGTCTCTTGATTTTGCGTCTGTTTAGGTATGGTTTCAAAACGCGCGCGCGAAATGGCGACGAAATCTGATGCGGCAGGACGGTAGCAACGCCGGTAGCAACGTCGGCTGTTCCGGAACGGCGGTATCCTCCAGCACCGGCAATTCTCCGACCGTCGGACCGGCAGCCAGCATACTCGGCGACAGCAACAGCATGCCCTCGACCTCGATGGAGGAGTTACACGCCCTTCACCATCTGCATTCAGGCGTTTCCTCTCAGGTCTCCTTTTCCGATCTCTACTGACGACGGCTTGAAATGGAAGAGGATGCTTACAGTACTCTCTCCAGCCATCTTGGATGAGGGATTATTGCATATCTTTGTGAATCGACCCCGAGGAGAAACTTGACAAGTCGATGACGTGCGTCCATCGTGGGTCTTAACAAGAAATCTCGCTGATGAACGCTGACGTTGCTAATATATCGTGGCAGCGATTGTCTAAGTCTGGTTTTCTTTCTAGAATGTGATCCTTGCCGTGCTAATTTTAAGAACAATTACTTAAATTTCACGGAAGCCGATGTAGTTTAATCTCTCGCAGGAAACAAACTTTGGTTACTTACGCGATATCGATCAAGATTAAATGCCTGGCCTTCTTCAAGATTTGGACAAAAATGTGTCGTCGGATTTAATAAAGGAAGTGACTCGTCGGAGGACTTTTCTGAAGGTAGCCTAATCAGGTAGAATTTAGCGGGTAACTTCGAGGATGATTATGATTAAATAATCAGTGATAATAATCATAGTTCCATGCACACCCGAATTATTTACCAAAGATTACTAGACGAGAATAGTAATAATGTAATCTAGGTACGTATGCAAAGAGGGTATCATTAGCGATTATATCGATAATTAACGATGGAGTTTCGGGCACTGTTCGACATATGGGGTGTTCCAGAAAGATGTATACTAGATATATGGCAGACACACGTGTTTAAAAAAAAATTGGAAAAATTCCTTCTTGATAAATTTTTCATACGATGAGTTTAATTTTAATTTTTATCTGTAACTTAAAATGTTTTTGAAATTTGAAACAGTTGAAAGTTTTAAATATTTCTGAAAGTCTTTTTACATCTTCGATGTAACCAATGACGTAGGTCGTACAGAGCATAGACTGTGCCATTCGTAATAAATAATTTATTAAATGTGTGTCAATAAAAATAAGATAGAGAGAGAGAGAGAGAGAGAGAAAGAGAGAGAGAGAGAGAGAGAGAGAGAGAGAGAATTGAAGACAACCAATCTTCTCTTTAAACTAACATATTAGCTGACTTCGCGTCCTGTTTCTCTCATTTTTATCGATCAATTTTTACGGATTATGCAGTCTATCCAATATATATTTTTAGATGTAATATTTAGTAAGCATTCCTAAAAGATTTTGAAAATTTAGGTATATAAACATAAATTTTAAAATAATAAAGATATGAAAACATCTAAAAATACCAATCTAAAAAATTTAAATGTTATATTAGACATTTCTAAGTTAGTTACATTTGAATATGTTTAAACGATTTGTCAACGTTTCTGAATGATATTTGAAAACTTTCATAAGTTTCGAGGAAATCGTATGAATTTTTTAGACTTTATCTAAATTGTGTATTTTATGAAATATATCAATATCATTTCTAATTATGTATGCAACTGTTTAGAACACCCTGTACGATGTCACAAGGGCTGCTAAATTAAATGAAAGCTCGCCCATGCAGATGAACACGTACATTACATGTGCAATCATGTAGGAAAATTATTTCATTTATCCTCTCATTGATTTTATACGAAACTTGGCGCGCGACTATCTTTTATCAGCTTCGCACAGTTATCAATTGACCAAAGTTAATTATTTAGATTACGTATCCATTAATTGAACATATAATCAGATGATGATAATTTACAATGATTGCTAATATGTTAATGTGATAATATTTTGTAATTTTAATTTTATCCAGTAACGAAGAAGATAAGTTTGCGAATTTATATAATTGTTAAAAGATATTAGAAATTGGAAGACAAGATTGAATCTCATAAACAAAATTATGCGAAGCTCGATAAAAATTTAGGCGATTGTCTATGAATTTTATATTAGTGGTGTAAACGTATGAAAGTTTTTCTTAAAAAAAAAAAGGAAAAACGGCGTTCCTCTGCTCGTGCCAAAAAACTTAGCTAAGAAAAAAATTTTTTAACAAGCTGCTGGAATTCAAAGGACATAATATATTTTTGCAAACCGCGGTCCGGATTATCGCGTGTCATTCGGAGGATGAGAGATTTCGCCTTGATCAAGCCTTTCACATTATGCGTTCTTGCATTCATGTTTCCCTTTCAAATCGTCATCTTTGAATTCGAGCAGTACGAGGCACACACATACACACGTGTTTTGACGCAAGTTTGACGCAAATAACGCAATCTCACCCACGTGTGGTTGCGAAGATTAGATTGTCGCGAATTTGCGAAATCTTGATGAATTCGATCTTTTTGGGCAATGTATAGCGCATAATAGGAATCTACTCGTTTATTTTTTTTCACTTGAATATATTTCTTCTGATAATGAAATACGCAGAGTTTGAAATATTGTGAAATTAATCAAATTAACTATTGATAACTTTTTCTTGCGACATTTTTTTTGTATATTGATTAATATTGATTAACCTTGTTCTTTTTTCAATCATCGTGTAATATAATACACTCTAAATTTTTCGTAAAATCTTAATGTTACTTAACCCTTCAAATACAGTTTAAAATTAAATATTAAAAATATAGGCAGGAATTAAAGAAACATTTATCGATGATTGAAAAAAAGAATGAACAAGGTTAATCAACATACAAATGTCGCAAGAAAAAGTCGTCAATAGTTAATTTCACAATATTTTAAATTCTGCGTATTTCATTATCGGAAGAAGTGTTTCACTCAAGTGAAAGAAAAAATTGGTTGTTGTACCAATTTAGATAATAAAATATGGCACAGCATTTTTATATGAACTATATATCAAAATCATATATTGACATTGCGGATGGGCTAACACAACTAAAAATTTGCTGTTACAATCAAAAACTGATTGCTGCAGCCATATAAAAATGCTATACCATATTTTACTATCTAAATTATTACAGCAACCAATCTTTTTTTCAGTGTGTGATCTTAAATCGCGAATCCACAAAGGGTTAATAGTATTCACGTACTTTTGTAAAAATTAATAACGGAAAAAAACACATCATATCTTTCTCCTATGTATTTATAAACTGCTATATTAATTTTTTTTATTTCATCTTTTGAAATAAAGTGAGTCCAAACACTTTACGGGCATCTTTCACGACGTATCCCGTCACGTAATGCTCGGCAGGGAAAATTAATAGGTCGCACATTAGATATGTGTAGCATAGCGATCATTAAGCGTACATGTTAAAGAACGAAGCAATTATTTCCAAGTCTATAGACAAATTAATGTGCTACATTCGAGTGCAACTATTATCATATAATAAATGGTTACGTACGTCTTGACTCAAATGTAACTTCCTCTCTTCTAATTTGATGTCCCTTTTCAGAAGTATAGATTGTACAAAAAAAAAGGTAAGTTCGTGTTCCAATTAGTGCACAATATAATACGAGACATACGCTTTGATTTTTAATGAAGCACGATAATCAAATTAAACTTTAATTAAACAAAGTAATTTTACACATTTCACATATAGTATATCCAAATTTTTGACTTAATATATTGAAGCACGTGAAACAATTCTTTATTTTTATTATATTAGTTAATAAATAAAGAAATTTTGTATAACCCAATAAGATGGTATTTGATCGTTTTTGCTTACTAAACACAAAAATATCAATAAAAATTCTGTAGTGCGCTTTTGTTATTGAAATGTTTACCAGGACATCATTTTTAATAAAAATGTTATTTATTTTTCTTCCATTACTTTTATATCGCGAGATGAATTTAAAGCTTTCTTTTCTTTCAACTATATGAAAAAAGTACATACCAACAAACATAAGAAACTCAACTCTTCAATCTCGATTTCCAACTTGACAACTGATATATAAGTTGTAAGCTTTCTTCAAAGGTTTATAAGCAATCTACTTTGTATTCTGAAATGAAATTCACACACATAACGAAATTTATTTGATGCATTTATTTTACAAGATTTAAAATTTTTTAATCGCAAAACTTAACTACTACAAATTATTAGTCGCATTTAGCATTAACAAGTAAATATTGAAAAACATACAAGTAAATATTGAAAATCTGTGAGATTTCAATATGTTGAAAATCGAAATCCTTTGAAGATACAAACACACCTTCAAAGATTCAACCTTGATGTCTTACCGATGACACGTTTCCATCATCCATTATATATCACGTCCCGAGCACTATTAAATCTTCTCATCACATGCGAATACGCGTTTAGCGATCTCTCGCGAGGTGTAAGTGCAAGTTGTAATTAGCATCAAATTAGGTATTTAAGGATTTCACGTTCGGGTCAGAAGCGGATAAACCGAAAGGAAGATACGACGACGATGAGGAAGAAGAAGACGACGAAAGAGAAGAAGTAGAAAGAAGTAGAAGAAGGGAAGAAGTGCGACGGGGCAGACAAGGGTTCTACTTAGGGGTTATACCAACATAGCGAGCTCTCGTGTAAATTGTAGGCCTCTTGAGTCGTATAAGTGTACCGCATGCCGTATATATTTTGTCGGCGCTCATATAAGTTAATTTTCAATCTATATGCGGGTTCTCTTGGATGGCGCGCGGCGACTCATCAACGAAATGAAGAAATTGAGACTCTCGTTAATATTTAATGAGCAGGGGGCGCGCGCGAGCGAACGCGGATACAATAGCCGTCGGTCCCCGGGGCCCGACGTCAGCGGACCTCGAAATATCACCTCTCCAAGACTCGCGTCGCGCATTTACATGCGCACGGCTTTCAGACTCTCGGGAGATTCTCGAACAAATAAGAAGTTTCGTTCGTATCCGTGGGTTCCCGCTGTATTTTCTCCGACGAAGAAGCCTTCTTACGGTGCCGCAACACGGCAGGTGCGCGCGCGGAAGGATCGCGCTTCTCCTTTTTCAACCGATGATCGTGAAATATAAGCGATTGGAACCTTTTGCCGATTCTCCCTCGGCCCATCTTGGCTTTGTGCTCGAAACGAATATCTCGTTGTCTCTCGTTGACAGCAGAAATATTTGTATGCTCGATATCACGGGATGCGTGGATACTTTTTATTCTAACGATGCTTTCAGCATGCCTGCCCGAAGGTTGAGCGAAGCGTACGTTGGACTGATGCTCGCATTAACGTTAATTACGAAGAAAAACTATTTAACATTTGTCTGTGGAAAGATATTGAGATACCAAGGATGTTATCAAAAATATCTGATTCCTTAATTTTTAAAATATTTTGTGACAAAAAATACATTATTAAATACATTGCAAGGTGTAATGCTTTCGATATACAGAAAGATACTTTTCTGCGTCAAAAATATATTTTTCATCGATCAATTATTTACAAATTTATATAAGTTGTTAGTGACGTCAGTTTCACTTGAAAATCGTTAACTTTTTCAGCAGATAACGGTGTAACAATTGAAAGTAACAGATTGTCACAGAGTTTGCAATCACTTATATACTCTGCTGAGAGTCACACAAACGGAAAAAAACAAATACCTTCCACGATCGAATTTTACGTTAATTATCCATACGTCGTTAAGTCACGCGAGATTGTCCGGGTGTCACGAGATAAGAAAGACTCGCGTTATGACAAGAAAAATATTCAAGCAAATTTCTACAAGCATTTCTACAAAGAAAGAATCTTAATAGAATTAAGCATATTATACCTAAAAGAAGGCATGCGAGAAAATACTGGTATTTTTAAAGAATTTTTTTGAAGACATCATTTCATTGATTTTTAAAAAAATCGAGAAAAGAGTAATCAAATTTATCTTTTCTATGAGCTGTATTCATCTTTATCTTGGAGACAATAATTAGTCTCAAATGACATTAAAAGTGGCAGAACACTATTACATAATAAAAAAAAATTTTATCAGTTTACTTATCAATGAAGAAGGTTTCGTAATGTTGCATCTAGATTAGTAATTATAATTAATTGGAGCTTTACGGATCGGTTTTTTCCTCACGTAATGATAATTTTTGGCATTTTCAATATAATATAAAAAAAATTGTTTAATGGAAATCGATTGAGGGCGAAATAACAGCCTCCTCCTTTACAAAAAATGTTGAAATTATATAATACAAAATGCTAGAAGCCAAATCATCATTAAAAGTTAGCGTTACAGATCGTCGGATTCTTGTCGGATAATCGGCGAAGTCCGGTCAAATCTAATATCCAAAATTACTCACCGATTCTTGGCAAATTAGTCGCACGAGCCGCTCCAATTTCTTAGGACTCGGAAACTAGTGTTAAATTTCGAAAATCATTATGCCGACAAAAACAATCTCGCACCCGAGGAAGTCCGTGTTGTAGCTACCCTAGTCGGTAAAAAAAACGCGTCTCGAGGACGAAGGACAATAGGGACAAAACTATGGTTATACCGACGTCGGGAGGTATCCTCAAGTTGCCTCAAAAAGTGGACCAATTTTCAGTAATTTGTACGCGATGGATCGTTGGATGCACACGCAGAAGAGAGCTGGTCAGGAAAGGCATCCCTCCACAGTCGTTCTCAACCCTTCCTCATCGAGATAGGATTGGGCGAGTACGTATGGCAGTTCGGAGGAAGCGTAAAGAGAAAGAAGGATTGAAGATGGAAAGATACAGGAGAGGCTCACGGGAATCTATCTTTTTGAGGGAAAAGAAAGATTCCAAGCGAGCAAGTCCGGTCGATAGTCTTTTGTTCTGTCAAACGTCGGACGCGCCTGCTCCATGAGGAAGCCTTGAGAAGAATGGAAAACGAAGGAGAGGAAAAGAGAAGGAGAAGATAGAAGAGAGAGAAAGCATTAAGAGACAGGACAACGAAGAACGAGACTAGAGAAGTTTTTATCACAGCGATTGTGAAAGCGGTAAGACTGGAGAGCGTTCATTCGGAGTGTGTATTCGGTTCGATACATACAGGGTGTTTGGTAATTGATGATACTCGTACAAGCGGAAAGAATCGATAGCTCGGAGAGAGAAACAGGACGATTTGGACATGTTTTTGCACGAAGATTCTGTTTCTCGGTCGCAAGCTCGAAAAATTTAAAGGTCCAAATCTGGACACTGCTAAATCAAAGGATCTTGATCGCAAACGTCGAGTGGTAATGAATACCAAAAATTATAATGTTTTAGCAGAATTCTGCCGATATGCGCGCGTTAATCGCGAATCTTTATTCTATCACTTATATAGGTTTGTTTTGCTAATACCTCATACATTACGGAAACTTGCAGTAACATTGTTACAACGTTCATAATGTGACACGGAAAAAATATTTGGTTGAATTAATTGGAATTCTGGTGGAAGATGAACGATCTAAAATTCTGGTTGAAATAACCAATTCCAAAATTCTGGTTGAAATAACCAATTTGCAATCTACCAGAATTCTATTTGAAATAACTAGAATTCTAGTAAATTTAACCAGATATCTAGTAAACTTAACTAGAATTTTGGATCATTCATCAGAATTCCAATTAATTCAACCAAATATTTTTTTCCGTGTACCGCAATATTGCTGGAATATTGCAACATTACGAACACATGAACAGATCTATCGCACGCGCAAATGTGTACATATACATGTGCATTTTTTGGCTTCCGGGGCAAAAAGAGCAACCGGTCAGCTGCTACTCTCAATAGCTACGCCATTGCTTCCACTGATATTTCTGAGATGTAATGTCTCCTCTTCTTCATTTCTCTTATTTCTTTCTCTCTCTCAATCTTTATCTTCCTCTTCAACTATTTCGTAAGTTGTTTCTCCTTCTCCTCCATGGCTACCGTCTCTGCCGATTCGATTGCTCGATGGAAGCTACTGAACACGGCAGATGGCCGCCGAGAGGGTGACAGAGGCACGCGTTACCAATGTATGTCGGTACGCAAGAAAATGTGGCGTGCGGAAACTTCTTGTTTCGGTGCGATTGGACCCTCCTGAAGTCCCCCCCCCCCCCCCCGATGAACGGCGATGAGACGATGCACGAGCTCAAGCTTGTATTTCTTTTGCTTGCTCGTAAAATCGGGAAAAAGCCAGGCGCGTTGACCTGACGATCGCCGTTACATTCAATCCTTTTTACTCTTTCAGGATGATCAATGTGAGGTGAAATCTGCTTCGTTCCGTTCGGTAAAACCCGGTTGCGACAATTCGAAAGTCGACCCATCCAAATTTATCACATCAACGTTCTGCAGATTCGAGAAATATCAAGGGGGATCACTCGTATTTACAAAATTGTAACCTCAAAAAGTAACCTCAAAAAAGGGGTTTTTTTGGCTCGTTTTTTAGGCTTTCTTTTTTGGACTGAACTGTGTGCCAAATGATACTCTACAATGAGATATTAATTACAAAAAAGTTTCAGATTAAGATGACAATGGTAATCATAGTTGGAGGAGGAGTTATGTATAACGTCTATGCAAAAATCCGTTTTCTTTTACATTCCAAGCTCTGATAATAATTGTCCTTCACTTCAACTTCAAACTTCTCTATAATTACAATAATGTTTCAATATAAGGTAAAATTTGGCACACAGTTCAGTTCCAAAATCGAGGGTCTTTCCAAAGTGCGACGAAACATTTCACGGTGCGACAGAACTTAGAGTAACAATACTATAATAATACTATAATTATAGTATCTCTAACAGAACTCTTTGATAATTGGCAATATTTATATAAATATTATGTATATAATAATTATATATAACTGTATTGTAAATATTATATAATTATAAATATAATACAATTTTAAATATAAGGTGGAGGCAGCGAGTTTAATTGATTACTTGCGACGTATATTTTATATACGTGTAATGTATACACTCGTCGGAATAGTTGTTATGAATATGCATGACATTTTATGTTCGCATAATTCGCATCCTCTAGAAGCTAATGGACCCTCATGAAGGATCTGTGATCAGGATGTCCTGTAAGGAATAGACAACATTGTCTCATCTCGTTTCTTTGCTTCTTAACAAAAAAAAACTCTTCTCTCTCGTTCTCTCTCGTATTATTTCAGGATACAAATTATTATTTATGAATTCGAATCACCATTTTAATAGGATTAATTAGAGTTGCCATATTTAAATATTAAAGATACATCATTGCTATCACCGTGTTTGCAAACGTTATGACAGAATCGAGTTTTCATCAATAAGAATTTAATTGGAAATTACGGAATTACTTTGTGGGGACAGTTATTAAACTTTAGTGTAAGTAATCTACCTACCTTTTTAATTAATTTTACGCCTTACCTTCTAATTAATGTCAAGCTTATTAATGTCTGCTTGAAAAATAAGATATATCTTTATCGTTATCAGATAAATCCATTGAGATAAAAGATTTATTACTTATTTAAAAAGTTAATATGCCGAAATAAAACCCTTTAACTTCCAATCATTTATAATCCAGGTGTTATCAATATCTCTCATTTAACATCTTCCTTTATTTTTCGACTTTAACATCTGCTGAAATGGGTCGACAAATCTGAGTCTCTTTCTTTTCTTCGTTAATATCTGATATAAAGATGCGTTATATCTTAACACTCCGAGGCTTCACAAATTTATGGTAATATAATAGCGAGCAATGCCAGTAATGTAACCACCATAAGCTGCTTTTCATATTATGGAAGAAAGCACTTTCAAAGAAAAACACAGTGGTAGCAACTATATGAGTTTTATACATAGAATTAACCTTCAGACCTTACACTGTAATGCACATCCAATTTGAAGACATTATCCGTTGAAATTATTTAATTCTATCTATATTATCTGAGATCTAATGTACATAATAATATATATGTTGGAAAAATAATCAAAATTTTGAAAAAAAAACTGTTTGTATAAACTTGTTTTGTATAAATTACAAAGTAAAAAATTAATTGATTTAAAAAAAATGTTTTATTTCAATAAAATAAAATCTAAAAGAATTCATTTACATTGTTGAATTCAACTATAAATGTCCATATAATTGTACAAACTATTTTATAATTTCAATAACTATAAAATAGTTCATTCAACTATATATATGTATTTATATTAATTCTACATATAAAATGTATAGTTGTCATTTTTATAGTTGCTACATCTTTTTTCTTAGTGTACACGAGAATAGAATGAATAAACGACGAAATCTTCTACAAAATAGCGATAAGGGAGGTAGAAAGAAAGAAAAGTATATATGGAAAGAAAAAGAGAGAATAAGAAATAAGTATATCCACACAGGAATTTTGCATAAATAGTACTCACTGCCTTTGACAGTCTAAATAAAGTAGAGTAAGCAGAATCACTTTCAAATTTGAAAGTTTGCATTAAATTTCGTTGAAAATATATAGTATTTATTTGTAACAAAAAAAAAAGAAAAGAGAAAGAAAGAGGAAGGAGGGAAAAGAAAACAGAGCTTCCTGAAGAAACGGCTGCAGCAGATGCTGTCGCATATAGAGAACAGAAAAGGAACGAAAGATGGCCGCGGCTACCCGGCATTGTCTACCAGGGACTTCGTTGTAAATAATGCCTCTTCATGGCGGCGAACCAGAAGGTCGGAGAGTTGGCAAAGTGTATGGTCTGGTTGGCCCCTCGCCATCTCACTCTCGCTCTTTCCTTTCCCTCCCTGACTTCCCAACACTGTCTCTCCTGCGCGCGTACCCTCTTTCCTTCACCGTATCCCGTTCTCTCTTTTCCTATCTCTCTCCGGAACCTGTCGCACATAAACTGATTCGATCCCGATGTCTCCTCGCGCGGGACTCCCATTGGCCACTATAGTCACGCCGCTCACCTTGTTCGCTCGTCGCTCCCTTCTCCCCTTCCTCCTGCACCCCACAGAACCAAGATCACCCTTTTTACGGTTCCCTTAAGGTCCCAAATATTCGTGAATGTTACGTGACCGAACAGTCCCCGATGAGTAAATCCTTGTTGGGAAGATCGCCGTGAAACTGGGGAGGAAGCGAATCCTTTAACGAATCACTCGCCAGATCCTCACTTCGCGATCCTCTGGGATTCACTTCTAAGATAGCATGAACCTTCGACAGGTCTCGAACGATCTTTCAACTTCAGAAAGCAATTAATCTAGAACCAAATATCGCCGCAAAACAAATTTTTGTGCTTTCAAGTGCCAAATTGAAACTAAAGTTCAGCTTCGATCAATGTAAGATATATAAACAGACTAAATAAATAAGAGTCAATTTTGTTAAGAAATGTTTTTAAATAGTACCAATTATAGACATAAATTCCAAAAATGGAAATTTGCGCAATGCAGTTTAGAGCTAACAACCAACTCAAAAGTCAAAATATTTCATAAATGCTTAAATTCTAATATTGTCGGTAGATTGCAATTTGCATTCAACTTTTTGAG
Organism: Acromyrmex echinatior; assembly: GCF_000204515.1. Next base: position 1,112,870 of record NW_011627509.1, on the reverse strand, counting down.
CAGTTAGAGGCTCTCTAGAGTAGTTGATTTATGTTACGAATAATCACTGAACATTTGCCATCACAGAATATCGCCACTCGCGATTATGGTACCGTTTATGTCTGGAAAATCTTGCGTGCGAAAGTACGAAAATATCATTTGAATAACGATACTTTCAGCTTCCTTAAACAAATCTGATATTCGTTGCAGTATCGTTTTGCATGTCGTTGAATGCGAATGCATTAAACATGTGGATACGCATTCTTCGCGTTTGTTTTGCGCTATCGAGTTTTTACGATGCGCGCGTAACGTTCAATTAATTCATTAAAGTTAGCGCAGTTTTATAATTATATAGTCATTTCTGTTAAAGTAAGCAATTCTTATATATGATTAAATCGTTTAATTTTTCTCGACTGTATTTTACTTCTGTTTTATAGATCAATATTATCAACTTATTTTTGCATAATTTTTTTTCCATCATAAATATTATATTAGTGAACTTTACATTATATTTTCTGCTGAAATAAAGCATCTTTTTTGTGAATGTGTGTATGTGTGTGTGTGCTATATAAGATTTTTCATAATGTAATGAAATTGCATTAATAAGTATACATATAATTATATCGAAGGAATAAAAGTGTAGGATATTTATAACTTTATAAAAGAATTGTCAAGGAAGTTCTTTATTTTTATAATTATTACGGTTAAAATGTAAATAATAATTATATTTATAGTTTTATAAATATATCAAAAATTATAAGTTAGCGTCGAAAGCGACTATATTACGTGTAGTAAAAAATTATACCAGTCATTTCTTTGTAGCCAATTATTATATATTTTTTTATAGAACAAAAATATAATTATTATGACTAATATTACCAACATTATATCAATAATAACTATAAAAATGGAGCTCTTAATTATTATTATTTTATTATATAACTATAGTCACAAACACTTTTCTCTCAATGTGATTTAACTTTAAAAGTATTATCTAAATCTTGAATCTAGGTGGGTTTCCGAAGATCCACCCTATACATGCTCCTATCTCCGATGGGTAGGGATGAGGTGGGCGATGGTTCGCCACAGTGCGAGTTCACGTTTTGCGGTCTTTTTTCTCGAATTATCCACCCGGCGCATCGCTTATTCGTGTATCGCCTTTTTGGCTCTTTTCTCTCTCGAGAGGGCGTAGGGAGGATTCTTTGTTTGCACCGAGTTTATCTCCAGGAAGGGCGAGCAGGCCGAGCTGGGGGCGC
>NW_011627509.1:1046647-1111619 GCF_000204515.1 Acromyrmex echinatior | reverse complement strand
GAGGGCGTAGGGGTGCTTTTTTGTTGGACCCGATTTTCTCGCCGGGAAGAGAAGGCGAGCCGAGTTGGGGGAGAGAAGGTAGTAGCCATTGTGGCACGATCTGGACAAAAGTCGCTATAGCGACGGAATTCAAAGGAGCTGAAGAATGGCGGTCGATGCAAATTGAAGCTTTTTTCTCTCCTCGCCAATGGTTGGCATAATATTCATGAACTTTTCGCGAAGAATAGGCGCGTTGTCTCTAATAGACCAAAAAGGATTTATTCAAACTACGAAATATGTTTCTTGTGTTTGAACAGAAAATACACAAACACACGAGATATTTGCAAATTATTGTAATCATTTTTAACCAACTAATATATACATTTGTCGATAAAACTATACATACAGCTATTAATATTAATATTAATATATGTATAGTTTCAATAATAATATAATTAATAGTATAATAGTATAATAGTATAATAATAATATAACAATAATTATAGTAACATATAATTAAAATTACAAATATCAAAATTTTTTCTCTCAGTGTCAATGTTCTTATATATTTTTTAAAACTTTGAAATCTTAGAGGTTAATTACGATAGTTTTGGATGTTTCGTCCTTTTAAGTAAAATTTTAAGTAAAATTTGATTTGAACTTAAATAATAATAATACAAATTCAAGAATAATATTACAAAGAATAATAATTATACTTGTAATACTTGTTTGTTGTAAATAATGAAGTATAATACAACAAAATATTATTTGAGAAGAAAATGTTATTTATCTTGGTGGTAAAATCTCTTTTGGTCGATTTCGATTCTTGAAAGATGTGTTCGCTATTGGCCAGTCCATGTCTCTAGGAAGAAATTTTGTGAATGGAACCTCCTAGGAGGCACCATTTATTTCGGAGTTAATTCGCTATCGTACCTGTCGAACGCTGCCTGACAGTGGTCGAGAGATTTACTCCCGATCGGTTGATAACTCAGCAGTGTCCATGTCTGCTATGTCTACAGGGTGTTTTTCAAGCAACGCTCTGCTGCAACTGGCGCGAGTATACCCTCCGGTGACTACTAAATGAATGCAGATAAATATCCAGCGTTTTTTCATTTGCCATTTATTGCGCCGTGAAAATAAAACAGCAAAACATACAATTGTGACACCAATAAATGTCAGTGTCCTTCAACGCGCTGAGGATTTATATTAGCGGAATTGAAATAAAATTACATATAATATATGCCGATAAGATTAAATGAATTTGTGCATAAAAGTGTAATAGATTGATTATAGATATGAAATTTAACGTATTTTTTTATTAGAGATAAAATAAAGATCTTATAATACTGATAATAAAACTAAAAGACCGTTCGTAATCGACCGTTTATTAATCAAGCTGAAACAAATTAAAAATTTAAATAACCTAAGAATTTATATAATCAAATAGAAATTTTACAGCAAATATAATTAAAAAATTTATGTCTCTATAAAACTTTAAAAAAGTCTACAAGTTTGAACTAAAATATCAGAAAGTTATCTTTGTAGTTCTCAATAATTATAAAATTCAATAGTTTGTAATTTCAAACAAATGTTGTTTAAAATTTTTTATTCAAAGATATAAATTCTTAATATAAGAAGATCTACATCAATATTTTTTCTAACATTGATTGAATCAAATTGAAGAATTTTCATTAATTCTTTTGCTACATTATGCAGTTAGAAAATTTATGTAAAATTTAATATTTTTCATATGTTTTAAACGGTCTATCCAAACATTTGTTAATTTAAGATGAATATGTTAAAAAATAACAAATATTATATAAAAAATGTAACACTAACACAATTTGTAAGCAAATTTTGGAAGAACACTTCTTCAGTAAAATTAATATTCATGTATGTTAAAAGGTTACACATAAAGATAATATATTTAATACGTTTAAATAAAATTCACATTCATAATATGTTTTAATATATTTTAAAACACATACACACACACACACACACTTTATTCATTTACTTAGAATTTATGTTATTATTATTTTAACACTAAAGAATATCAAATATCAATTTGACAAATATTTACATGACATAATTACATTATAGTATGTAAAATTAAAACTCGGATATTTAAAAAATTCAACACAAAAATTTTAACAAGATTCGATTTTAACACGATACAAAAAATATTTTTTACAATGTAACATTCGTATGATTAATTATGTTCGATAATCCAGTGACTTACGTAACTCACATATATTGAGGATTCGTGATTCCTTAATCTAAGGACGAGTCAGCTCATTCCCCGTACGTGTCAAGAAGTTCGATCTCTTTCTTTCTTTCTCTCTCTCTCTCTCTCTCTCTCACTCTCTCCTTTTCTTTCTAATTTCTATCTTTTTTCCTTGCCTTTTTCCCTTTTGAGTGGTTTAACGAAGCATTTACACGCGGGGGAGCGGTAGGTCATCAACGAGAAGCTATTCATCACTAATTTCATCTCGCCTTCCGATCGGCTTCTTTCGTCGTGGGCACGATTTGTTCCGAACCAGCGTTTAGGCTCTTTCGAAGCGAGCGGCCCCGAGAAGTTCGGCTTCTTTAACGCGCTATAACTCAATCGAATGATGAGATATGGGATACGCCCTGACCCCGCGCCTTTTCCCATAACTTTGGAACTTTTCCTGAAGATGAATCGAGAAATGTGACGGCTGCGGTAAATTAAGCCACCTGCACAATCCTTCCTCCGCTGTACACATTGATTCTTTATTTATTGTTGACCTTTTTAATTTTAAATGTTCCTCGTATAATAAAATGTGTTTAATCATAATCGTAAAAAGAGACAATTATTTAATTCAAAAGAAAATTTTTTTCGCCAGTCGCATTCTTTACTTCGCGGATTCTTTGATATTAATAAACCAAGCGCGTTATAATATGTATGGATATTTAATACCATAATATTTAATAACAATTTTATTTATAATAATATTAAATTTATATATAATAATATTTAATACAAATTTAATACCAGTAATAAATACCTCATTATTATCGATATGCAGAAAAGCACATGAAAGTTCTCACGAAGAAAGAGATTTTTCTTAATCAATAAGGAATGCGCCAAAAAGATTAACCTGTAACTGTTACGCAACTTAATGACAATTTAATGCACTGTCGTTGCATTTTTCTCCTCTAATTCCTTTTTAAACACACACTGGTATGCATATAGCATCGCTTCCACGTGTGGTAACCACTTGCGTTCCTTAACCTTCGCCCTTCCTTGCCATCCGAAGGCGAGGTTTCGCGAGGGGTCAGGGAGAGAGTTTACGTCGGTGCCTGGTCGTGATATATACCCGCCGAGATGGGCACGGGTGTGTGCGGGGTGAGGTGGACAGGGGCAAGGCAAAAAGGGCGCAGTCCACCATCGTACGGGCGTAGGTTTGTTTTAACAAGGCATTTAAAGCGTACTCGGTAAACATTCGACGAGAAATATTGGTTGTTTATGGCGCGGTGATTTATCACCTCGCGCTTGGACGAGCCCGGTGCATGGGATGGGAGTGAAAATAAGTTCAGGTATGGTTCATTTGGCGCGAGCAAGCTAGGAGGAACAAGGGGGAGTGGGCGATGGGCCCCGAGGGCGAACGGGGCTCCCACCCCGATCTTACGCCGACGCGTACACGTTTTAGCGCCGCTTAGAAACGCATTTGGGCCCTCGGACGCATGCGCATTTATTTCGCGATGCGCCCGAATAAATTTCATCGAGGACTTCTAATAATTGTCCATCATTTACTTTTTCTATTTTCCCATCCTACAGGTAAGGTCAAGATTATTTAAATAACCGGACTTTACGTGAAACATTTTACGAGTGTCTGGCGAAGTACGAAAATGTTGAAATAAGAGTTTGAGGAATGTTTATTTATAAGGATTATTGAGTAATAAGATTTGCGAGTAAAAAATATGTCATATACAAAAAGATCTGTGTTTTCTAAAATCCGGATTCCATACTGAAAGCTACATTAAATTACAAATAAAAGGATTAAAACGAGACTAAGTGATTAAAAATTAATAAAAAAAAAGATCTTATGTGAGTATAATCTAAGTATAATTGATGTTTAATTTATTACTACTTTAATTTAATGTAAACATTTTTTTTGAAATGATATTTCAACTTTTATTGAGCCACCTTATATAATAATACAAAATAATTAGAATAGATTAAGTTAGTGGATCATAAGTAAAGTATTGTCTCAAATAAAAATTCTGTGATGTTTTATGACTTTGAGTTGTGAATTATTTTGCTTTCGACCAATTAAATTAATTCAATTTCTAATTATTTTATATCTTCATACTGAAAATAGTTTTATACCTAAGTCGAAACGTTTGTCATTACAACGTTTATATTAAATAAAAGTTACACACATAAAAAATTAAACATCAATATATAGGTATTTAGTTTGTGCTCAGAATTCCTTTTTTATCTTATTATACATTAAATTATCCAAATAAGATATCTTCCAACATAGTTTAAATGTTCAAACTTGTAATATTAAAAAAATATCATAAGGATTCGTTCTTTTGTTTGACGCAACATGACATACATGTAAGTATGTATATTAATATTAATGCACTCGTCACATGTTCACGAAACATTGCGCAACAATATCATTGCGCAGCATCGACGAAGGTTCTACTAATAAACTTCGACTCCCAGCCAAGGTAATATTTTTTGCAATAAGAATTAATTATTTATAGATTTTAATGTGTCATTCAATATTATTAAGATCGTTTCGAAGATGCGAGCGAATACGTATCAAAAATTTATTAAATTGCTAATCAATTTAACTCGTGATATTACTGCGATAGTTTAGTAGAGTTAGCGTTTCAAGACCGAAAAATCATTTCGGCACACGTTTCTAGGGACTACATAAGTAGTATATAAATTCACATAAGAATCATACAAGCATTAAGATCCAGCTAGACCGTTTAAGGCTTTAATTTCTATAGTTTGTGTTATCATATATACGGTCCTTTAATATATTATATTGTCTACTAATAAACGTTTGCTACCTTCCGAAAAGGAATACCGATGTTCTTCTCAATGCGATTCTATTTAATCCTTTCTATTTAATCCTTTTTATTCCCAGGCTCTTTCTTTCTGTCTCACGCCCATATTCCTCTCATTAAGTCTTAAAACCGTTACCGTAACCTTATTAAGAGATTCGCGTCGGTTCTCTATTCTAAAATATTACAAGACATCCCATTCCAGGAAGGGACACGAGGAAGCGTTTGAAAGACGTCCAAAAAATTCGTTGAGCTATTAAGAGGAATCCTTCATCGCTACCGTTGAAGATGATAATCTCAGGTGGCTACTGTTGCGTCCCGTATCGTTCCGCAACGATAGCCGTAGGATAGATCTGACCTCGTAGTTAGCCAAAGTTTCGCCCTAGGAGGTCCTGCAGGCATGGCACTATTATATCCTCGCGATGCGCGGTGCTGCGGGGTCGTTAGAGGGCAGAAATGTTTTCGAAATGAGGCGAACTCTTTCACCGCGACCATTCTTAATCTTCATTAGTTCATTTAAGATTTGCATACCAAGGCTTTGGTCGTTTATCTGATCAGAGGACGTGATCGAGTAGGATCGAGCTTCGTCGAACTTCTGTGAAGGTTCCCGAAAAATATAAACACGTTGGGATAGAGGCCTGGAGTTCTGGAGAAGAGGGATACCAGATAATCTTTTAACTTAAAGGAGTTAGAAGTTTCGATGGTGTCAAGATTTAATATTTATTTTTGAAATTTTTTCAAATACAAACACAGCAAGCATTAACAACTAACAGTGACAATTATTAGTTATAATTTCATAGTTTAAATAAAACTATTATTATTGTGGGAAATTATAATTAAATAGTTACATTATTGTTATAATATAACTGTTGTTATAATATAATATAACTAAATAGTTATATTATTGTTTTCTAGAAGAAATTTGAACATCAAAAATTGCAAAAATTTCAAAAACTTAAATTGCAACTTACCAAACACCACCTAGTAACAACATCAATGTGTATGTTATAATTTTACATTCAACGATGTGACTGTTACGTATAATATGTGTTATATTACATTTACATTGTACTGAGTATAAAATTATAACATTAATATTAATGTTACTGTCAGTTTGATGTCAGTTGGAAGAAATTTGAAAGTAAAAAATCTGAAAAACTCAAATTGCAACCCAGTGAGCACTAATTAACAGTACATCAACATTAAATCAACAGTACATAAACATGACATCAATGTTATAATTTTACATTCGGCAATTGTTATGTTGTGTAATATGTGTTACATGACGTTTATATTATTGAATATAAAATAACTGTATTACTGTTAGTTGGTGTTTACTGAGAAATGCTTTAGAATTAAAAAGTTCAAAATATTAAATAAAGGTAAAACTTTAATTAAAAGTTTCAATAATCTGCATAAAATATTTTTGGGGAGAGTTAAAGATACTGTACTAAAAACAACCAAATAATAAAATAGCTAACTAAATAGAAAACGTCCAATTGTTTTAGCTCTCATCGATGACTCAGGGAATTTCATAGCTGCGTCGGAGATTCAAGGCTCATATCATAAAAAACGGATAATGTTACGCAAACGATCGTAAAATGATTTTTTCAATCCGTCGCAGGTCGACGTACCCTCAGTGAAAGTTCTGCATACAGTCCCCGGTTATTAGGCCCACCCAATCGGTACTTAATCGTGACCTAACCTCCAGCTCACAACGAGGAACGTAGGAGGGCCAAGAAGGTCAAGCTTAGCCCTGAGACGCGGCCACGGCAAAGCTCACCTTATCGCGCTCCTTCGAGCCCGGGTGGCCTACTCGGCCTTAATTGCAGGCCCATATCACGATCCAATATGGCCGCCCACCGCGAGTATTAGACCCCGTGGCAAACGTCAATGTCCGCTTTATGTAAGAAATACGGTATCATATGCATCGCGCCCGACAATATAAACAGTCAAGGACACGCGTGCATCAATACAGCGGCTGCAACGATACGTTTACATTCACGTCGCACGATAATAACCGCAGTATCTCGTCAAATTTTCAAGAAATTATATTTCCAAATAATTCTGTCGGTTCAAAATTACAAAATTCACATTAGGAAAAATTTAAATGTCAATGTAATTGCGACGTGCAGAAAATTTAAAAACAAACATATTTCTATATTATTATACATAAACAGAGAAAAATAGAAGAAAAATTTCTCATACGTCAAAAATTCCTAAAATTAAATTTTGCAATTTTGTAAATGTAAAATAATATTTACAATTAGATTGTAAATCAAACAAAATCTATGAGCGGTAATGTCTTAAGATACCGACACATAACCTTCTAATTGGATTATGACATCTTAAAACTGTACTTAAGACAATCTCACATATAAGAATATCGACTCTGGTTTCAGCATTCAAGCAGTAAAAAAAATGCGAAACTGTTCTGTCTTTTTTCTAGTTGAGCGAGAGGTGGCTCTCTGAAAAATAAAAAGAAAAAAGAATTTCCAAACATTCCACCACGTATCTCGTCGTGCAGTGATCTGCCGACAACTGGTTCGCGGCGGAAAGGGGACGAGTGTCTTGAGCAAATAGCAAGATATCCTCTGCGAAAATAATTAATCACAGCGCCGATAAGGACCGTCGATGCTGACAGGCGCGGATTGGTTTCACCAGGCATGCCGCATCTACCATGCTGATCCTTTGGTGAGAGAGGAAACGGTTATGCCGAAGAGGCAAGGAGAGAGGATCAGGATGCATCTAGAATATGTGAGACTAATGATCGGCTACCTAACTCAAAAAGAACGAGAGGAAGAAAGGTGGTACCGAGAGAATCGGCGTTACCAATCTGGAAAAGTGACGGGTCACACGTGATCGGCACCACGGCGGCAGAATGTCTCTTCTCTCTCTCTCTCTCTCTCTCTCTCTCTCTCTCTTCTTCTCTCTTTCTAAGACGTGGTAGATTGAGACACTGTGCGGTCAACTGATTGTCGATAAGCCGATGGTAAAATGAACATCGGTGCGTCATGAGTTGACCGTAAGATAAGCATCATTTTTCAGCGCGTTACATTGCACATTGAAGAGACCGCATGATGGATGAACGTGTCATAACTTGCTGCGATTTTCCACGGCGCGAACTTGAGTGAGTGGACCGGTGCAGATCGGTTGTGGTGGAATAGAGATGCGGAAGAGTATCGAGAAGTTAGATCGAGCTAAACGAAGAACATGAGAATTTAGAACGCGAAATGCTAAATAATTGCAAGTACCAAATATATTTCGGAGATTGAGAATCAAATATTTTGATGGATCGAGAGATGGACTTTAAGAATTTTTCTGAGACACCCAAGTATCTGAGATTTCACTTTCTTAATAAATATTTTAAGTAGTCACTTGAAAAAATAAAACGAATGAGATCAAGCAAGAGATTAATATGATATTTAATATGAATTAATATGATATGATTATTATAGATAAATTCTTGCTGCGTTTTTACGAATACCATGAATTATCTTTCAGATAACGATTAAATCTAATCTTAATCTATCTGTTTTGTATTTTTTCTTACCTTTTCTCTCAAGTCTTCTGTAATTGTATTTGTCAAGCAAATCAAATTAAATGGGATTTCATTAAAACCTCCATGATTGCATGTGAAAGTGCATCAGAATTAATTCTTAATTCTTTTCATCTTCATATTTCCTTTGAGACGCTTCATCTTCTTATCATAAATTTTCTGACGACGAGAAGAATTTAAATAATATCTAATGAGAAGGCGGAGGATTATTTGTTTATCTCTTAATTTTTGCTTCATTTCCCAAAGTGATTTTATCACAGACGAAGATATGAAGGTTGATAACAACCGGATATCATTTCAAATAGTTTGTTCACAAAACAACCAACACGACTATCGGCACAACCACTACCACCATCTTGAAGACATTTTCCCTCGCACGCGCCTTCGAGGAACATTCGACAATCAAGAGAAAGAGAGAGACAGCGAGACGGGTAGAAAGCGAAGGCGGAGGGTCGCAGGTGCAATTTCGCGCGAATGTCGGCACGCATGTCGGATAGCCGAGAGGGGCGATCAAGGCAAACGCACCCTGGAGGACTGGGCGACGAGAACAAACTAGCCTCCGAGCATCAGTGGTGGCCGTGTTCCGTTCGTTTCCTCTCCGCGGAGCCGAAGAGAGAAGTCGCCCGGTTATGGCTACGCCTGCTACGTCAGAAGAGGCGGTTAACGAGTCTAATTAGCGACGAAAACGAAAACGAGTTTGACCCTTTTTTCTCTCTTTCTCCGTTCCTTCAGCTCCGACTCCTCTTCGTCCGTCACTGGCTCCTTCTTTCTTTTTCTCGCTCAGTCCTTTCTATGCGTATCTTCTTGTCCGCGAAGTGTCTCTTTTCTCCATTCGTATACGTCTACTTTCATCCTTCTTCAACTAAACACTCTTAGAATTTAAGAAATAAAAAAATCCAAGTTTAAAACTTGAAGAAGTTTATTATTCCAAAATCTGCGTACCATACAGCACAGATCGTTCCAGCAATGTTACAGCAACCTCGCAAAGGCAGCAATGTTGCTGCAAGCTTCTATGCTGATTGATTTAATGATCCATGGATTCGATTATTTAAAATTCGAAAACTTAGATCATGCAAGATTTCAATATCTCAAAATCCATATCGAAAGATTTTATGATTATTTTGCTGTTTATCGGCTTTGGAAATCTAGGAGGTGAACCATTCAAATATACGAAAGATTATTAAAGTAAAGTTTTGAAAATTGTAGAATTCAGAGTTTTGAAAAAGAATTCTGGATCTTGTTCAATAAAGATAGAAATGTTTCAGTGATATTCAGGAATCCGATGATTTGAGAAAGTTAAGAATCCATGGAATTCTTTGGGTATCGGTCTTTGCATCTTTTTGTGGTTGTAAGAGGTCGTCTCTCCTTTTCTTAAACTGGATGGATCCCTGACCGACTCAAATCCTCGGCCGTCCTTTTCGCTCGACGGAAGTGGAGAGTACGGGAGAGGAAATGGGGTCAGTGGGACGCAACAAGGTAGGTCGGCTGACGAGACTTTAATTTGCGTGCTTGGCCTGATTATGCTTAGGTCGTTACTCGCGGAGTCTCGCAAAACGCGTAGCTGAAAAGGAAGCCAAGAATACGGAGAGAAAGAGGAAAAGGTAAGAACGAGTGAGCCTAAAGAGGCGAAGCAGGGGCACTATCATCGACACGAGAGCGAGAGTAAGGACGCGCGGAAGAAGACGAGAATAGCTATTAATTAAGAGGAGGATAACGACCCCGGTATTCGTTAGTATGCCTGTAGGCGGTGTCCTAAGACATTCCATTCGCTGGATATACTGATGTGTTCTCCGTATACCTCGTCCCTTTTTCCCCTTTACTCTATCATCACGCCGAGGGAAATTTTTAATTCGACGATGGAGCTATCGTGCTCTCGAAATAGAATCTCATATATATATTGAATCAGTGCAAAAGTTCGTGCCCATGTAAGAATTTATTATTCAAACTTCAAACAGTTGCTATTTTTGTTAAAAATAAAATAAAATCTAAATCTTACTTTATCTGATAAGAGAATTGAAGAATCTATTTTTTTAAATTGTAATGGTTTTAATAGAGTTGTGAGCAATCAAAGTCAAAATATTGATTTTATTTAATTTGTAACAACTCAGTAACAAAAAATTGTAGGAACATTTTTAAAAAATGATTTTGTAGAGAAAGCTTCAAGCTTTTACGATAGAAAATCGAAAATTTTCTTAAATTTTGTTTGAGCACATTACAGACTTACAAAGTAAAAACAAAATTTTTCATTTTTTTGGTAGTTTTCTATATGTAAATATTATTGGGAGTACAAATTAATTCGGTCCGTTTTCCAAAAGATGGCTCCAGTTGTGAATGGTTCATAGTGACAGCTGATTTTGGTGTTTTCAGAGAGGTTAGAAATCTGCTAATATATTCACTGCTAATATACTATCTGCTACAATACTCACATAAACTCAAAGAATATAGTAACTATTCGAAAGTAGAGAGAAATTTTAAGTTTTAAAACCCTTTTTTTAAATTTAAATTTTTTATTTTTGACAAAATTGCAGCTGTTTGAACTTTGAATAATAAATCGGGCACAAACTTTTATATTGATCCAATACACATATAACGGTTCTCTTTCTCTCTCTCTCTCTCTCTCTCTCTCACTCACTCACTCACTCACTCTCTAAAATCACTAATAAAAGGAAAAACAAAAAAAGCTATTTCTTATTGATATAATGTTTGTTTGTATTACTATTGTATTATAAAATAATATATAGATATATACGAAATTTAGATTTAAAATAAAACTCTCTTTTCTCTTCTTATTTTTAATATAATTATATTAATGCTTTTTAATTTTTATTATTAATATATACTGAAAACACTGACCTTTCTTTTGCATAAAGATGTATACAAGTTTTTTTTATTATATTAATTATATAATATATTTATTATATTAATTATATTAATTATTTTGATCATTGTATGAATTTAGAATAGTTTCAGATATTATATAGTTCGAGAATTAAATTCAGTTTATCATTTTGATTTCCATTCTTTTCTCGTTATGTTTCAATACAATCGATCACGCTGTTCGCGCGGACTGGACCTGCTATTTCTTTATGATCCTAATCGAAATCTAAACCCGTGGCATTTTTCAGGCTACCGTATTGATTGAGCCTCAGTGAAAAGCATTCGATTTATACATGGGATATCTTGATCGGCGGACGAGGGAAGAATGTACCTTCATTAAGGAAGCCCGGACATACACGGTTTCGCTTTCGGTTCGGATCTCGGGCCAATAATCACATTTTTTCGTAGAACAGGAGTCCCAGGAATTATCTGAAAAATTTATTCAATCACGCCGGCATAACGCAGGACACATATATGAAGCGGATTCGTCATGAGAACAGAAGCTATTCCCCTTATTCCTCCAACTACTGCAAAATTTAAGATGTATTCCCTGAATATAGAATGTACAACAGAATAATTATAATTAATCGATAAAATTATATATTTGATATTAAATGTGAATAAAATAATAAATCCTATATAACTATTTTGATTTTAATAAAGTTTATTTTTAAATCGATATCTAGTTAAATTTTTAAATAAAATTATTGTTTTTTCTTTGTACTATTTAATAAACTGTCTACTCAGCAAGTCTTGTATGTTATATATTTTATATGACCATCGCACTAGAATTTTTACTATCGTAAGCAAATAATGATAAAATATATTATGTAACATACTTGAATAATTAAGGCCTTCATAAATACTGTACCAACTGGTATACATTCTGTATAGTTATTTCATTATTTGTATTATTTAAATTTTTATAGGATATATAAATCATGTTTATTTACAAATATTAAAAAAATTTGGTCATCTATTGACTATCAGATCGCTTTTAAAAAACCGACCATAAAAAATGACCACTAGTAGTCAATGTGTTAAGATTATTGCTTAGATGATCTAATCATTTTCTACCTGAACTGTATTGCAATCGTACACGCGTATTACACTTTAAATTTCCTCCAAAAGGTTGTTCGAGATTTCGTTAGATCTCGGCCTTGAATAGTCACGTGTTTACAGATAAACGGGGCCATCAAGTTCACGAAATGACAGACAGCTCAGACAGATGAGTATAAGCTTATGTGGATAAGATAAGAAGCGAGGTTCAAAAATTATATTCTGAGAAAGCTAAAGGCGATTTTTTTACACATTTTTACGTTTAATACGACATGCACACAAATATTGCATCTTACATCTGGCTGCTATTGGCTGAAATGTCAAATATAACCGTAAACAATAGGTCACCGTATACATCATTATAATAATGACTGCAGTCACGATCACAACGGAGACATCGGGATAAAAGTAAAGATTATGCGAAACTATGTAACGGTAATAATAGCAGCAAATCGTACAAAGCAATAAAAATGATAATAGGAATAATAAAAGAGATGAATTATGTTTAAAACTCTTCCTTCTTAAAGAAGATATATCAAGTTTCTAAAGAAAATAAAATGTAATTTTGAATATATCTTGTTTGGAGAAAAGGGGATCATCCCAGAATTTATTGTTAAAAAAAAATAATAAGGTAAATGTCTCAATAACTGCAGAATGTATCAGTGAACAATTAATCATATATTTGTAATTATTAAAATATTTGCTTACAACAACAAAACAAAGATAAACTAAAACGAAGAAATTAGATATCTCGTATCAAAATAAGTAATAAAAACATATAATTTGATTGCAAGTTATTGGAAAAAATTGTTTATTTCAAATATCACAGACACAATCATATTTTTATTAATCTTTTTACTATTTTGAATAAAACATAGGCTGGTATTCATAGTCGGATCTTATATTTAGGACCTTCTTAAAAATACAATCTTAAGATTGTCATAAACCAACCAGAGATCGGTAGTTTGTTCTTGTTTCAAGACCGTTATTAATGTTTTAAGATACTAATGCAGTTTTCTGATTGGTTTATTACATTTTTAAATATATCAACTGTGAATACCGTCTAAAAAAGCTATATTAGCATTTTAAGATATTATTTAAGATGGTCTTAAAATAAGAACGACCTACGAATACCGCCCAGTGTCTTATACATTTTCAAATTTTTAAAAATATTGTAATATATTTAAATATTTGTTATGATTTAACATATTTATTATGATTATGAGACATTAAAAATTAAATTTCAAGTTTTATTATTGCTAGTTTAATTATTGTATAATCAATATATGGTATAATATATCAACAACTTACACAATACAATATTTTTTATACAATATTTTATACATAAATATTTTATACTTATAATTATATATAAAGGACTTAACTATCTTTTCTTTGAGAGATTTATAAGTATTTTTTAATTATTGATAAAACAAAATTTCACGTGGATATCGATTCCTATTGTAATGCTACTAATTATCAATCAATAATAATACAAGAACCGATGATAAATCTTCTGATTAATTCAATTATTAGGACATTTATCTTAGTTCAAACGACGAGAGAAAGAACTACAATGCACTTTTCAATGCAAATACGATGTACTCATCGCGCGCATCAATATATACGGAGGTGCAGGAGAAACATTGTCGGCTTGTAGCTGTCGTCGGCCACGGAGAGCACTCCGTTAGTTCGAGAGCCCGTTGTGTCTGGCTAACAAGTCGACCCTCGTGGCCCCTCGAGGGTGGTCGGCCCCCGGGAGGTCTCCCGATCACGCGCCCGGTATCGGCTACTCGGACACGCCCGCGGTCCGTCATCCCATCATCTACGTTCGAGCGGCCGTGCACGACACAACGTGCCCTGGCCGAAGTCGAAGAGAGAGAACGCGAGGCCGAGAGGGTTAGCAACCAAAAGAAGAGACCAAGTGTGCCACGGGTACCCACCGCGCAGAAGATAGGATAATGTTCCGCTATTTATACGATGCGGCCCACTTCTCGGGCTGCTTCCAGCCACCCATGAAGAGCAAAGTCCCGAAGAAGAACCGCGATGATGGCTCGCGGACTGACCGATTGACATGCCATTGCGGTCGTGCAACGACTCAATTAAATCCGGCGGTACATTCGCGGATATTTGAACGTGGATGATGAATGAAATCGATATTAGGTGGAATTTCATAGAGATCGCGTTCACTCTCGCGAGTATTATTTTTTCAGCTTATCAATGCACAACTTTTTCTGTATGAAATATGATTACGTTTTGTTATATGAACATAATGAACTAACCAATCTTGATGAGGGATAAATTTGAGAGATTGTACCTTATATGTTTTCAGTTTTATCAAGAGTTTGATAATTAAATATGTCGAACGTTTGTTAAAAATGCAGTTCAAATATCAAATCTATACTTTCTTTGTACTTTCCCAGTAAAAATCAACTAAAAGTAATATAACAATGTTATAAATATAATTAAATAAAAGAAATAATATTTTCAATTAAAGTGGATCTTAATGTTTGAATAAATATGTGCAATTTTATACATATCTGATTCTGCAAACTGCGTGCCGAAATCTTTTTCGATCTTGAAACGCAATAAGCAGAGTAATAATACTGATCTGATTTATCCTGGTTGAGGCAATAATTTTTGCAATAAATTGTTTGCAGATTAAAATTAACACCATTATTAATATTCTTAAAGATGCTTATTAGTATAAAAAATTATTAAATTGCTTGTCAATTTAATAAGTGATATTACTATTCTGGATCAGCTTATATATAATTGCATTTTAAGACCGAAAAGATTTGGCGTGCGGTTTGCAGAATTAAATATGTATATAAATTTACATAAAAGTATTTATATGGAAATATTTAAATAGCACGAAGATCCATTTTGAATACAGAATTTTTCTTATTTAATTTATTTTCAGGTCCAAATTCGTATTCATAATTGTTTATCGATGTTATAATTGTACATTCTTTCAACAATAAAACTGTTATGTAATATGTGTTATATTATTATACATTTATATTGTTGAATATAAAATTATAATATAATGTTATATCATTTTTACTGGGTTATCATTATAACACAAAAATGGCGTATTGATGAAGTCATCGAGTAAGAGAATCGGAAGGATTAAAAGCAGAATTGACGCGCGACAGCCGCCTTCTAGCATCCCACGATGTTTGAGAGAAAAGCTGCATTACACCCAACAAAAAAGCCACGATGTTTCCCACGTGATCCGTCGAAGCGAGGGAGGCCGAGTTCACCCTTTTGCAGATTGCGAGTGCTCATTGTTTCACGGAACAATAATAACCCACTGCTCTCAATAATAATCTGCGCGACAAGTGTGCGAAAATTCGGCGGGCGAGAATTGCAAAGAGTCAGAAAGAAGAGCAGTAGAGAGAGAATGAGAGAGAGAGAGAGAGAGAGAGAGAGAACAAAAAGAAAAAGATAAAGGAAAAAGAAAAAACGAAGAAATATATATAAATTTACAAAATTTAAATATAATTTAATATTTAGATAATAAAGAAGTGTAAAGAAATTTTTAAACAAAAAAAAATATGCAGAAGCATTAATACTTTTACTTCTTTGCAATCTGAATGGTTCTACTAAAAAATTAATTTGTAGAAAATATATTTAAGATATAAAATATCGCATTTTTGTTCTATGTCTATAAATGATTTGCTATATAAACGTAGAGAAAACAGGAAAAGAAGAAAAGAAAAAGCGAGAAAAGGAAATTGAGAGAAAAGAGGAAAGAGAGAGAAGAAAAGAACTATAAGGGAGACGCGAAAAGGAGAAGAAGGAGGAGGAGAAGAGGAGAGACGGATGGATCATGTAGGGGGTGGCGCACAAAGACTGCGCAAAACACACAAACAGGCGTATTACAATAATGGCCGTGCGTGTTGTACAAATACGATATCGGCTTGAGGGGTCCACTGCACGGGCACGTGACCCTCTCAAAGGGCTCGCATAACGAACACCCCCGACGGCGAGGCACCCCCGTCGAGTCGCTCGTGTTCCGCGACCAGTTAGCGGGGTTAACTTACAACCCCGCGGCTAACACGCTTGTCTCGACCCCTGAGAGTTAGCTTTTTTCTCGTTTTATTATGCTTTTTTCCCTTTTTTTTCTCCCTTGTCGCGTCATTGCGACGATTACTCGGTAATTTCGCCCGTTTTCCGCGTTTTTGGGGGACAAAAATTTACGGCGCGCATTGCGCCATTGTAATTTGGACCTTCATTAGAAGCAAGTTGCCAGATTTAAGTTGATAATGACGTTGTAACGTGATAATGAATTCGCCGAGCAGGATCTCAAATAATTGACCCTAGGAGACTAATTTTTACTATTTATATTTATATTAACTTTTTGTTCCAGAATTATGAAAATTGAAAAATTGGAGATGAAGCGCGATAGTTCAATCTTTTATAGAAATCATAAAGAAAAAACTTATTAACGAGTCAATTAAACATTATTTTGATAATTAAGCTGTTTCCGAAATTTGAATAAATTACTTTTGTGTTCTTACAATTATATATTATGAATATAATTAATAAATAAAATTTTTTTTCTAAGAGAGTAAACTATTTATGTTATAGATACACATAAATAACTGACATTAAACATTCTATAAGTTTTCGCCTTTAGTTTAATCATTTGCATTACGTAAGTCGATTGTCTTCGACTTTCCGTTATATTAAATAAATTTAGAAGGTTAATTATATTTTTGATTATCATCTTTATAATACTTAATTATAGTTATCTTTATAATACTTAATTATATATAGTTAACTTTGGCGATTCCTTTGCAAGCGCAGGACAATTAATTTCGCGACGATACGTTCGCATGGGAAAATTTCATGCATCGACCGTAGGCGAGCATTCATTCTCATTAATAACTCCGCATCCTCAGCCTTTATCGTTCGTGTTTTATCGAGGGCTTTTTTCATACTAGATTTCCATAATAATAAAGAGAAACGCACCACGATATCGATGATGTCGTCAATACGTTTCACATAGTTGACAATTCGTAAGGGAGGAACGACGTTTCGAATGAACCAGTAAGGGCGTGTAATAGAGGGTGTATATTCGAAAACTATTATGGGTACGTCTCATATACTTTGACACGTGCTGTTGCAAGTTGTAAATCACTTGTGTGTGTGTTTCCCGTAAGTTTAGCTGCAGACAAGAGTTAAGGGGACAAATGGATAAAGAAACTATTTTTTAAAACTTCATCACATTTCTTAATTAGTTTTGTAGATTAATTATTTTTAAAACTAAATTATGTATAAGAATAAAAAATTTCTTGTCTCTGAAAAAAATTGTACGAATTTTCACAATTTTATAGAATTTATTTATAGCTGATTTTGTATAGAAACAAGTATGAATCATATGAGTTTTTATTACTTCTTTAATCATCTAAATTCTAAATAGATCATGTTTTTATCAGTATTAATAAAATGCTATAGTTATATAGTTTCCAAAAAATAAGGGTGTCTCTTTTGAAGATCTATGTTAGCATCGGTTTCTTCCTTCTAATATTTTATTCCTTCTAATAATTTAATATTTTAATGAAATTTATTTTTGTTAAATTGATTGAAAAAAAATAGTATTTTAAGAGAAAAAGGAATAGAATTCTTCAAGAAGAATTATTAAAATAGATTAGTTTTATAATGATGGTTTTCTAATAAAGCGCTTAGTTCTTTTTATAAAAGAAATATTTTATATAGGCACGTATTGCGGTTTATCTAGTTTAATTACGCGTCAATATTTTAAATTACGACTGTATTTCGATTGCTGTCACGACAGTGGAAGTACTTTGTCAAGTGAGGCCTATTTACACGACTGACACAAAATTGACGTGTGAAGTACGCACTTGTGCCTGACAGGATGGCCTTCGACAGAAACGACATGAAGTCGGGGTAAAATCTATTATCTGAATATACGCAGTTTCTGTTTATAGAAAAATCATTATGAGATAAATTTAATCTTAATTCGAAGAAGTTCTTTAATAAATTAAATTCACGTCTCTATTATAAAAAATTCATGTTTTGTAAAAATAATTTCGGTTTGCTTTATTTTTTTTTAATGAAGGCAGCGGAAATAATAAAATTTGTATATATTTTAATTATTTCGTACGTGAAATTGAAAATAAAAATAAAATAAACTTTAGGCATAGGAAAAAAAGATTATAAGAAATAAATATAAGTTAACCAATGACTTTTCTAAAATTTAAGAACTGCAATCCGATGATATCAAGCGCTGGAATATCTACTCCACGGCGCAAGTTTTAGATTAAAAGCGGAATTATGATATTGCAGATATTGCAGCAAAATTATTGCATATTCATATTTTCTTTTCCAAATTTTAAATTTAAACTTTTAATAATAATAAATAATATTATTAAAAAGCATCAATTTTTGAAAAATAAAAATTTTAATAAGATTAAAAATTAGTCATTTATAATATTTATAGTATTTATTTATAGTATTAATATCTGTATACATATTTTATATATTATACATATATATATTATATATATATTATATAAATGTTCTTTTTCCATACTGTTTGTTTTTGAGAGAAGCGGCAGACGATGAAACTTTTAGTCGAGTTGTATGAACCCAACAGAAGGTAAGAACGAAAGCTAGACTTTATATCGATTATAGTCAAAAGTATATCTTCTGCAGTTAACTCTTGCACAAAATATACCATTTGATGATATGTGAATAAAAGTCTAAATCTGCTGATAAATTCTTTTGTTTACAAATGTATGTATAAGCAAAATACAATTCTGTGTATTTAAATGCAAAGGAGTAAAATAAAAAATCGTACAATATAAAAGAATTAAAAGTTATTTTAAAGATAAAAACAATTATACGTTTAGTAGATATGTAAAATATACAATGGTTTTCTATATCTGTAAAGGTATGTAAATACTTTACATTAAGTGATAGAAGTAATATAAAGTAATACTTCTTTAACTTAAACTTTACAAAAGTGACAGAAGTATATATAAGAAAAAGAGAGAGGAAGAAAATGCTAATGTACTTTAGAGCTTGGTTACTGATACAGTGAAGAAATATTAAATACGAAGCAGATACTTCATATAATATTTTGAAAAAAAATGTATTATTTTTGTTTAATAACACTGAAACTTTTACTGTGAATTATAAAAGGGAATAAAGAAAGTTTTATTGACGAGAAAGTTTTTATCAAACGTATTTCAAATATTCTCGTATTTTGTTTGCCGCCTTGTATAGTGCCGTGCATAAATTCAAAGCCATCGCACTTGGAGTGTCAAAAACAAACAAACAGTAAGTTAAACAAATGCAAATCGCACCTGGCGTGTGGCCAATATCAGCAATCGATTTTGTAGCCCGCAATGCCTTTCAAGAAATTCAGGCCGAAGTTCTCTATCTACCAAGTTTGCGTTACTATACTCGAAGCAAGACATTTACCACAAAATGCGAATCCGCTGGTCGTCGTCAAAGTTGGAAATCGCAAGAGAAGGACAGTGTTACGTGAGAAGACTGACAATCCTATTTATAACGAGGTGAAGTTATCCAATCTATCAAAACTAATTTATATGAAATGTTCGTCTTGAAATTATAAGTTAGAATGGATTGATTGGACAGACATCTACACAATCTTTGAGTACTAAAATATTAAAATCTTTGTTAACCTAGTTTTTAAAATTTAAAACTTAAAACTGAAAGTTTAAAGACTTTAGATTCGTTTCCAGAGAATTCTTAAGTTCTTTAAATCTTGTAGATTGTAGATATGTATAGGATATGTGTAGGACATGTTTATATACAGAAACTTATATATATTTCTAAATTTAAAATAGTTTAAATTTTGAAGTTTTTAGACTTTATCTAATTTCATAAATTAAAAATTAAATTTATTTATTTTAAAACATTTGCAATTTGTGATTAAAATGATATCATAAATTATTAAAATTTTAGAAACTTCAAGTTATGCAGTATTCTTGCAGATATAAATCTTTTAAATTCAAGAACTTTAGAGTCTATCAGGATTGAAGATTCTGTATTTTAAATGAAATACAGAATCCTGAAATTTTTCTGACATTTAACTTTCGGAATACTATGTGCGTGAACAAAGATATTCTATTCATGTGGACTTACATATTTACCTTTTGCTTTTTAAATACACAGTACTTCGTATTCGACTTCACATGCAGTTTGGACAATCTACTAAACACGAGAATCACGATAGCAGTCTATCTGCGCAACTTTGTTCGGCTAAAGTTTCACGGAAATACTTCCTTCGAAGTTGCCACAGTATGGGAACAACCAGGTTATCAAAAAGAAAAATGAAAAGAGAGATAAAGAAAATGCGGATGTATAAGCTTTATAGCTTTGTTACTGATACAGTGAATTAAAAGGAAGAGATAAATTCTTTCTAAGTGGCAAACAGCTTAAGGGAGTTAGAAGGTCATAATGCTTGAAAATTATACTTACTTTAACAATTTTTTATGAAAAACTGAATAAATATATAACAGCAAAGTTTTAAGCTATATTTATACAAATAAAAAGTAGAAAAATATGTTGTTTTAACAAATATAAATATACGATATATGTATATGTATATAACTACACTGTAAAAAATATTATGACGTTTAATATACTTTTAAGTTACATAAGTTGAATTTAATTTCGTAACATTACGTTACATTAAATTTAATGTAATTGTTACTGAGTATATTTGTATACATGTACATAAAATTTAATGTACTTTTCGTAAAATTTTATTTGGATTTGCATGAAATTTAATACATACAGTCATTACATAATTACTACTGTAACTTAGTTTCCAGTTAAACCATTCATTACTTTTTATAAAAGACTTTTCATAAAAAAGTTACTTTGTAACCACAAGCTTCCTTTACATGTTACTTGAATTCATAACAAAATTTCTGACAGTGTTAAATATACTCTATTTCTTTTTCGAGATCGTGGTTTTGCAATAATATCTCCCTTCGTGGTAATCCGATTATGGTGCATTTTAGTCGGAAGTATTCAGAAGACTTGCCGTTATTCGGTAAATCATGAACAATGCCGTTAAAATATTTCGTTTTACGACTAATTCTTTAATGTAAAAAAATTAAACAAAAATTGAGTTTCTTAAAATAATTGCTGTCATTCTGCTAATTTTTATTTGATTTATTTTGTAGTGAATTAACAGATAACGGCAAATCTTCCGAAGATTTTTAATTAAAATCGGACCACTCAAAACTATCGTTGCGAAACAACTAAAAAGAAACGAAATATATTTCCGTTATATGTGTGTATAGTACATTTATATTTGTTAATAAAAAATATTTTTTTCTATTCTTTATATGTATATTGCATAAATGTTACTCAACTAAGCATTTGTCAATAAGAAACTAAATATACATATATCGTATATGATTATTTGTCAATAAAGAATATATTTTTTGACTTTTTTGTATGTCATATGAATATCGCTTAACACATTTTCGCATATTTCTTCAATTACTTATATAAAATTATCAAAGATTTCGAGCAATCTGACCTTCCAATGACCTTAATTATCCGAAAAGTATAAGTCTGTTTATAAATAAAAATGAAGAAATATCTCGGACATCGGAGAAACGCTTCAAAAATTAAAAATAAATACGTTCGATTTATCAAGAAGTACTTTCAAGTTGTATGTGTTGCTTCTGTATGTAGATCGTCAATACTATCATAAGTGGGCTGTGTTAACAGATCCAAAGGATCTGACGGCGAGTCCAAAGGGTTACGTAAAGTGCAACATTCTGGTGAACGTCAAGGATGAGAAAGTCAAGGTGCATCCAGAAATATTAGATGAAGACGATATCGAAGGGTAATTTCTTCCAAAAGATAAATTTCCATCATTGACATACCCGTAATTTACACCGAATGGCTTATCAGAATTTCCATTGTTTGCTTGAATTTCGCGCTTGAACGTAGGAACCTCCTGCTTCCTATCGGTGGTGAGAAACTGCCGTTCAGACAACGTGCTCGATACGTTTTCATTGTTTATCGCGCCGACGGTTTACCCGACATGAGCAGTTTGTGCAGAAAAACCAATTTCGAGAATATTAATCCCTATGTGCAAATATCATTCGCTGGAATGAAGGTATGAAA
Source organism: Acromyrmex echinatior (assembly GCF_000204515.1). Next base: position 1,088,944 of record NW_011627509.1, on the reverse strand, counting down.
GAGTTCATTGTTATTTTCACGCGGAGATAAAATTTCAAAACGTTTTTAATTCCTACGAGAATAAATATATAACATTAGATATTTAATGCATAAATTTTGCTACTACCGATGAGAAGTATTTATTTAGAGAAAACACGGCCTTACACGGTCGGATCAAACGATTACAGGTTGTAGTGTTTTCAGGGAACAACGAGTGAAGCATGGCAAACCTACTGTCCGAAATTCTACGAGGCCATAATTTTCAAGGAGATGTTCCCCGTTTTCTGCCATCGTGTGAGAATCACTATAAAACACCGTATCGACAGTTGCCGGACTTGCACCGTAGCAGTATATATCCTGGATACAACAAAGATCTCGAATTCCGGAGAGTATGGTGAGATCATCAAATGATTCTCTCTCGTTGTCAAGAATAAAAAACGGCGTAATATAATTTGTTTCCGGATAAAGTAAATTTGGAATAAATAGATATATTTACACACGTACACTGAAAGAAAAATTTTTGGTATTTGTGACTAATAATTACATGTTATCATAATTATGATTATTACTTCTTTAATGTTAGTAATAATAATTTATGTATAACTTTTATGTATAAGTACGTAGAGTACACTTTATCAATAAATATACATATAGAGTTAGCACCGAAAATGATAGTTAAATTATATACAGTTAAATTATTGTAGTTGCAACTATTTTTTTATAATAATAATTGTAATTTACAATCACTTTTGATGCCAACTGAATGTATACTATACATATATAGTTCTATCAACGTTATGCTTAACGTTATAATAATTATGATAATTATAATAAGCAATAATTATGATAATTATAATAAGTATTAAGCTTTTCATTTTTATACTTATTTATTGTTATATTATAAATAATTGTATTTATATTTCTAGAAAGATATGTTAAAAAATACTTAATTAACATAAAAAAAGACAATTAAATTGTAATAATTGTAACCACTTTTTTCTTTCATTGTGTCTTTATCTCCCAATATCTCCATATCTTTACTCCAAATACGATAAATTGTTTACGATATAGACTCATATATTTTAAATATTTTTATATTACGATTAAGTCTAATAAATATTTACACAAATAAATTTCCAAGTATAAAGTTCGAGATCAATCCTTATTATTGTCATTTAAAAGCACGCTCACTAATATGTACAAAGTTCAAGTAAATGTTAGAAAGTAATAAAGAAAGAGTGCGACGTGAAAAATTGCAAAGATAGCATTTGTCCTGCCAACAGGATTCCTGCCGACTTACGGGCCGTCTTTCATCCACTTTTACGGATCCGGCTCCGTGGAAAAGAACGGCTGCTCGGGCAAATGCTTGACAGCAATGCCTTTGTATCGCGGAAGGGTGCTTCTGTCGCTGAAAACTGAAATGGATGACCTAGAAGCATCCCCCGGAATCGGAGTTGAAACCATTCCAGCATCTCCCATTATTGAAGTGATTAGATTTGTTATTATGCTTCACTTTTGCGACAATTTATTTTATTTATAGTTAAAATTTAATATATTTTCCTTATAAAAAATTGGTTTTCCGCAGCAATAACTTTTATAATCTTACCAAAAATTTCTATCATTAAATTAATTTATTTTGCTATATTCTTAACCCTCAGTACGCTTTGTACCCACAAAGAATTAACATAACCTCTCTGATTTTCATAGTTCAAATATTTTTTCCGATCCCTTTTCGCTTATTGCAAAATATCTTTTGTGGTACGACATTTTAGACTTTCTAACTCAAAAATTTTCTTTTTTTCAGTCTTCAAACAATAGATTAAAAAAAATTAGTTAAAATCGATGCACTACAATCTGCACTACAAGCAAAAGGAAATGCTGAGTTATAAATATTCAGTTGTGGGTCGATAGGGATTTTTTTGAGATGTGGGTACTGAGAGTTAACAAATGTAAAACAATGCCTAAAATATCTTTGAAATCTGATTTATTCTAATAGATTCTAATAAATCATTTCTTTTTAATTAAAAAGAAAAAAGTTATGCTTTGATTGAATAAAATGTAAAGATTTATACGGAATTAAAAAAATTACAAACACTGAAATAAAATAAAATAATTTCTTAGAATTATTTGTAATAAAAGAATGAAATATTTAAAAAATGTAGAAAAGCTTATGGTCGACTGAGGAATATCTTTTGGTCGGAGTACTATACAACGTGTGCTTGATCGACCGTTCTAGATTTAGATCGAAATTAATCAGCTTTGAATTGAGTCTGGGAAACGCAGGAAATCGACAATTCTCGCATAGTCAATGCATAGAAAATAATGACAATCAATCAGGTGCTCTATAAACTTTTATTTTTGCTCATCACATTATTGCGTCTGTCCGAAAAACGTTTTAACACTAAATGTGACTGTAAATGGAAACGGAAATGAGAATTTAGAGAAGACAATTTGTTTTCAAATACCTAGTATTTTTCTTTCATCTACCACAAATCCAGCAATGTAGTCGCCATCGATTGCGATTTCTACTGGATGGTTCCCGATAAGAGAGACAAATTTTCGGGTGGAGGAGACGACTGTTTTAAGGTACAAAATTTATGTTGTGCAACTTACTACTTTTCCTCTATCTGCAATGGCATCTCTACAGATTTGTCGCTGTTGATAACAGTCACTCTGTATTTGTCTCATGTGAATTATGCTTTTAACGTCAACGCAAGATGGGAAGCAGAAAGTCACATTTAGCATTGAGACGTGCGATAAAAATATTCTTTTCCTCGTTTACTTTTGCCTTCGGCAGAAATCGAGTTGCTGAAAAAGCGATTGAACTTCGAGAGTCAATCAACCCCGCGAACGACCGGCACTTTAGACGGCAAATATAATTATGTACCTTTGGGATCCAGAAAGCCTTGTTTATATGTGAGATCTTGGTGGCCAAATTTGGAATGGAGGATGAATAACAACAATAATCTTCGCTATATTTCTAATTTTTTGGTACATTGCAATTAGATGTCATTAAAAATGCGTAAATTTTTAATTGGAATAGATTTAAAATATTATTTCGAAATCAGATTATAAAAATTACGATGTATTTATTAAAATTTATTATTAAAATTTTATTTTAAAACTAAACTACATTATTAGAATTATAGCGTATTAATTTTTTAAATATTAATTTCAATATAATTAATAAAATTATAATTATTTTATTAAAATTTATTTCAATAAATTCATTTTTTAATAAATTAATTTTAATTTTATTAATTTTATTAAAGTTAATTTTAATAAAATTAATACACTCTAATTAGTTATTATTAATTCCTTATTATTGTTATTACTTATTATTAAAAAAATATTAGGTAAAATATAATTTTAAGTAAATTTTTAAACATCTTAACGTATTGAAATTATTTAACGCCAAGTACAGTTTATGCGAATTAGGAAAGTTATAAATCATTTTAATCTGATTTTAGGAGACAAGATTAGAAAAACTGGAGACTTTTATGGCTGTTGAAAATCCTGTAGCTTTCGAAGCTTACAACGAAACGATTCGCACATTAAGAGCTCACTGTGTGCGATATTTAGACGCGTTGGACACTGGCAGGGATGAATCCAAAGTAGGAACCACTAAACTCGATCGTCATCGTGCAAGTTTGTGTCGTAAAAATGTCAAAGATATACTTACAAGGATTAAAATCAACGGTGAACTTCCTAACAACAATTACATGAGGATTGCGATGATTCATGCGTATCATTATTTAAAAAAATTGAGGAATCTGTGCGATGATGTAAGTTAACAACGCTTCTACCAAGAAAATGTAAAGTAAAAAGAGAAATAACGCAAATCTTATTTCTTAACCTTTTGTGGACCAGATTTGAGATGTTCTCCTCTCTTTTTTTTTATTTAAATTATTTAAATAATTAGCTCGCTTAGTTTCTTTGAAGCTTGATCTATGAATAATTTAATAATGATTTATTCGTGTCTGAGTGTCAAAAATAAAAAATTCAGACCACTTAGTACACTTAGTACGGTGATAGAATTAAAAAAAAGATAATTAACAAAGCTCGATTTAAAAGTGTTTAGTAATATCAAGTTTTCAGTTTCGCTTTATTTAAGCTTTTGGTGACAAGCACTGATTTTCAAATTGACAATCAAACTCTGATTATGAATCTTGTGCTCTAAATCCTTCTTCATGGAGATTACTACACAATCAGTGGATAATATTTTTTCATTAATTATTTTACATTGTATATTTTATTGTAAAATTAATGACTATTAAATGTTTATTAAATATTTATTATATTTTATTCATTTCATATAAAGAAAATATTTATTAAATATTTATTTGATATATATATATACATATGTATACATTAATTCTATACAAAAGTTTGTATAGTTATCATATCTATATTATTACAGTGTTTTTCTCTGTTTACATTATTGTTTAGCTATTTACTCAAAGTTTTATATTTAATAAGCTTTATATTTTTACATGCATTAAAAAAAATTTTGATGGTAATTGTCGTTAATGACAATTAAAATGCTATTGTAAAATCATATGCTGGTAATGGATAACTATCATGGCAAGTCGATATATTAAAGATTTCTTCTAGATATTTTACGATTTCGATTTTACATGATGGATCATTTGATATATCGTTCAATCAGCCCCAACACAGTCTTCCGGATGTTTTTGTCTGGATGATCGCTGGCTCGAAGCGAGTCGCTTACTCGCGTCTGTCAGCCGAGCAGATCGTCTACTCTGAGGAAGCGACTGAAATGGGCGGGAAATGCGGTCGGCGAATCAATCTGTTCCCCAGGAATCCGGACGACGAAAGCGAGCCTGTCGAATACAGCGCCTGCAAAATCGAGGCATTTTTGTGGCTCGGCAACGCGAGGTACGCCGCCGCGTGTTGGAGTGCAATTCCGCCGGGATACGAGATCGATCACGGCAGAAATGTCGACACGTTCCCGAAGTACATCGAGTACAATCAGTTCTCGGTAAGAGACGAGTGAAAAGATAGCGACAGGGTATTACGATGCACGAAATGCACAAATTGATCGCGAGCGTAACGTTTGATTTCAAGAGAAATCAGATTGACGCGTCTCGACATTAAGGACAGACATTAAGGATGTTTTTGCCTATATCAGCTAAAAATATCAGGCAAAGTATCAGTAAAAAGAACCAACATCGACAAAAAATTTTTTTATCATAAATATACTGCCTCGAAATCAATTAAAAAAGACAAAACAACAAATAATTCGACTTATAATTTGCAGTGAAATAATTACATTTTTTCTATAATTTAGGTAAATAATTTTTAAGTAATAAATGTAAGTGAAAATTTCAAATAAACTTTGCACGATTTATTAGAGTTTTATTAGTATATAAAAGAATTTGATTTAATTCATAATGCTACAGCTTCATCCAATTTGCAAATAAGTACAAATTACAAAACGCGATTTTACATAAGAATTAAGACAAATAAAGAAATTAAATAAATTTTAATCAATAAAAGAAGTGTCTTTAAATTTTATATAATACTTAGACGTAATAGAATAATCTATTAAATTTTTAAATTATTGCTACTAATGCTCTCGAGATATGATACATATATTCAATTCTTAACGCTAGAATATCAACATTTTTCATTTATTAAAAGAAAATGAAGTAAATTATTATAAAAATAAAAATGTAAAAAAACCAAACATTAATGAAAGACATAATTATTGAAAAATAAAAAATTTTATCATCATATTTTTTACACAAAAACATGTGATATAAATCTAAAAAATAAAAACGATCAATGATGACCACTCGTTACTTCTAATTTGAATTGTAAATTGAAACGCGTGTAAAAATGATACACCACGAGATACTGCTACCTGAAAAAGATATATTGTGATCGTTACAGACGTTTCAGTTGAGAGCTCACATATTCCAAGGTCACTTTGATCCCGGAATGGACACTTCCGGCTTGTTGGATTCGTATATACGAGTCGCGTTTCAAGGATACACGGTTTCTACACGGGTGAGTTACGTTTAACATTTTAACGGAACGTGCAAATTTCACTTTCCCGGTTTTTGAATCTTTAAAATATGAAATTTCGAGCGAGATATAACTCGTCCGCCGGGTATCATGGCATTCTATATCACCGTGGTGATCATGCCATGTATGCATACACGGTCAGGATGCCGTGAAATTTCTGCGGTGTGTATTCCTATGACATTTCACTTGAAACGCGCGAGAGTAACGACCGATGTAATACGAGCGTGATTAATGTTGCACGCGCAACGTTTCGTTCCGTTCGTTCGCTATATGAGAGTGACAAATATTAAAATTTACGGTTTGTTGCGACTGTATTTGCTACTTAAAAGCGTTGTAATACCGCTTGATTTGAAACCGATTCGTATTCCATATTAACGAGATAATGCATGACTGACAAGTTTCAAATTGATATCATCAGCAACATCATTTATCATCGTTATTATGTGATTACCCTGTTATTATGTGATTAATAAGATCTAATTGATGATTAATTAAGTTGCAATAGACTGTTCAAAAATATAGTTCAATATTTATCCTGTCAATGTAACCGATGATAAATGATTATCAAGGAAGAAACCTTTATTTTAAATTATTCACCATTTTTAAGATGCTTATTATCAATATTGTCTATTAAATTGCTCAATTTAATATGAGATATTACTACTACTAATGATTGCGCCATTTCAAGACTAAATAAGATTTGGCACGCGATTTCCTGAATTGAATATGATTTCATACCCAGAAATATTGAAGAACTAACATTTAATCAAAAATAGAATTATTCTTCTTAATTAAATTACTTTTTAAATATACAAGTTGCTCCACTTTTACTAAATTATGATTACAAGATATATTTAAGTTTCAAGTTTTTTTAAGTAAATAAAACTAATTTTTAGTTTTAATTTTAAATTAAAATTTTCAAAAAAAACCAATTTGTAAAAATTTGTTATCGAATCTAGTTAACAATTCTTTATTATTGTGCTCTTTTAAAGCTTTTTATCGTTTATTTTTCATATAGTTTATTTTAAAATACAATGTAAGTATCACTACTATGCAAAATTATATTGAAAGTTGCAATTAAATTATTTGTTCAATTATGTTTATGTTGATCTTTCACATTTTTACATTAAGATTTTTATTATATTGTAGATGTTAAGATTTCTAAAATATTTCTATAATATTAAAATCTCTAAAATATGGTAGTATTATCAAAATATTATACAGTGACTATATGTGACATTTCGTAAAGAATCATATATAATTAGACCGAAACTATTTTAAATAATAAAGAACATTTTCAAGAAAGATGTTTGCATTTATTTAATAAAACTTAAAACTTACGTTAAATTTAATTTTTATATCTTTTGTATACTTTTATAATTTTTCCAGATGATAAGACAAAGTTTAGATCCATTTTGGGACCAGACATTAATTTTTCCTCCAATTATTTTGCATGGCAATAAGGAATATACTAAATTTCTACCACCCGAAGTCATCTTGCAGATTTTTCAGCATGATTTATGCGTAAGCAAAGCAATAGATTTATCAAATTTCTTGATAATATTTCCACAAAATGGGAAATATGTAAGATAAAGTAGTTCATCCAAAAAAAGAATACAAATACAAAATAAAAATATTGAAAATATTATTGTTCATATATAGATATAATCATTTTTGAAGTAAAAATGAAAAAAAAAAAGATTTTTGAAGTTATTCAATCAAACTTAAAAGTTACGTATTTTTCGTATACTGAAAAAATACAGAGCACGAGGGAATTCTGTGGCAAGTGTATCGCGGTGCCATTAGTGAAACTCACCACGGAAACTTACTCACCGCCCGATTTTCCACCGAAATTAGAGTGGTACAAATTCCAACCACAGAAAGATTGCACCGGTTCAGTTCTCGCCGCTTTCGAGTTGATAGAAGTGAGTTATCGATTTTTCTTCTCAGGACAAATATTAACACGATGTTTCAACAGTGTCACCTCTCTATTTTCATATAATACATTCTATTTAAGGATCAATATTTCTGTTTTTTAATATCAAAAAGATACTGTAAAACGCCATACAAAATGAGTATGTAGGGTGGCCAATAACTTCCCATTTTACTTTACTAATTAGTAATCGATTAATTTGTATAAAATATTCCAAAACATATCAATTTTGTTTTTCAAGAGAAATGTATAATTGTAATAAATTCAACCCTTGTGCTGTCTTTTTATTAAGATAGTTACTCCTTCAAAGATTTTAAAAATTTTGGCTTACCCTAAAAAATATCAGATTAAAGTATCAACTTAAAAATCATTCAGAGAAGCTAATATCAGTTAAAATGTTTAGCTACACCCTAAAACCAAATTGCAAAAAAATAAAAAACAAATAATTTGGCTTATAATGTTTGCGTTTAGCAAAAAAAGCAGCTTTGCAACTGTAAAATTCTTTAATATGATTTAATTTACTCTTCCTTAGTTCCTTACTGAACCTAAATGTATAAACGAAACATATTAAAGAATTTTTTTCTTAAAATTTTTTTTTTGGAAAGATACTTGAAAATTAAAATTTATGCTAAAAACAAGTCTCATACAATCCGATTTACGTCAAAAATTAATGCTGGATAAGTGGATAAGTGCTGTAGAATAACACCGGAAATGTTTCAAAATATCTGTAACTCGGATAAGAAGCTTTATTATTTTATGAAGGCTAATGGAAAATAACTTGAATATTTACATAGGTAAACTCTGCAAATTTTCAATTTTACATATCTAAAACTTCCAAATGCGATTTTTTTTTAAAGCATATATTGTATTAAGAGAACTAAGCTAAATTTTAAAGAAAGTTAAAATATTTTTAAAACAATATGCCCCTTGATTCTTATTGTCATTTAACATTTTTGAAGTGGTAGTTATCCTAATTAAAGAAATAAAGCATAATTAAAACACAATTGCCTTAGCCATAGATATAAAGCACTTTTCAAAGATGTTACGCTGTTTGTGGCGTTGTGTTATCTCCGTCTTGATTCATCGTTAACTGCCAACGTTCATTTCATAAAACAGTTCACTTCAGTGCGGGAAGCAACTTAACTGCAAACCGCAAACCACAAACCGCTTAGATTCTTTACAGAAAATACCTGTAGAAGCCTCAAAAGTATTAAAGCACTCGTAGTTTGCTGAATTTTCTTAAAAAAAGTAATAATAAAATCCAAAGGAAATACTATTATAAAATATTGTTAAAACACTGTTATAAAAATAAAATATTATTTTTCAATAAAATTATTTTTTAATTTATTTTTTGTTGGATATAGAAAGTTTATGTCAATTTATAAACTTTATATTTTTGGCTAAAGCTGTATATTCCCTTTAAAAACAAAATGGACATTTATATATATATATAAAATCACAGATAGAGAACAAAGAGATTGCGGACGTTCCGATGGATGTGTCAGTAGAGGACAAGATTTACAGCATCCCTCCGGATATCAGACCGAAAATGACGAGCTACAGACTGGAGGTAATCTTTTGGGGTGTTCGCGATATGAGAAAGATAAAATATATACCGATACGTAGGCCGAGAATTATAGTGGAATGCGCCGGAGTGCACATCAAATCGGAGGTAATGAAGAACGCTAGGAAATTCAGCAATTTTGAGGAACCACACATTATCATTGAACTGGTAATCTTGAAATTATTCCGAGAATAGTTAATTAGCAAACTTCGTGTGTAACACATGTGTGAGACGTTTAAACTAAATACATGTACATGCACAATTTAAGAGAAACGGATAGCTTTTAAAAAAAAAAAAAATAAGGACAGCTTCTTTGGAAAATCTGGAAATTGTATTTCGATAACAATTTGATTAATGTTTAATTTTGATTGTTGAAGTCTTTCAATGTTAATTGTCTTAACGAACAGAAATCAGACTACAATTAAAATAAATCAACGCAATATACACTATTAATAGCAAGAAAATGGAAACCACTTTAAAACACATTAATCATCAAGGAAATGCCGGAGCTCGACATTTACTATCCGAGCATCACTATAAAGGCTTATGATTCGCGCGGATTTGGCTGCTTCAAATATGCTGGGATCTGTATTATCCCTAACATCCATGTCTTCCTGGAGCAATTAATAACCGAGGAAGATTATGATGTGCAGATATACGAGTCGAAATTCATGCAGAAATTCCAGTTGGCGAAACGGCAGACGACAATAGTGTGTTAGTACGCTTTCGTATTATTGTTATTTAAATGGTATTATTGTTTATTATAAAAATATATTATAAACATTATTAAAATAATAAACATTATTTAATACGTTTTTATAATAAAAATGAGATGCATATACTTTATTATATTTTATTAAAAATATATTACATGTATAACACATTTAATACATTTTTATAATAAATATTATTTAATACGTTTTAATACCTTTAATATTAATACATTTAGTTTTTATTCTAAAAATGTATTAAATGCATTACATTTTGAATATGTACACATATTAAAAATATGATACATCTAATAAGGTAGAAATATATTTTTAATAAGATACGAATACAATAAAGCTAACTGCATATTGTAAAGAAGAAAGAGTATTTAAGGAAAAAAACTTAAAAATTAAAATTATTATTTCTTTCTATTGTTATTCGTATTATTATAAATTTTTATATTGTTTCATAAAAATAATTATAGGCTTTTTATATAATATTGTTCTTGTTTTATATTTGATACAGTACCTTTGCCAATCGATTATAGTCCATCGAAGGAGGAGAGCAAAGGTCTTATTGCGTATAAGAGAATGGCTGCAACGGACATCCGTTCTAAGCTGAGGGGGCTGCTTGTAATCATGAAGAGGATATTAAAATTCAAGATCTTTACTAAGAGAAAGAAAGTGGAAATTTACAAAGACAGCGATGATGAAACTCTCGATTGGTGGAGTAAATATTTTGCCTCCCTTCAGGTTCATATAACAATTTTAAATGAAAATAGTATAACTAATGCTAAAATTATTTTTGATTACTTTGCATGAAAAATTCATGAACATAATAAAATTATTGAAACTTTAAAGCTATCTTCAACTTAATTACTTTAATTTAATTATTTTAATCAAAGGTGTATTTATATTTTTTGAAATTATGACTTGTAATAGATTGATTAATTATTCTAACACAATTTTAATTTTGAAATTTAATGTTATTGAGATAATTTTAATGATAATTTAAAAATAATCTAATTTTCACACAAGTTGAAATGTTTGTTGTTTTTATATGATTGACAATTATTATTATAAACACAAATCAGCACTTAAATCCTGCTTGACTATGGTGTTCCTTATAAATTTTCAGCTTTTTTTATTTTTATAATTTTTGGTACTAAATTAAATCATATAAATCTAACTGCCAGACATTAAACTGCTTAAATACTTAGCTGCTTATTTAGAAATTCAATTGTTGTGTACCTAACGGTTAAGGAGCTTATTGTTAGTAGCTTAATTACCTAAATACTTATATGATTAAACATTTAATAATTTACTAGCTTATTTGCTTAGCAATTTAACGATTTTAAATATTTTTATCTTGCTAATTTTTTTCAATTTACATTTTTTATTATAAAAAAATTAAATTATAGGATTTATGACTTCGTAAATTTTATAGCTTCCTCTGCGTCGTAAATCTTGATAGTTTCCTCTGCATGAATCTTTCTGAAATTTTCCCTGATTCAGCTTTATTTCCTGATCATCGTAAATCGCGTTGCTGATAAATGAATCGATTTTGATCGAAATCATGTAGAACATGAGTCTTGATTGACTGGGATCAATCAACTGGGGCGTTTGATAATGCAAATTATTGACGTTGAATTCGCAGGAAGAGAGAAATAGAGAATTGGGAATCACGACAGCGTATCGTCGTAAACCCGTGGCGACGTTCAAGGTACCATTTAATGCACTCAAACTAGACTGCTTAGACACTGAAATCAGATCTATTCCACGGAGCTGGAGACGCAGCCGCAGTTCGAAGGGTTTCAAGACCGACTCCGCACATTTGAATTGTGGCGTGGAAGGAAGAGCGAAAATCCCGAGTATGCCGGAGATAATTACACCGGCAAATTTAAGGTTAATTTACTTTTAAAAAATGTCTAAATAAAAAATTGAGATAAACTTTATTAACGAGCGTATCCAAAACTCAGCTCGTGAAAGCTAAACGCTACTTTTTCATCGTTTTGTTGAGCAAGACAGATGAAAAACAAAAAAGAATAAACGCTAAAGCAGCTAATCACTGGGCAGAGTTCTAATCTTTATTCTTTTTCTTTTCTTTTCATCTTGTTCAATAAGATAATGGAAAATGATTAACTTGCGAGCTAATTAAGTTTTGGACGAGAGCTTCTTAGTATAAAAAGAATTTATCTAATCTTCTTTGATTACAAATTTATAATTAAACGTGATAAATATTAGCGTTTGAATCAAATAAACGAAATTCATTAAATGTCTCAAGCACTCAATTTACTTACGTCAAATACTGTAAATTGTGACTTCCTCCAGGGACATATTTCTATATACCGATGGCCGCATCCTGATAATCTTCCATGCAAAACGAAGAGCGGGAGAGATGCAGCTAATGGCCTGTGCAACGATTATCCGCCTCAAGAGTCTGTTAAGCTTCTCGTTAGACTTTACGTTGTAAAGGGTTAGTCTCCACGTAATATTACATGCACCAAAAAAATGACTAATTTTAAAAATGTTCCACTTGTTTGCTTTGATATTAATTTACAGATTCAAGAAAAGTAAATTTGAAGATATATTATCGAAATATTTGTTTCTAATTGTAAAACAGTGACAGACACTTTTATTTAATTTTATCTATAATATTAAAAATTAATTCAAACTAGTCAAAGTAATTATAGATAAAAGCAAACGCTTGGGATATTATGGGATATTATGGGATATTATGAGAAGTTTTCTTAGTACACATTTCTATCTTTTTTCTTTCTTTATTTCTTCTATTAAAAAGAACTAAAGGATGATTTAGAAATCCTTTTTATGGGAAATATGCCGGTACACCTTATACTCCTCGGTAAACTTATAGAAAGCCCGTCTGCGACATCGAGCTGACAGCAAATTTGCTTTACGCGCAGGCATTAACTTACAGCCTAAGGATCCCCTCAGCGGCAAGTCCGATCCATATCTCTACGTGAAGCTGGGAAAAAATTCTATCAACGACAGGAAGAATTATATACCCAATCAATTGAACCCTACATTTGGTCGGTAAGGTCAACAAAAAGCTGCTGCAGCTTCTTCCCAAGCATATCGCAGTATAGCTGTGCCCTTCGGGCGTTATCGGGAAATATTTTATCGATATCCATCTATGCATTCGTGTGTATTGGCTTTTTGCAACTTTCAAACTGCACGATCAGGTTTTCCAGCTACTTCACATAACAACGTAACGATTACGATAAGGGATTACGATTATTTTGATAATTGATGTTTTTGCTTTTTTAAAGGTATAATATTTAAAAAATATACTCTCTCTCTCTCTCTCTCTCTCTCTCTCTCTCTCTCTCTCTACCTTAGATTCTCTAGCAATAAATAAAATAAAATTCAATTTTTTAGTATCGCGTTACTTTCATCAAAATAATTAATAATTTATAAGTAGAATATTCTAAAAATATTTTATCAGTTTATTTTTCTAAAGACACTTTTTCTAAAGACTACTTTTAATAATTGATTTTAACTAAATAAAAAAATTGAAACAATTATTTTTAAATTGCACCATCGACTAATTTTTAATTATTTTATTTTGTGTAACAGTATGATATAAATATAATTAAAATAAAAATTATTTTGTTAATCATCATATTTTTCTCTTCTAAATATTTTATATTTAAAAAATAAACAGTTTTAGATTCTATAATGAGAGACAAATAGATGGTATAAAATTTAATTTTTTAATGTTATGTCACTTATTTTGAATAATTGATATTTAATTATATACATCTATTAATATATCTGTTATAAAAAATACGTTTAAAACAAATGAAAATATTTTTTAATCATACTCATATATATTGAAAAATACATATACTAAGTATTTAAATGTTAATTATTTTAAGTGTTTTAAAAATTCATTTATTCACAAATCTATCATAAGTTCACGAGAATCAAATTTATTCAAATGTATATGTTCTGAATCTTAATAAGTATACTTTAATACTGGAATAAAAATGTATATGTTCTGAATCTTAATAAGTATACTTTAATACTGGAATAAAAATTATTAAATTCGACTTGCTTATTATACAGTTGCTTTTTTTGGTAAAATTTTATAATATTCTTCAACTTATTTTTAGTATAATATGAGTATTAATGAGTTCTTCTAAAATTTGTTACAGGTATATTATAAAAAAATTATTTGCAAAAAAAAAGATAAATTATTTTTAAAAGAAAAAAATAAATTAAGGAATCACCTTTCTAAGCAGTGATATTTTTGTGTAGTCTTCATAATCAATTTCGAGTAACCATAAAAAAGATTTATTAACACGATTATCCTCAAGTTATTACTACTTGATAGAGTGTTCGAGATGGAGGCAAGCTTCCCACAGGATTATATGCTGGAGATTCAAGTGTGGGATTTCGATGTTACGACAGCTGATGATTTGATTGGTGTGACGCGAATTGACATCGAAAATCGATTTTACAGTCGACATCGGGCACATTGTGGAATCGCAAATGTTTATAGCACCACTGGTTACAATGTCTGGAGGGATCGAGAGAAACCTGTACAGATTCTGGAGCTTCTCTGTAGGAAGAACAATTTACCGCTACCGGAATACGGAGAACACGAAATTAAGATTGGCAAGCAATCATTTCCCTTTCACGCCGTGATCGAACGCGAAGGCGAAGTAGGTAAGTAATATCTCTGTCGGTTGAGAATTATTATTGTGACTGCTAAGTGATATTGCGGTAGAGAGTTCATATCCTGATATAACTCAAACACTTATTCATTTGTGATTTACAATTCAAATAGAAGATGGAGGATCGTATTTACCTATAATAACCATTACTTGTTTGAATCTTATCTCAAAATCTTAATAGATGAGATATTCAGAATGAATATCCGAAAGTTGTACAAACTAAAAGTAACATAACATCAATGTTATAATTTCTCAACAATATAAATGTAATATATAACACACTTATACATAACAGTTACATTGTGAAGTGTGAAATTATAATAAATTGATGTCATGCTATATCGTTAGTCTGTGGGAAGAAAAATGTTTCAAAAATTTTTGATTTGCTTTCTTTTGTATAGAGAAGCTAAATAGTAAGTCTTACATAATCTTTCTGAAATTAATAAATCAATAAATTTAAAAAAAAATTGTATCTTTGATTTTAAATAAAAATAAATAAATAATAGGGTAAAATCGACTATTATGGGATGGGCTCCTAATATGAAATAATAGGGTTTCTGCTAAATTAATAAATATATGTGATTGATTCTATAATGAACTTTTTATTTTTAAAGTAAAATAATTTTGTTATTAGAAAATGCATTATTAGATCATGTGTGTCATTACAAAAAAGATTTGTGAAATTGGATATTGTCAAATTTTATCGAGGTTAGTCTTTAAATTTTCTTTTATTGTATAAAAATAAATATTTGATAACAAAGTCTACAAAGACAAAAATGATGATTATGATTAATCACATTGCGTGTGTAAAATTAATATGCAAAAATCGCACGGCATTTTCGATATTAATAGTACGATAATAACTCAAGAGGCTTGTATTGCAAATGATAATAATCATATTTGTATGTATAACAAGCACTGTGGCGTTGTGTATTTTATCACCGGAAAATATTTAATAAATCAGAAATTTAACAAAATAAATGCACGCTGAATCGTATTTATTATATTTTAAACCAATTATTAATAAATGATTTATACGCGGCACAATTATGCACGGTTTTGTTTTGTTTAAATTGTTCAACTTGATAAATAAAAAATTGCATTTAAATGACATCGACAGATTCAAATTACGAGTGAAATGTATCTGCATTCATGTATCTTTACAAAACAATTATTATCTGCGAATATCAAGGCACACAGGAATTTATAATACTTATATCTATCGCTTCTGTACAGGATGTGAATACATCGAATATTTAAAAATAAGTGATTCGACATGCTTGCACATCGTTAATCATAAGACTCAGTTGATCGAGAATTGCTAATGAATAGCTAATGGTTTGGAAGAAGTTATCGTTATTTTATGAAGTGAGGTTGACACTTGCCATGCGCATAATATAACATGGCGAGGTTTGTGTAAACTTGTAAACAGCACGTCGTACATTGTAAAAACAAGCATCAAGGCTACGTGCCAGCCGATTTGTTATCATCCGAAATATTTAATGTTGTACAGGATGATTAAAAAATAAGTACCAGACTTGAATATCCTGAAAACAAGACATTTGAGAAAATGTTTTATACAAAATTATAAGATTTCAACAAATGCATTAACAGTAATATCTATTTGCTCTTAAAGTATTTTTCCGATCAAATTGTAAATAATTTTAATTTTTTAAAAATAATGTTAGATTTTAAATTAATGATACAATGTACAATAATTAATTTTATATATATTATAAATCACATAGATTTCCATATTAATAATTAATATGCAATATAAGAAATTATTGTCCATTATTTATACAATATAACAATACATTTCTAGTTGTAATGTTTTAACAATTGTTTTCTGAATTTGAAATCAAGAATAATTGTTTTGTGAATAATTGTTTCGTGAATAATTAAAATTATTTCAACATGTAATTTGTTTTCAAATTATCTTTAAGAAATATCTAAGAAATATAGAATTCTACCCGATTTAATGCTCAAGTGACTATGATATAAGATTAAAAAGTTTAAAATATATGGAAATACGATTCTCTCATAGAAAAAATAGAATTTAGTTTGTTCCAAGACAAACTTTGAGTTTTTCAATTGAATCACAATTACGAATGAATAACATAAATGTGCAATTTAAGTTACATCTCACCGATGATTGATTTTTAAATACATTGTAAAGGATAATGTTCTGACAATTCCTCACAAATATTAAATGGAATACAACAAAATTTCATAATAAGTGAGAAACGACATTAGTTTAAGACATATTACGAACAGTGAAGTTTGAATACCCGAAAAAATAACAGTGTAATTATAAACCTCGCTTCGCTTTGTAAGCAAAAGGAATATGGAATGATTCTCGTGTGAAAAGTTGTAAATTCATGGAACTTTGTTTTACGTGGAAAGTATACTTATACAAGTCTTATTGTGAAATTTTAATTTGTTATATCTTCTAAAGCAATGCTGTCCTCTACTGAATTTTAGAAAATTTTTAGAACACTTTCCTACAATATATCTAAAAACCCCATAAAATTGATGAAGTAAAACTGCACATTTATTAGTTACAGCAATGTTACTGCAAACTTTTTTTTGTGCTGTATAAAAAATATCAGACAGTATTTATCATTCATTGATGTTTATTATTCATCATCGATGATTTAACTCATTTCTAATGATTAAAATCATTTCTCTGGCTGGATAGACTACTTTGATACCTCCTAACATTCCTAACAATTGTTATTGACCCAACTAAATCTCTGGAAGTGAGTTATAATAGAGAAACTGAGATCAATATGTCATGACCACATCTCTGGAGTTTATCCCGAAGAGAAAGACTGATAAGCGATAAATATATATTTACATTGAACATATTTGGATTTCAATGTATTTGATTGTATTCTTAGGTAATTTGCTGATTCCCCTCTGACAGTCTTTTTTTAGCTAATATTAGATTCATTAGTTTATTATTTCAATATTCATTATTAATCTCGAGAGATCCAAAAATAAACAAAATTCTTTTTTGTAAATTTGTATTACACACACAAAAAGAGAAATAAGAAACTGACTTTAAGAAACTTACACTAAATAATCAATGTGCGCCGACAGACAGAGAAGAATACATGGCTCTCAGTGTACTTCATCACTGGCAAGATTTTCCTATTTGCGGATGCGCTCTGGTACCGGAGCACGTCGAGAGACGGCCACTTTTCAACGTTAAGAGACCCGGTCTTGAGCAGGTTGCATGAAATACAACGTCTGACCATGAAAAGTAACTCCGTTCGTTAGGAATCCGACCGTATCCGTGATACATTCTCCCCTGGAAGAATAATTTTTCTATTTTAATTAATCTCACTTATCAAATGAGTTACATTTCTCCCATCAGATTAAAAATCATCGCGAAATACTTTGGTCTATATATGAATAAGTCCGATGTTTTCCATTGTTACTGTTGACTTACAAAATGCACTACAATGACATAATGATAAAAGAATACATTGTAAAAAATATATAATTGAAATTGAAAGTCTTGATATAATGATAAAAATATCACAATTTCAATAGTTTTCAAGTTATAAGTGCAATTATAAAATTGATATATTGCGTATTAATTTAAAGGAAAGTCATCGATACAAATCTTCTAAAGTTTGCTTTGTTCAGGAATTAAAAAATTAAGAAAGAAAAAGAAAATGTTAAAATAGAGCATTTTTTATTTTTATGATGAAACCTAAATTCATCATTCGAAACCGTTGAAATCCTTTATCTCCTAGAAAAATAAAATAACAATTATTTATCTACAATTATTTATCTAGATCTAGGAAACATTACAAAAATTAGATTTATTATTTATTGTGCTAAAATAAAATGTTTTTAGTTTTGTACCATTGAAGTGTCTTTAAAATAAAATTAATTGCATATTTATGTGTTGGAAAGTGAATGGTAAAGTAGAGAACGTAATTTTCTTGATTTACATTAAATATAATGTCCCATTTTATTTTAACATTCAAACATATGGAAATCAGAGTTTTTGAAAAAGAATGTTTTAGATCAAAGATCCCTGTCCCTCAGTGGGACTTTGTGCGAGATATCACTCGGGATGGATTGATAGAAGAAGAGTGATAGATGAAGAGTGATTCTCTCTCTTAACGACAAGCTGTCAATTAAAATTACAACTGATAAAAGGAAAGTCGTACATGAGCTAATGATTCGGACTGATGTGTGACAGTTAATCATGAGATTATAAAGCGTAGAGAATATTATATTATTTGTATCAGCCAAATATAACATTATAATTACCTTGTGGCTGCTTCGTTGTCCAATGACTGGATTCCCAATCTCTCCCTTTTCTCTTATTACACGTTTATGACATTTATATAACTGGTATCCGTGAAAATATGCTAATTACGCGGTGCATTAATTATCAGAATGTGACAAATTTCGGGGGATTTTATCTCTCAAATCAGTGGTATTTATACACTAACCAAAGTTACTCTATGCGCAGATAGCGAACATTAAAATATGAAATTGATAATTATAATTTTGCTTATTAATTAAATATCGCGACGCTGTTCAATTCGTAATCAATTTGAAATTCTGTACACGTGACATTTGGTTAATAAACAAAAAATTAGCGATTTCACATACATGCAACACAATACGACAAATTAATTGTTAACTAAAGCGTAATGGAACGTTGAGAAATATGAAATTGAGATGATGACTCAGTATCGCACACGTGCAGCATTGAACAAATAATATCTCGCGGAATTCTATACGCAGTAGATATAATAAACAATATACACCTAACACGCCGAATACGTGCTTTCTGTAATTTGAATCTACCGATACGTGTATCATTCGGCGTCCTTAATGTGAAAATAATAGTAAAATTGTATTTTAATCAATGAAAATTTGATATCTGTGTTAGCTACAAAGAGAGAAAGATTTATTTGAATTCAAAACTCCTATTTATGTTTATTTTATTGAAACAATTTAATTTTGAATGAAAACTATTTTGTTTAATTTCAAAACTTTAGATTGAATGCAATCAATTATGTTTTTTAATTTCCAGAATCAATTTGTTTGGACTATTTTAATGATTACATTTATTAAATTTACAGAATCTTTCTCTCTGAATAGACTACGCATTGGAATTTGAGGATAGCGAATTGAAAATTGGAATTTCACTAATCAGAATAAAATTAATTGGATTAAAATTATCCAATTGGTTAAAGTTTAATCTCTCATTCGTCAGTTTACAATGCGTAGTATGACACAGACTTTAAGGTCTGCATTGAGAACACGAATTGAATTCGGAATGTGAACTACAAATTAGATTGATTGATCAATGATTCACAGTTCGCAATACGAATCCAATCCTTATTCATACATAGTGTAACACGGGCTTTAAAGAGTAGGACGCGATATACTCGAATCCGAGCTGAAGAAATAATTACCTCGTGTGAATAACACGAGACGATAATTTATGGTTGACATTCATAGTCAGTTCTCATATTTATGACTGTCTTAAGTACAGTCCCTTAAAATGTCATAAATCAATCACAGAGCCGTGTATTAGCATCAAGACATTATTTAAGACATTACTTAAGACAATCTGAAACAAGAACGATCTCTAAAACTCCCGTGTTCTGTTGCTCCAATTTCTCTACAATATTCTTCTACATAATACGAATAAAATGAAAGAAAATAAAAGAATAAAATAAAAGAAATAAGAATAGCTTTTTCTATATAAGAATAAATAAAAAATGAAAATGCTCCATCTATACGAGCTTCCACGATTATTTAGCGTAAATAATATATCTTATTGCCTTATAAATACACACATTTTACTTATTTTTGATAATACAAGTAAATCGCGCGGAAGTAGTGTGCTTCGATAATATAATAAATGGGTTTAAAAATTTAATTGTGAAAGTTAATAGAAAATTGACAATCGCTAATTATTTAGAGGGATTAACCGAGTTTTGCGAAGTGTGATAATGCGACACACGCGCTGCTGCCTATCCATTCGAGCCTGCGAATGATAGCACGATGACCTTGTAAATACGTCGTACGTCGACAAACACCAAGGCTACATGCCAGTCAAATCAAACACTCGAAATATTCGATGCTTTATAAAATAAAATCACGCCGAATTCAATAATTTCTATTCTTGATAAATAGATTACCGCTGTACTTTAATATAAAAATGAAATTTATAATAAAACATATTCGCATACATTAAATTATTATTAACGTTATTAATTATTATACATCAAATTTTTACGTTCTTTATAAGAAACATACGATTTTATTAATAATCCTTTTCATAAATTTAATAAATAAGAAATAAAATTAAGTTTTCGCGTAAAATGTAGCGTGACTGATTCTTTTTTTTTATTTTGTAAAGTTATATTACAGTTAAAACTAATAATAATAATGTTACTACAGATAATAATAATTTGAATACTAATGTCATAATTATTATACAATTTTATTCATTACAAAACGTAGATATATTTCTAAATTAGATTTTCAATTACCTTTAATAATTATTTTAAATAGAGTAATTAATTGTGATTATTTAAATTTTTATTAAGGAAAGAGATTAAACAATTAGTTGATTATGAAAGTATATTTAATGCTTAACTATAAAAAATTAAAAAAACAAAATAAGTTGTAAAAATAAAATATATTCTAAAAATCGATATACTACATATAAATTGATATAAACTTTAAATGCGATGTTGACCATTTATAACTTGAAAATGACTACGATATTTTTACATTAGATGAGTATTTCTTTTACAGATAACATTATCGAAAAAACTAAAAGCTTTGAATAAAAAGCCCCGTAAAATTCAGTTTTTTAATCTTGAAAGTTTTTTACTCCGATATGTATTTTCTTTATAATAATAATAATCTTTATTTGACGTCATATTTTTAGAATAAAATTTTTATAATCACACGTCCAAATAATTTTCTTTAAATAACTGTAAATAATCAAAATTCGTAATGTAATGACTAATTGTAAGTGATAATCATAGATATAGTTACGTTTAATATCTAATATTGTTAGATCCCATTTAAAAAATATATAAGTTTATCAATTTATTAGATACTGTAACAATGTAAAAACATTTCTATTTTAATATTTATTTAAAATTTTAAAGATATTAAATATCTTAGATTAAACCTTAGATATTAATCGTATAATTGAGAAAAAAATATTAAATTTTTATAAATATTTGATTGAATAATATCAGTCATATATTTACCAAATGTAAACATATATTTATTTACAAGAACCATTAATTTAATCTAATTATTATCATTTATTATTTAGCAAATATTTATTTTTCATGAATAAATGTTGATAGTATGATTCAAACAATTATTTATTAAAATTTAGTACATTTTTCTCGCAATGCACGATTATATTATAAGTTTTCTGTATAAAAATGGCATTTTAGGGCAAACTCGAAATGTGGATCGACATGTTTCGAATAGAACAATTGCCACCGAAACCGGCGGTCAACATTGCTCCCCCAATACCGGAGGAATATGAAATTCGCGTTATTGTTTGGAATACCGAAGACGTGCCATTGACTGAGAGCCAATTTCTCACCGGAGAAAAATGTTCTGACATTTATGTCAAAGGGTATGTCACTATACGTATAAGATCGATGGGTGAAGATATATCATTAAACTTATCTAATTATATATAATAACAATAAAAGAAGCGTTGGAATGACATCCGAGAGTTCGATTAAATTATCATTATTATAGATATTACATTATTACTCACGATTAATTAGCTCTCCTGATTAATAATTTATAAGTGTACCAAGACAATATTTTCGATCATATTTAATGCAGACATTTCAATTTATTAAATTGGAACAAAAATCGAAAATCAAACGTGGAAATTGCAAATTATCTTGTGATATTTAGAGGTAATATTGGAGACAATTTTTGCGAATTCGAATATATCTTGCTTTAAATTTTTCATTTTCAATTCATAAATTTTAATTTAGGATATCGTAAATGCAATTTAAATCATCTATTTATTGATTCTTCCGCTTTAATATAGTTTGCGAATAAATTCGTCTTTAATTTTTATTATTGTATCAAATATATAGAGTTAAAATTTTCAAACGTAATGATTTAAATATCTCGAAAAATAAAGAAGATACGGAAAAACGTTTCAGAATTTTTTGTTTCCAACAATAATTTCATTTTTAATCAATTATTAATAATTTTCATTCTAATGCAATAAAATAACTGACTTTACGGTAAGGATGATCGATCAATTCGCTATTATCAAGTTCGCTATGTATTCGAAATAATATATGCGTAGATGGATTCAATACGAGAATTACCAAAAAACCGACGTCCACTATAACTCTCTGACCGGTGAGGGTAATTTCAACTGGAGATTCGTATTTCGCGTCACATATTCAAAAGGCGAGCATGTCATGATAGTTCGTCGAAAAATGTCTGTGTTCGCCAAAAATGAAGTCGAGGAGAAGTTGCCTTGCAAGCTTCATCTACAAGTCTGGGACAGTGATCATTTTTCTTCGGATGATTTTCTAGGTAAAATAGTCATCAATTTGTTTCAATATAGAAACGTTTAAAATATCGATTGATGATTGTAGCCGATTAAACTAAATGAATCTCGCATGCCATACAATACCCGATAAAATACTCGATACAAAACAATCACATAATTCATTTTATACTCAATTATTTTTAAATCAACTTGGATACATATGTAAATTTAGTTTGTATAAATTGTAGAACAATTTTTTATTTATATTTACAATATAAATAAAAAATTTTGCGCGTAAAGAGAAAACTGTATTTCGTGAAACAAAAATTATTTACATATCTGGAAAAATAAATTATACCAAGCTTATAATTAATTGAAGTATCATATTGTATAAATGTTACAATAGTCTTCGATAAATCAACGTGTTGCAGGAGAGTTGACACTAGACCTGTCCAGAATGCCGCGTGGAAGTTCAAACTCCAAAAACTGTACGCTGAAATTACTTGAACCGCAATTACCTACAATAAATTTATTCAAAGTTACTCATACTAAAGCTTGGTGGCCTTTTATGTGTGGTATTGACAGCGATAGATATATTCAAGCGGTAAAATGTTACAAAATTACAAAGGTTTTGATTAAATTATAAAACAAATATATGTATAATTATATCATCAATGTGCATAATTAGATGAGGACTATTTTGTGAAGAAAGATAAAAATAATAGGTCTGCTTTTTATCGCTTTGATAAATTTGAACCGATACAATAAGTTGAAGTGAAACAAACGTATATTTGTTTCACTTTAACTTATTGCACTATGTGTACTTTCAGAAAGTGCAGTAATAGAAAACAGATCTAAAATTATTAGATAATATTTCATAGTATGATAATTATATCCTCTTTCACTGTAGGGTAAAATTGAATTGGAAATATCCGTGTTAAAAGCAATAGATGCAGATAATCAACCGGCAGGCCAAGGAAGGGATCCACCTCAAAATCTTCCATCTCCGAGGTTCATCTCTTCTCACTCTAATTTTATTTATATCCTTACGTTTACTTGAATTATAATTAAACATTTAAGTTAATATAGAGATTAAAATTAAATGCGTTTAAATATCATTTCTTTAATAATCTAAATTCTATTTTGATAAAATTAATCCGCTTAATCCTCTTCTATATTCAATATATTTCCAATTATTAGTTATTATCGAGA
This sequence comes from Acromyrmex echinatior, assembly GCF_000204515.1. The sequence goes on along the minus strand of NW_011627509.1, from coordinate 1,064,250 downwards.
ATTATTGTTACTATGGCATTATATTGTGATTTACAGACGACCTGATACTTCATTCTCTTGGTTCCGTAATCCATGGAGAGCGTGTTATTTCGTTGTTTGTCGTTATTATAAATGGCGAATACTATGCTGTCTTATGTGTACACTATTTGTGCTTTTAATAGTATGCGGAATTTACGCTTTTCCAGGATACCTTGTTAAACGTCTCTTAGGCGCTTAGTTTTTTGTGAAGCAATATATTTATATAACAAACGTATATATGAATACCTCTAATTGTAAGTCATATTTCATAAATATAAAAATTAATGTAAGTAATTATATATGGTAATTTATATGAAAATAATAAATCAATAACCATGTTCGCTTTCTATTGTGTTCATCTGTTTTTACTAAAAATATTAAAGTTATTAAATTATAAATAATAAATTATTCACAAAAATGGATATACATATATATATACATAATTAATATAAAACGTAGAAATATGTTTCTTTCATTACACGCACACAACTTTGCGAATTTTTTTTACTTTCCGAAATAGAGATACAGAATTAATTTTCTCAAATCTTATATGTTTCCTAATAATGGTACAATTTTTTTATATTTAAGAAGTAGATCATATTAAAAATCAGGTTATTTTTGTTATTTAACTTTCCATGACTCTCTATAGCCTCCCAGCACAAACGATTAAGCAATATGCTGCGTATCAACATAGTCCTTTCAACGATCGATGATTAACCATCTATATTTCGTGCTATGCGTATATTGCTAGTATAACAGATCTTCGTATAACGTGCAGGCGATACATTCTGCATTGTATTACTGATTGTGAGAGATAAAAGTGGTTGCAATTACAATACTATAATTTAATTATTACAATTACTACAATCATTTTTACAATTATATATATTTATGTAATTGTTTTAACTATGCAAATATATAATTACACAATTGTGCTAATAATATAGCCTACTGCTTAAAAATTTATAGCTTTTCTTAATATAATAATTATTATCATCATATAAATAGCAAGCGAATGTTAAGAAATTGTTATATTCATTAGAATTGCAATTACATTTACTGAACAAAAATGTTTATTTTATTTACCGTTTATATTTTCTATATCAGTATTTGAAATTATCATAAATTACAGTAGAATTTTTTTATGTTTGAGATAACTACTATACAGATAAGATTATTATTACTAACACTGTAGAAGTAATAATCATAAAAATAGAGCTACAAGCTTTATCGCTGCAAAAAAATGCCTAAAAATTTTTGTCTGAATTTTTAAATCTGAGTTTCTGAAAATAATGTTACATAATCTGTCTTAATTATTAAAATAGTTTCTATAAATGTGTCTGAAACATGTAGAATTGGTGTCTAAAAAATTAGACAATATATTTGAAAGCAGCAATGTTTAAAGTCGGACAGACTGTGGTTTTATAACTCGATGAGTGGATGTTTTTTGCTTTCTTTAGTCAAATTTTTCAATGTTATTCTGTTGCTAAAGATTAATAATAAGCAATTTAATAAAATTTTACGAAGAAACTTGAAATTTTAACTACTTTAAATGAAGTATAAATGTTCAGACACCAAAATTAGAAATATTCAGACAACTTGTTTGAAATTCTTTTGTCTGAATTTATCTTGAAAAATGTCTGAACTTTTTATTAAGCATTGAAATCGGAAATTTTCCGACTGTGATAAGAAATTCAAGATTAAGAAAAAAATTAAAAAATCAAAGAATATGTGTTTATTTGTTACCAAATTTGATGTTCACACATGTGAGTGTGTGCGTGTGCACGCGTACGTGCATGTATTTCTCGCAAAGAATAAAAAGTAGTGTGATTTTATCGTAAGGACTGCGAATAAAATAAACAAGCAATTAGTTGCTGTAATATAATAGATAAATTGACTCTCTGATCGATGTATTGCTGTTGCCTGCCTAACTCCATTGTCAAATTAGACATTCGTTCTTGTTGATCGGACAGACACATCAGGGAAATACGTTAATTGAAATTTTACGTACTAATTAACACATTATGATACTCGGTTGTCACTTCCCACGATATTCTCTATGTATCCTTTTGGTGCGTTGTATATGATTCAATAACTTTAAGATCTCTTTAAGAATTCTATAGACACATCTTTAAGATATTTCATAAAGAATTCTGAAAGTTATACAATCATGCATTATACATATTATATCATTTTTATGAAACTTGGCTTATGAGAAAATGTAATTTGATAATGCTTCATTCAAATCTCAGATTAAAAATAAAAATTCGAAAAAGTAAATCTAATATATTAGGCGTTGGAATTAATTCGTAGCGTTTTACAAGTGATGGGAAGTACTTTCATTAATGTATTTTTTAATGCTCATGTGAAATAAATAACATTCTTTCATTAAAAAACGCTACGAATTAATTCCAACACCTAATAAAAAACGGACAGAATTTTTTTTTAAATTATCATACACATAAAACCTTTAGAGAATTTTTTTAAGTAATTTCCAAATTTCCAACTTTGAGATTTATTTAAAATCCATCAGTGCTACATAAACAGTTCAAACTGATTTCCAACTTTGAAATTCTGATTATAAACTCTGTGACAGTTCTTCATTAGATAGTCCTTCACTGGAGATTATTATTTTAGCGTTTGAAATTTGTTATTTTCAAGCTACATTGAGTCTCAGCTATATCAAGAACTTCCTAAAATCAAGATTTACTTAATCAGATTATTTCTTGAAATTTAAATTTTAGTGTGCTGAGACCAGAATCGAATTCAGCAATTTCAAAAATTTTTAGAAAACTCCTTCAAGTTTCTCTGAAAGTTCTCATCTTTAAAGGATTAACCCATGAAGGATGCAGATACCGTGTTTAAACCTCATTTCCTCTCGTGAACAAATGAAACGAGCTTGGAATACTCTATATCACAAGATAATATTAGACATCTGTACAATACGTTGCCAACAAGAATTAGGACTTGTATTCAAGCACCCGATATTAAATTATAAAATATTGTCCCAAAATTTAATATTTTGCAACAAATTGTGTTTAATTTTTTGAAACCTTAATAATTTATTCACATCGTTTCCTTCAATGTACCTATAAATTTTGTCAAAATGAAATTTCCATCTCAATGTTACAATTTAAATTTCCGGCAATGTACAGCTGGCCATTGAAAGGTTGCAACACTTTTTTTTTATAGTTAACTCAGCTTTGCTCGTAGAGCAATCAAAAGTAAATGGTTAGATCCATAAGTAAAAACCAATCACTCGGTGAAAAAACCGCATTTTGAAATCCATTTAAAAAAAAGTGTTGCAATAACCTTTCTGTGATCGGCTGTACATATAATATTAATCCTAATCATACAGAGCTCATTTACGCTATTCACATATTAATCTAATTTTATTTACGGGTGTGTTTTTATGAATTTTTTATTTAAAAGTTATTATGACTTCTGCATTTTAGTAGAATTTTCATCTCAGAAATCTGCCATTAATGAATGTAAAAGCAGTTTGAAACGCCTTTGTATACATACATATATACAGAAAATAATTATACTAATTCTCTTCTGAACCGCAAAGACGCTAATCACTTTAAATGCATTTAAACACTTTAAATGCGCTATATCACAGTTCAGGCTTAGAAATTAGTAATCAGCCATATTTTAAATGCAACAACTTTGATTCACAATCACATATACATATACATATATCGCGTTGCGTTGAGTGATACGAAATTGTTGTGGTTTGAATACGACTAACATCGCAATACATCGCATCTAAATGAGAGTGCCGTGTACTCGTCACTTTGCTTAATTTATTCGTCAAAGCGTTATATATGCGACAAACGTTGAAAGTACTGTGGGAAGTGACGTCGTACAGGCAAACGTCGTATCATGTGTAACGTGAAAATTAACAATTTTAATTAATCATGTTTTTCCAATCGACAAGATCGACAGGAATACATTTATTTTGACAATGGAATCGGTTGAGTATTCAGAGGCATATTGATCAAAGTGTCGATTCATTCGTTATATCATTATAGTAATTGGTTATTTTATTCATAATGATTCAACAATGTAATTGCGATTACTTCGTATCACTTTCAACTCCGCGAAAATATAATACATTTAAAAAATATATAAATGACACATGTGAATGTACATTTTTAAAAATAATACGATTTTAAATGAAATAAGATTTGAATCCAATTTTTGAGCTTTTCACAAGTTTTATTCTTTCCTATTTGGTGATATTCTTTAGTACCTTTACCTTTCAATAATGAGATCAGATTTATCAAACTTGAACTTCAACAAATGAATTCAAATTTTAATTTCCATATGTTAAAATTCTATTATCACAGGCCCGGTTTTTCATTATCTTCATCCATGACATCATCATAAATAAAGTTGGACAAAACATTAAGTTAATCACATAAGTTAATCAGGTAATGAAAAACCGGACCTTAATCTAACATTTGTAAATATTACAGAAAGAAAAGTTCAGATTTATTTTAATACCTTAACATTAAATTTTGTTTAATATTAATATTTAATATTTTATTATTTTTTTAATATTTTGGATGTTCAATGTTTTAATTTTCTTTTAATAATATTAAAATATTTTATTTAATATTTAATTTAATATTAAATTTCATTATTTTGATATTTAAAATTAAAAATTTCAAGTATCTATTAATATAAACTAACGAGCGATGTATCAGGACGTTTTATATCTTTTATTCTGTCTCTAGAGATTAGTAATTAATTAACAATTAGCAACGAGTTTTCTAATGTTCTAGCCTTGGTTTGTAGTTATCGATATATCTCGCGCCATATGGCAATGCGGCGACCGACGACTCGCGTACCAACGCGAAGTTGCCGCCGTGCGGTTCGAACATAGCCAACGTCACAGTGCTGTATCTCGCGTGCATAACGAAAGTCTGGATCAGTGTCGAGCGCGTATTATTTCGAGTCATACTCGTTCAAAATACGTCGCGAGTGAAAAACAAGTGTCGAGAATGCAGCGCAGAGATGACGGACGAGTGTCATGTCGCGTTAATTAGTGCGCGCAATTCTAATTAGCCGCATTTTCCCCGATTGATCCACGCGAACGAATGTACCGGACAAGGATGGAGTCAAGTAGAAGGCAACGACAGTGTATCGATCGGTGAGTTAATTCGTTCGTTATATTATCATTCAGGTATAAAGATACCTATGAGAGCCAACATTAGTTAGTCGTGTGTGATAAATTTATTGGTTAAAACATAAAATGTAGGCGTTTCGATCGCCAATTTCGATCCTTATCATTAAATGTTTAATACTTGTAATAATAATATACTTAAGAACGTACTTGTCGTATAAATAACATAAACATTTTAAATTGTATCAACAGATTAATGCTGATTTCTTTGCTGTTGTTTCTATCTATGTGTCTTTATGTATCCAAAAGCTTATTCATATTAATTGCCAAATTAAATGAAAAACGCTTAGAATAACCTGTGGTGACCTCATCATATCTCATAGGCATCTTTATATCTGATTTATTCTTCAGAGTCTTTGCTATTCATTGTATTATCATTCAGTTACAACGCAATTGAATTTTTAGAAAATGTTATTTAATTTCTTATGATCATTGTACGAGAAATCTATTTCTATTAGCAAAGATAACGATTTATTATTAGACGTTTGTCCATTTTCACTTGTATTAAATAATGAGACAATTTTATTAAATGAAAACGTAATTAAATTTTATATATATATATATATATATATATAAGTTTAATTAATATTTACATAATATATTATATATAATATATACACTATAAATTTATTATGTATAATATAATATACATATATATATGTATGTGTATATATATATATATATATATACACAATAAGTTTAATTTAGACACACATATAAACACTATATACATTTATTAAATTAAAAATCAATTTTAGACAAACACTTCTTATTTTTTCTCAATCAACAGCGTAACGCATTAAAATATAATCTTTGCATATTTATTGTAAATATAAAATTTCAAAATTTCAAGTTTTATTTTATTTTATTTTAGGTTTGACAATCAAACGATGTATTTTAATAAATGCCATGTTTATGAATATTTTATACGATAGAATATTTATTATGCAAATAATAATTGTTATCGAAGCTTTCTCTTGGTCATTACTAGATTTTTATATTTCATCGGATACACTGCACTGTAGAGATACTTCATGATATAGATATGCACAGATAATTGTTTGTTTATTCACGGTTGATTGCCTATCGAAGAAAATTTGCAGCCAAATATGCAACGCATACATATCGTGAGCAGTGTTTTAGTATTTTTAAATGTTTATAAAATTATATTCTAAAATTCTTCACTCTAATAATTCAAAATAAAATATAAATCGAGCATCAAATTATAAAATTTACTGAAAAATAATTTTAAATTATTTAAAGCAGTTTTGAACAATACCATATTTACTTTTATAGAATTTTATAAAAAAAAATTTTTTTAGTTGAATTAAACTTACAATATTTTTTACCAATTAAAAATAAAGGACCAACGCCTTTTTAACAATAGTAATTATTGCTTTTTTACAATAATGTTAATTTTGATAATAGTGTTAAAATTTTACATTTTACATTACGATTTTTACAAAAAAATTTTTACAAAAAATATATCAAAACTTTGAACTTTGTTTTATTATAATATTTTTATATTAAGTATTATTGATTTATTTGTTAAGTCGTAAAATCTTTGTTATTTCAACCATTATAATTGTTTATGTAAATAATTCTTTAATTCGGGCATAAATGGACATTGATAATTCCCACCGCATATTTTGTCATGATGATTTTTGATCATGATTGATAGATGTTCCACATCGAGATATATTTTGCCTTATGTATTAATTAGTAACTCATAATATGAATTATCTGTTTTGCCTTATAAATATAAATAACAAATAATATATTTAATATAATCAACCTACATGTAATTAAATACATTTACGTATTGTGGAGCAAAACGTTACACATTACGCCTTCGTGCCCTGTAGTAATTAATGTGCCGTCGATCGATAATAGATTAACCGCGATACGGTGATATCATGAATGCCATTCCGTTTAGCGATGATAAATTTTAGCTAAATTTATTTAAAAGTGAATAATTTCAGATTTGCTGCAAGAAAAGAATTATATTTATTATATTTATTATATATAACACTCTTAAGATTAGTTCTTGATACTATTAATATTACTATATATTAGAAATTTATTATTTTTATAATTACTTACAGTTTTCTACGAAAAATTGTTAACGTATTATTTACAATGATGCAATGTTGTACATACATTTACAAATTAATTACTATACACGCTATTAATTAGCGTAAAAAGCATGTTTTTTTATCTTAATTAAACGTTGAATCTCTCTCTCTCTCTCTCTCTCTCTCTCAACATTTAACTAGAATAGAAACATCTCACGCAATCGCATTTTTACAAATTAAAAGCCTTTTATGATAATTTTCAATAAAACTGAATGCATTAATGTTAAATTTTAGACCCAAAAATATTAAAGAGAATAAAACATTTTGTACTTGTGACAGATACGCAGAAAAAATATAGACAAAATAAATCCATAAAAAATTGATTTTTTAATTTGGCTAATGTATTCGCAGATAAAAGTTTTTGCGAGGAATTTAGGTTACTCTTTAATGCGTAGAACTTATCGCCTTATTCTTATATAAAAATATATATAACTCTAATAGATTATTAAAGGCAAATTTTTACACAATTATTTCCGAAAGTTATTAAAATTGTAACAAGTCAAAGAGAGTTTAAATATGATATTTAATAACGTATTAAGATTTGAAAAATATTTAATAATTAAAAATCAGTTGGATATATATTACAATCTATTTTATTTATTAACATTAAATTATTGTTATTCTTATTAAATGAAAAATTAATTAGAAAAATTTTTTACGCTTTTAAAAAAGAGAAAAACAGAACGTTAATACAATAACAGAAAGAAATGCGCGAGAATCATACAAACGCACAATGTCTCCTATGTTCTGCTCAATGTAATTTTCCAACAGCTTTCGTCTTTCATTACATTCGAACGTGAAATGTGTACCATTTCTTTACCTGCCGTCCCAGCTTTATTCCTATCAATTTTTGATGCTCATAAAAAATTAAATATAACGGTCTTGCTTCCCTCTTGCATCAAGTTGTTTGATTAGTGGTTGAATGAGTGATGTGACGTAACAGAGATCGATCGTAACTCTCTATCTAGAAGGCTATTATAGTCTTCTATCGTAATTTGTTTTGTCCGGCCTAAATAGCTGCTTAGCATCGCATCAATCGCTCTAAAATTTGATTATATTTTTAGTCGACGCGAAATGTCTTTTACATGGCGCTCCGACTATTTATATTTATGTGATGTCAATCAATTCTAATTCATGACTTATGTCAATATTTGTGGCTGTCCGAACAATAATTGTCCGCTCTGGAATTTAGTAGCAGTGACACATGCGCGATTCAATCTCTTTGAAGTCTAAATATAGCTACGCTACTATATATATTACGATTATTGAAGGAATATTCTTCTTCTGTGATGTATTTTTATACTTTCGTTCTTGAAGTAAAAAAAATGGATATGTGTATGTGTATAATGCAAATTTATTTTGAATTAAATTTAAAATTAGATATAGGATTAAATATATATTAAATAATAAAAATAATAAAAGAGTTAAAGAAGAAAGCCAAACTTTGTTCCAAGCCAAAACCCAAAAAGTTAACTTCATGTTTCTTCGTGAAGGAAAAAAAAATAATATTTATGATGCCGGAAACTTTTCTCACTATAATGACTGACAATTATAGCATCTTTTCTTTTTGTTTTTTTCTGTCTCAACGAGACGATGAACAGATGGAACCATTTCACTTGCACGATAAGTTTTAGACAGAAATATAAATATACATATAAATGAGTACAAGTATTTTTGACATTGACAATAAGTTATTAACTTACAAGACATAAATTGGTTAAAAAAAGGTTATTTAATTATTAAATGTTATAAAAATGTTGTATATTTATACGTAAATCTATATATAAAATATATTCAAAAATAGTACGTCTGTATATATTTTAGATAATAATTTAAATTTATTTGGTTATACAGAAATGTAAGATGAAATAATAGAATCGGTTTTTAATACTTTTTTTAAATATTAAAAACGTATCTTTAAAAAATATTTTATACTGAAAGAATATACAAGAACAAACAAAAATAAGTTCTGACAAAGAATGATTTAAACAAATTTTAATATTTGTTTATTAAAAATAATTGTTGTATATAAAAAAATCTGTATGTAAAATATATTTAAAAATGAGTATTGTGCATATCATATTATATACACGCACGCACACACACACACACACACACACACACACACACACACACCACCACACATACACATATATGTGTTGGAATATATATAAATCTAAACATACAGAAATAAAGAAAATAAATATAATGTCAGGTATGCAGTATGTAATTTGTACACTTTATTATTTATTATCAGCAATTTTTCTTGGCATTTCCTGGCATTGTAAATGTTATTTTTATTTTTCATGGACACCAAGAAACATTATAGAATTGTAACTCTTGGTGAATTTTTGTTTTTAGATATTCATCCTTAGCTTTGTTTACAGAATTTTTGTTTATTTAAACTGTAATAGAATTATTTATTTTTTATCTTTTATGTTTAACACATTTTATTGATTAAAAAAAATTAGAAGAGAAGAAATTAGTAGATTAATAATAAAAATATGAAATTATTATCATCATTGTTATAATTGTTAAAATCTTTATCTTTTGTTATAGATTATACAAATTATATTATAATTTTCCTATGTTATAATTTATTGTGCTAATATATACTTAAAAATCCTTTTTAACTGATACCAGTATTTTCGTTTATGTAATTAATTTATTTTAAAAACCTTATAAAACAAATGAACAATAAAGAGTCAAACACTATAATCAATGCGTATTAAACAAACATGGTATTCATTTTAATATCACGAAGAGATCAAAACCACATATCCTAGAATTGATGATTTATGATTTATGATCCATGCCAAATTAAGATAATCTCTTTTGAAAATGTTTATACATTTATATTATTTCTCTTTTATGATAATTAATATAATTGAAATTATCGTACGATAAATAATTGATCAAACTATTGGATTTCGGATGTTCATAAATGCAGAGTATCGTCTGTAATGTATAATTGTATTAGGATAATGAAGATATTATATATATATATATGAGCGTGATAAATAATTGCAAACCAGCATTTAATTTAACTAATTATTATTGAGATTTATGTGAATCCTTTCAAATAAATTATTTCGGACAACAACCAACATAACAAATAATAATCTATTAGGACACAAAGTAGATACTTCTGATATAAATCTGAATTAAGACGATTTCTGCTCTTCCTTTTATTTGCATAAAGTGTCTTGTATGAAAATAGAGTTATAAGTATAAAATTCTCAATTTATCATATTTTCTTGGAAAAGGCGATAATAAAAGCCAAAGAAGGATTAACAAAATTATTATTAAAATTATTATAAATATTATTTTTTAATTTATTTTTTGTTAGACATAAAACATTTACGTTTGAGGCAAAAATTACGTTTTACGCTTTATGACAAAGACTACATTAAAATATTAATGAAATTATATTTTATCTAAAACAAAAAGCAACAAATATCTGCATGTTAATCTCTGGACATGGCACTTTATAAATAACAGCTACAATTGTTTTCGAAATAACAACTTCAAAACAGCTCAAACGAGGCTTTTGTATAGTTAATTAGTCGACGTCGATGTACTCGAATGCACTCCCATCGAGGGAGTTCGCCGGCCGGGTTTTTGGGGAAAGGAACGGAGGGTTTGGGGTGTACGAATAGAAACACGAATTCACTTATTACGGACTGCAGAATCACGCGAATGGATATAGGTAGCTAGGTATGTACGGTCTGGATTGCGGCGTGCCCGGAGCAAATTCACCCTTAGTGCCTCGCGTGTGTCCTATCCGCGCTCGTATCTCGATATCACGACCAGGGCACTGACCCAACTCGATGCCTACAGCTTGGCTCATATAACGTTTTGTTACTTGGACTACTATACATATATGATTCAATACAAAAACTAACACTATTTCATCGAGGGGAAGAAGGTCTTGTGGTTTTATCAGATCGCAGATACATATACTATCACAATTGGGCCAATCTATAAACACGCGTAATTTTTTATATATAAGTTGGTGTTTAAATATTAAAAGATTTATAAAAGATTTTAATATATATCATATATAATATAATATATATCATTGTTAGAGATTAATAATGCTCTCTAGTGAAATGACGAATGTAATGTTAAATTTAATATACTGTATTGTATTTTATTATCTCTCTTAATAAAACTACCGTGATATGTTACATATTTAGGATAATTAGGATACATAACGTTAAAAAGTGATAAGCTTCGTTATCAAATTTTTATTCTAGAAAAATCAATTTTTGAATATATTACAAAAATAAATTTTTTAATTCAAATTAATATTTGAAGTTATAAATAATTTTCTAGTGATATTCTTGAATTTTGAATGCAAGTTATTTTCTATATATTAATTTTTTAAAGTTTAGATTAGAATTTTTGCATTTTTATTCTGAGTATGTGTTAGTACTTGAATTCTTAATTCCAATTAATAATTTTTTTAGTAAATATTTTAATTAAAGAAGTTAAATTAGCTTTGATAAGATTAATTTGAAGACTTTGATGTATATCGACACGAAAAAGTCTCGAAGAAAGTAAAAGGATAAATAATGTTTGATCAAAATCCGTTAACGGAAAGGTCTACATGAAATTAATCACAGAATTTTGATAAAACTTCTATTAAATTAAAGGTAGTGACATTATTCTGTATTTTTCACATTGTAGTCTGAAAACTAATTTGTCAAATCATCTTAATTGTATAACGCTTTTTAACAGCGGTCTAGTTAGCGTGCTAGTTGCTAGTAAATATACATGATATGATCCAGTCTTATGAAATGTAACATGATAACATCAAACCGCCGGTATACATGCGTGACTTACCGTCACCTCGCAAGCCTGACTTAAGCTTACACCCGCTAATTTACTACATTCAAAAGAGAACCGATATCCGTCGAAGGTTTAACGTCGGAAATAGGGATGTGTTAGCGATAACACAATCTCACAATAAAATCAAGATCTTCATCTGAGATATCAATGTATGTAGTATAGCAAGAAAAAATTGTACAACAAATAAAATAAAAGCAAATATCTTTTTATTACATTTTTATTATAAGTAAATTAAGTGCAAGATAAAGCAGTAATAAAGAAAAATTATTTTAAAAAAATTTATAATCAAAACTTTATTTTTATATCTATAAAATTATTTTATATATATTTAAAACAAATAATTATAAAAATGTTTTAATAATAATTGCAATACATAGTTTATATCAGTCAAATAACTCTATGATTAATAGGCATGCATTAGAAATCACTTTGTGAACTTTAAAAATTTTCCCTAAAGCAAAGTCGACTTTAATATATTTCTCGAAATGCCTGCGACTGACGGAGTGTGTTAGTTCTTCCGGCGATTCTGTGCATTTTTTTTACAACAATTTAATTCGTGCTTTTTTCGAGGAAGAGTTTTCCGGTTCAATTAAAGAAAAAAGGCGGCGTTTTTTCATTTTTCTTCTTGCAGTTTCTCGCATTCGTATATCTTCCTAAGAACTATCGAAAGTTTTCGTGTTCTCGGTTCACTGAGTTTGCTTTTTTCGACCAAGTTTCGCACAATGATGGCCACGTCGTTAGGTTTCTCCACTTGTCTTGTAATTACGAAGATATGTCGAATTTTCTTCAGCATTCGTGAAAATAGCGAAAAATAAGATTATATATATTTGAAGTCGAAGTTACAAATTTATATCGGAGAACTTTATTGTAACTTTGATGACTCTATATGTTTTCAATTATAATTATCGCTTATAGATAGGAAACAAAATAAAATTTGTTTAAGTATTTTCTTTTATTAATTTGGGAGCAACTTTTGTTTTGGTAAAAGTGCTTAAAATCTTTTAGTTATATGCGACTTTAAAAAATGGGAATATTTGAAAATTAAAAAATTATTTTATCTTATTCTCTTAAGAGATTGAATTGAGATTAAACAACTTTTTTGCTAATTAATTGTGATATATACATACTTGTTTTATTAGGACAGTATATAATAATTTGTACTCTCTCTAATTGTGAGAGCAAAATGTTTGGTATTTCTAATTATTATTGAATGATAAAATAATTATGATTGGAAACTCTATTTTTATAGTTATTGTTATAAATATGTTTTAATGTCAGTAATAATAATTATATTTATAGTTCTACATACAAAAAATATGTATAAATTGCCTCCAAAAATAATAATATTATAGTCTTCTTCTATCTAATCTTGTTTTTATTAATATAACTGTTTTTACTATATATTTTATATTTATAACTATATATTTTTTATTTATAGGATTATATTGTAAACAAATAATCATTATTACTATAACATTAGCAATGATGGCTATAAAAATAGAGCTGTAAACTATAATTATTTTACCATGCAATTATAGCTGCAAATTTTTTCTCAGTATCAATATAAAAGGAAAGTTAAAGCATTTTGAAAATTAAAATGTTCCTCTATAACAAATGTAGAGCCAGATTAAAATTGGACGGACTTTAGTGTTAAAGAGAGAATAGTTCGCAGAGATAGTTCAACGTCGATTCCATCGGCGACGCGTTGTTCGTGTGCCTTTAGATATGACTTTAGCTACGACTCCAACTACGTAACGTGCAATAATCTATTCCGTCAAGCGTGTATTTTTGAGTTTACGTCGTCATGACGACCTGGCAAATCGCGCGCGCATACAGCAACGGCGACGTCCGTGATGACGCGTCGACGACGGCGTCGACGACGACGTCGACGACGAGGAGAAGTGGTCGTTAGAGGTGCGCGATATCGCGATACCGTTTGCAGGGGTGGCCATTCCGAGCTGTCCAGTAGCCTATTTTATAAACTCGATGGGCTACTAAGTTGGCGATTAGTCAAACATGTCAATACGCTGTATTGTTCGTTAAAAGAGGATGTGATACGACAAGTATAAAAGACTTTTTCTATCTAGATTTTTTTTACTTTTTTAATACGAATTCAAACCGATGAGTAAATCTAATTAAATCTAATTAAATACGAAAAGTCCCATATTTGTCAAAGCAGAATCTTAGTGCTTAAATATTTCTAGTATGAATTTATATGCAGAATCAGATTGTATAAATTCACACTAGAAATATTCAAACACTAACAATAAGATGCTGCTTTGATCGAATACAAGATTCTTCGTAATTGGATTTTTTACCTTTTTATTTTAATTATCTTAGATACTTTTTGTGTTTGAAAAGAAACTGTTCGTTTCGAAGGAATAAATCTTATTAGAACTAATAGGAATCTCCCTCGCACAATTTTTCCACTTCGTGGAAAAATTTCAAGAAGGTTAATTTTTTTTCTGTAGAATCCTATAAAGCTTTTTCATATAAATTCAGATCTTTTAATATTTTGCCTATAACAATGTTAGAGGAAGGTGATCAAATAGTAAGTACATATTTTACAAGCTATTTTATTCCAGCATATAGAGACATAAAATATAAAATATCTCGTAAAATATTCTTCCATTATTCAATTCTTCCATTACTTTTCCTTCCTTAATTCTTTATTGTACTTCTATACGCAGAATCCATATATAAAGAGATACGATCGACGATCTTATTTTTTTTATACGGATAAACCTAAACTTTTATGAATGTAATAACAAGGTAACTCTCTGGTAGTCATGAAGATATTATAATAAAAGTGTTCGTTAAATTTACACGCACACGTTAAATTTACACGAGGGTGTCAACTTGTAACAACTTCTGTTTCACGAGAATCTGCGTCGACGAATTTGTCTGCTGACGTAGAAGTTTTGCGACAAATGAAACTGACACGTGATAAGCTGTCATAAAAATTGAAAAAGTCTCATAAGCAGTTAACGCGTTTTTCAACGATCTCAGAAATTGTTCAAGTACAAAAGTATAATAATATCTATCATTTATTATTCCTAATTGTAAACTTGGCAACAATAATCAATATTGTTTTATTGTGCAATTTATTTATTTTATCGCTAATGAAAAGTATTTTAATCGAAACTCTTTTAATCGAAACTCGTATAGGATTGATTTTAATTTATCAAAAATTTAAAAACTGTCTCGATTAAAAAGGTGATACAAAAGGAAAATTCTATGAGTGCCGTGATGTAAAAAATTATTTAATCTACTATAATCAATTGTTATAAAAACATTTTCCATTTCCATTTCAACGACAATAGAATATAGTAACCAAAACGAACGCAAATAATACTTTCTTTCGTTTTTCTGACATATTCGGTGGTTTTAAATTATTTTTGTGCTAAATCTTCAATGGAGATGTCGTATATTTTGAGAAGTAGTTCTATAAATTTTTTTATGAGTAGCAACTTGTCTCGTTTTCATTGCAACGCTTCTGTAGTTTACAGTAACAAATATGAGTTAAAGGTGATATGCCGTTTATAATTCGGTTAAGAATGGGCTCGGCTGCTTATTGTAACGATAAAATTGGCACTTAGGCCTATATATCAAGTTAATAAAGAACGTCAGAAGAATTATGGCGATATTACGAGCAATTTCAAGAGGGTGAGAAAGCATTGCAAAAATTGTTGTTTAAGAGGGATTAATCCGTGGTGGCGATAAGTTGATTCGTTTGTAGAAGGACGAGTAAAACGTGTTATAATGCGAATGTTTGCGGCTGATTCCATCTTTCCAGCGGAGGAATTCCGCTGGGAAATCTTCTGTTACACTATATATATATATATATATATATATATATACACACACACACACATATATATATATGATACTGCAGGGTCTCGTCGGAGATATTATTTATGGTATAATCGTATTCGGCGTGCACGCGGGTTTATAGCGGCCTCGCATGCGCTTGTAATTACTCAACCGCGTATTAATTTTGCGAAATTATATTGTCTCGATAAAAAAAAGGTTGGTACATCCATTGTGCAAAACGTTGATGAAATATAGTTATTTCGAAACGACCACTGTAATTTTGTGAAATTATAATAACAGCTTTTAAAAACTCTCTTTTATACAGGAATTTTTTTGACAAATGTGAACGATAAATGGTTAACAATTTAATGCGAAATGCAATTTTGGAATAATATCGTTAATTCTTCCAGAATTAATCAAAATTTGATTAGTGTATCTATTAAAAGATTGATTGGAAATGATAATTGAAGTCATGAGACGCATATCGGGATCAATATCTTCCTTTTTCCAACGTTCTACGTCCAGACTATTTGTTGAAATCAATATGGCAATAATACTCTCGATCGATCCGTGCGACGAACGTAAGAAATAATATTGTTACAGACTCCAGTTCTTAAATTAAGGATAGCAATTGCTAGATTAATCATGAGGTAAAGTGACTGCAAAGGTGGTTCGGAGCGAGGATCGATATCTTCATGCGCGATATTCTCGTTGCGTCTATTTTTTCTAACCAATAAGCTTTCGCGATAAAATCTACGTTATAATCAGGTTAATCAATCACTAAATCAAAATATATTAAGTGAATTAAGTCTATCAATGGTTTTAACGACTGAAACATTATCAATCGCGTGTTAAAAATTTTATTTATTCTTTAGAAACATGTGACATATAGATTACATAAAATATTCTAGGATATTTTAAACATCAAATTCGTTTTAAATTTTATTAGCTTTTATTAGCATTTAAAGTTTTAAATTAAAATATCGGCTTTCTAATTAATCTTGATACTTAAATAACACAAAAGCGAAAAAATAAAGGCTTTACTTGATTGAAGCGGATGCCTAATAATGTTTTTGTGTGATTTTCACAATTTTCATGTAAACTGCGCGCTAATTATCCGTTGCTCTTGAAAACGCAGTTCGAAACTGAAACCGGAGTACGCAATATCACGAATTAAAGTGATGATAAAGCAACGTAATAATATTGATGCTGATGCAGCATTTTAAATGACTGAAAAAAATTTGTTGCAAAAAAAAAAAGAATAAAAAGAATATCTGCCTAGTTTTCCAGAGTTTTCGGCGTTGCATTCAGGACTTTCGGAGTTGCAATGGCGTCGAGCACCAAGTCCACTCCGCGATCCTGAAACGCGGCGATATTCAATACGTTCTCTCGTCACACATCATTTTTACTCTGCTCCGCGGAACCGCGGCCATAGTTCACCATGGTAAAATCTAAAAATCGAAGTGTAGTGTGGTAGAGTCAATAATCGATACATCGCGGTGCGGTACGGCGCGGCGAAAAGCCGGTGACCGCGCGGTGCGGCGCGGCGCGTGGATTGGAAATTGCAGCGCCGGCTACCCCAACCCGCTCCA